>OZ023068.1:10321172-10495731 GCA_963992785.1 Tenthredo livida
CACCCGCAAAATTGCCAATGATCTGCCGATAGCTGAGACCTCGGAAGTGCTGTTCCACCATCGCCACCCTCTCGTCGACCGTATAAATAATGAGTGGCATCCTGAAGCCTATCCTTCCTCGCCTATGATAAATTATCCTACGCTAATAACACTTTACACTTTACACTATTATTCAGTTTATGAGGTAACGATGTTAGGAATTTATGATATCAAATCGCGTTTTTCGCACGTGAGAACGCAATTGGCAAAAAAAGGTGATTTGTTTGCTTGTATGTTTTCTTGCCTGGTCGTTTGTTTGAAAACAAACGAACGAACAAACAAACAAATCGATTGAATCACAAGCGATTTGATATCATAAATCCCTAACATCGTACTCCCAGCGTTAAGAGCCCTTCAAGGCGATGTGAGTAACTTTATGTTTTTGATCAAATTATTTCCCAATCGTTGTTTCAGATTACAGCATGGGAGACGTTGACAGTGGAAATCCATAATATTGTTCATCCAGACTAATAACATACCTCTGACTTTTCTGCAGGGTCCAGAGCTGTGGTTTCAGCAGGATGGTGCGCCTGCTCACTTCACCCTCGACGTTAGACTACGTCTCAACGAAGCAATTCCAGATCGCTGGATAGGGAGAGGTGGACCTGTGCAATGGCCACCACGCTCACCGGACCTAACACCACTTGATTATTCATTGTGGAATTACCTGAAAGACAAAGTATATGCTGCAGGGCCCATGGCGGACCTGAACGTATTGCGACATCGAATTACTGAGGTGTTGGACAATCTGAGTCCAGAAAAAATACAAAATATGAACAATGCGTTTTATGATCGGCTGGGCTACTGCAGCGCAGCAGAGGGAAAGCACTTTGAACACCTCCTCAAACGTCGCATACATTGAGCTGACCAAAATGGAACCAAACTGACCTATCCCAATTGAAACTAACAACATGACTGACGATCAACAGAAAATCATTGATTAATGGTAAAGAAACTTTCCATTTAATTCATTTGAGCGAAGTACATTTATAAGATTGATGAATACATGGATATTTTAAAATAATAATAAAAAATTGATAATTGGATATTGATTTATTAAATGTTTTTCGTCGGCTCCCTAGATGAAACCCAGCGATATACACGGGGCTGTCTCGAGCCGCAGAGAAATTCACTGACTGCTTCGACTCCGTTAATGAGGCTCAACACGCCAAGGTCGAATCAAATATCGTGGGTAGATAAACTTTTCAATTCATGAGTGATCTCACTCTTCGGTCATACCATAATATTCATCAACCCTTTTTCTTACAGATCCAGCCTCGATATTCGAAGATTATCCAACCCGAGCGTCAAGGAATTGATTTTCTCGAATCACTAGGAAATCCGTGAATAATAAAATAATTATTTTCAACCTCTCATTATCATTTTTTATTTGTTCATCAGTTATTAGTAAAACTGATTAATAATAATTTTCGTTAAAATGTAATAGTAATAAATTTATTGTTCATTCGTCTAACATCTTGGAAGTTGTTTTCATTTGTGACTAAATACATTAATTTGCAACCTGAATGTAATTAGGTTAATTTAGTGATTGTAATTGTCTTTATTGCCTGATACAATTTCCCTTTGATCGCTACACTCATTTCCAGGATTCGCTGATGAACATTCTCGTCACTCAGCTACTTGAGTTTCTTCTGAAATGCATTGATTCGTTTTAAAAAATATTAATTATTCGTTGAATAATAATGGGCAGATAATCGGAAATATTTTTTTGTAAAGAAGATACTAACCACAATCGAACCATAAAATCGTGCTCCGCGCGCTTTGCCTTCCTGTCAAAGCAGAAGACAAGCAGCGTGAACAAGGAACGGCGGAATGGCAGTGCCGTAGACGAAAAATCTTGTGTGGAGCCGGCCCGACTGACCAGCATACACGAATCTTCACGGTATAATCTTTTTTCATTGGGAAGAACGAATTGAAAAATGGCAATACGCATACGATCAAATGGGAACGAATAGAGAATAATTTTGGTATTATTTTTCAATACGATTTAATTCGATTCCTTAAGGTGAAGTGAAACGTTTGTCAGAACCTCTAAAACGGGAATCGTGAATTCTCCGGGACTACTGAATCGATCGCAATAAAATTTTGAGGGATTATACACAATTGTGGCAGAAAGTGGCTGATTATTTCCCTCTTCCAAAATTCGACAAAAATTTTTACAGATTGGCGTACCGTCCACATAAATCGCGAGATTATTCACTGTTGCCGTAGATAATCGCATTTTCCCGACATTTAGCCACTCCGCAATGAAAAACCACACACTTTGAGCCCAATCCCGTGTCATTTGATGGAGAAATGGCTGAGAATTGACGATTCTCCGTTACTCAAAACTAAAAGAACCGACATTCAGTTGAGATCACTACCCGTATCGACATTTAGTTGAGATCAAAGCAGCTGTACCGAAATTGCAGCCAGTTTACTTGCAAGCCGAGCAGTAGAGCTAGTGAAGGTTTTCTATGGCACTCTACGTATAAGATGTTGGTTTCTGCTGCTCCCGCTTGATGGCGCTTGGCAAGAAACACGAATATTGAATATCGGATCGCTCACGGCTAACCTCACCTGACTGACAGCTAACCTAAAATACGAACAAACGATAGGTAAAATCGTGTTGGAAATTTGCGTTACAAGAAAATATTATTGCTCGTTTATTCAATCTACTCCGTTCTTTCGTACTAATGTGTCTAAAAATGAGTAACGTATATGAACAATCGATATCGTATCTCAGACGTCATAATCTCATTCGTCTCACAGCTAACCTGAGACTCGAATATAGGATAGAGAAAATTGTATTCATCGTTGATTTATTTCATGCGTATTTTTCATTCCGCTAGATTTGTTGAAAACATATGCATATACTGAAAATAAATTCGAATAACAGATACAAGATCCCAGACGTTATAATCTCACATTTCTGGCAGCTAGCCTGAAAACCGAACATAGAAAATGAGATTTGATTTCGGACTTGAGGGTATGGAGGAATCGATTGGTTAGTCTATTATCTGAATAATAAAAGTATATTCAAATGACGTATACAAGCAGACGAGATATAACCTCACTTTTTTGATAGCTAGTCTAACTTGGGAGTTTCGTTCAGAGTTGAGGTTATGGATTGATCAATTTGTTTGACAACAATCCACATATTACAAGCAGACGACATAACCTCACTCGACTAACAGTTAGCCGAGCATAGCACTCTTTCAGATTTGAGGGTAGCGGAGAGATCAATTCGTTGGACGAAAATCGAAATAATAAAAATGAAGTCGAACGCATGGAATAGATATACGAGCAGATTCTCTCCGTAACCTCAAATCTGAGATGAAGTCCTATGCTAGGCTATCTGACAGAAATGTGAGGTTATGTCTCGTCTGCTAGTTGTATCCTATGGTTGTATCCGTCAACTGAAATGTAGATAATCATTCGAATTTATTTTCATTCTTCTGATTTTTGTCCAACGACTTGATCCTGAAATAGAGTTCCTATGTTTGGCTAACTGCCTGACGAGTGAGGTTATGCCGTATGCTTGTGTTATTTGGATGATTGTCCAATAGGGTGGTTCAAAAAAGTCCTATCTTCTCAGATGTTGCTACTCATTCGTGAATAAGTTGTTTGTGATTTTTGAGAAATATTCCATTTTTTTGAGCTCCATAGGACAATATTTACTACTGCCTCATTGAAGTTAAAATTTCGAAATTCTGCCATTTTTGGCAATTTCAAAGTTCTCAGATCAAAGTGCTCATCCAGCTACCTCTAGCTTCTCATTTAATGAGCATTTTGGTTCAAGACGAGATTCGTACGATAATATTTACTACTGCCTCGTAGACATTGGAGTTTTTTCGAAATTTATCGTTATTCTAGAGATTCGATCGCCGGTTGTTGCTCATGAGACAGTTTTTTCTTACCATTATAAGGAAGAAGTACAAGCAGTTTGCAGTCTGTGGGACCATTTTTACTACTGCCTCATGTTGCTAATTTCACTTGAAGGAAAGTCGCCCTCGATGAGGCAGTAGTAAAAATGGTCCCGCAGACTCCAAACTGCTTGTACTTCTTCCTTTTAATGGTAAGCAAAAACTGTCTCATGAGCAACACCCGGCGATCGAATTTCTAGAAAAACGATAAATTTCGAAAAAACTTCAATGTCTCCGATGCAGTACTAAATATTATCGTACGAATCTCGTCTTGAACCGAAATGCTCATTGATTGAGAAGCTAGAGGTAGCTGGATGAGCACTTTGATCTGAGAACTTTGAAATTGCCAAAAATGGCAAAATTTCGAAATGTCCATTCCAATGAGGCAGTAGTAAATATTGTCCTATAAAGCTCGAAAAAATGGAATATTTTTTGAAAATCACAAACAACATATTCACGAATGAGCAGCAACATCTGAGAACTTAGGTCTCTTTTGAACCACTCTATTGTCCAACGAATCGATCTCTCCATTAACCTTAAATCTGCAATTAAGTCCTATATGTTCGGCTCATGGAGTAGAAGAAGACATATCTCCCTATACTCGCTGTATTGAAAAAGTGGCACGAATTCTGCACGTAATAGATGGCGCTGTTACCAGTGAGCCAACGCGGACTTCCTGTGAGTGGGAAAATTGACCATACAGTTAGTGACGTCATATGATACCTTGGAGTGCGCGCGCAAGCGTTTGCAGGAAGTTCGGGACTGGTCACTCACAACAGTGCCACCTATTGCGTAAACCCATTTTCATTTCGAAAATAGGTCTCCTTCTACTCCATGGTTCGGCTGTCAGGCTAGCTGTCAAAAGTCTGAGGTTATGTTGTCTGCTTGTATCCGTCGTATCTGTCATTCCAATTAACTTTCATTATTTTCATTATCTTCTGACAGATCTAGGGAAATAAAAAATACGATAAGAACAAATAGCGAGAGTCTCTACCAGTTGCAATAAACGCATTTTGCCCGCCTTCGTGTTCGTTCGCACCAGTTCGCACCAGCCGACGCTAGGAGACATGGAAACACGTGAGCTTCAAAGATCAGTCAGGGTGGTCAGAGCTCGTAGTGAAAGATGATAGTGAAAAAATAATTGGATTCCAAGTTTCCGAACAAAGCGTGTGCTAATAAGTTAGTTCACCTCATTACTATTCGTACTGAGTGATAGTGCTTATTCCGCCAGATCTCACGCTAACCTCAAAATCTTTTTGCGCGCATGTGCTCCTTACTCATTGCAAGTAGGGTTATGAACACCGTGCTGGTGTGTATACAACGAAAGACAGAAATGAACATTTTCCTTCTATCATTCCGCTAGATCCCGACCTGTCAGTAACTCATATTTATGAATTTATCCCTTATTAACTTTGACTCAACTGTTGTTGCTATACATCTCGACTAAGTGTTTGTGAAACTAGACAATAGACACAGTGCATTAGCTATACTTACTCATTAAATTTTACTATTTCAATTTGCTACGAGTAACAATTCAGTGAATTCCGATATCACTCATATCAACCGCTCTGCAAAAGAGCGAGGGGAACAACCAAGGTTTGCTTGTCATACTGATGGAGTTTCCAAACAGGTATTTTCTTCGTGTTTATTAATCATGTCTAATTATAAGTTCGAAATATCATTGTGAACTAGTTTCACTCTTATGAACCGCTCTGCACAGGAGCGAGACTAAGTTTTTCCAGCGGAGAGCCACTCGACTGATTGTCGATAGAATCCAAATGGATTTAGATTATTGATTCATAAAACATATATCTAGTGATAAAACCTGCATAAATTGATGTTTTTTTTCAGTTTCTCCAATGGAGAGCGACTCGACTATTTGTCGATAGAATCCAAACGGATTTAGAATATTGATTCATAGAATATGTATCTAGTCATAAGAACTTTGAAGAGAGATGTTTTTTCTCTGTCTTTCCAATAGGAGAGCGACTCGACTATTTGTCCATAGAATCCAAACAGATTAAATACATTATAGTGAATTGGTGTTCACTTATATCAACCGCTCTGCACAAGAGCGAGGGGAACAAAGGTTGCTTGTAAAACCAATGGGGATTCTGAATAGGGATTTTCTCTGTATTTATTAATTATGTCTAATTATAAGTTAGAAATATTATAGTGAACTAATTTCACTTATATCAACCGCTCTGCACAAGAGCGAGGGGAACAACCAAGGTTTGCTTGTCAGGTTTCCAAATAGGGATTTTCTTCGTGTTTATTAATCATGTCTAATTATAAGTTAGAAATATCATTGTGAACTAGTTTCACTCTTATGAACCGCTCTGCACAAGAGCGAGAATAAGTCTCTTCAACGGAGAGCCACTCGACTGATTGTCGAAGGAATCCCAACAGATGAGATACATTATAGTGAAGTAGTTTTCACGCACATCTATCGCTTTGCACAAGAGCGAGGGAAAAAACCAAGGTTTGCTTGGCATACCGATGTGGTCTTCGAACAGGGATTTTCTCTGAATTTATCATGTCTAACCTCTAAGTTAGAAATATCATAGTTGATTAGTTTCAACTTTCATCAATCGCTTTGCACCAGAGCGAGATTATAAGCCACTTTTGCTGCTTGACACTGCGACGTTTGTCCAACATAGTGTTGGTACACGTGATGTACCTAAATAATTCTCGATTTGTTCGGGTTATTATTCAGTGCAATCATTTGCAATATGCCTTGCTGTGTTTATAGACACTGCCGCGAAATAATCGCAATCATTAGTGTACGTATATATGTACTGACGTAGCGCGCATCGGAAGATGCGCGCTGCGCCATCTAGCGGTAGGCAGACGTACCAAACGTTCGGTGTCTGCGCCATCCAGCGGTGGGCAAAGGTACTAACGTTTGGCAATCTGCCTTACCGCGGTGAAAGGCACCCGGCCGTGGCCTTGAAACGTTTCACTTCACCTTAACCCGAGACAATGGGGGGGGTTATGTTGCTACTCAACCAACGGTTGAGTAGTTTAGCCGACCGATAAGTAGAACTGTTCAAGAATGACACAATAATGATAACAGTAGTGTCTTTTTTGTGAATCTTGGGTAACCCATAGGCTCTAGGTGGTACGCAGTCGCTCCTGGATATAGAGCGCCTCAACTCCTTACTGATGTACCCCTTCTTTACCCAAAAAGAGGTCAACTGGCACACACATTGCTGGAGAGTATAAGTAAGATGTTGTTCGACTATCCTGTAAGTAGTACTATCCTGAAGTTGTTTATTCATTTTTTGGATATAGAGTGGTCTAGGAATAGCTACCGTTGTATTGCCTTTATCTGCCCTAACAAACATCAGCTCCGCATGTAATTCGCGGAAGACTTAGGGTTTCAAAGATTTTTTTGTTCAAGGTATTATGTTTTATGGCAGTCTCAGGTTCACTACTGAAACTCTTGAGTTCATTATCACTTCATCCCATTTACTTCTGGATTTTGTAGAGAACTGATCAAGGAATACGGTCATATATTTTTGAGAATGTTATCGCGTGGCCCTCGCTTTCAAAATCACGTTTGAATGATATATTTGATCAAAACGAATAAAATTGTTTGGTACCGCAGACTGAAATGAATAAATAATAATAGTGTCATTCAATAGCTTTGAAATGGTTCTTGAATGAAGTCTCTAGGATGAATACCATCAGAGATACGACCGTTTGAAGGGGAGTATGTTTTCGATTTTTGGCTCTTTTCCCTGAATTTTACCCCCGTGTAATTTGGAAAATAGCGACAAAAAATGAAAATAAAATGTTCGATCAATTTATTTGTTCTATAGAACCCGTAAAAAAATTATAGCGAAATTGGGAACGTCGAGGTGAATTTTTAATATATTTCGGCCAGTCTGACATGGAATGGCTCAAAAGTAGAAAATTGTATTTTTTTTTCTTCAATTCTTGGCCGGTCAAAATCAGTAACAACCAGGGCGCCATGGGAAACTGTTGCCCCAGGTACCATTTCAACTAGGCACGGCGCTGGTTACTATAATTAATTAGGTTTGATTTTGGCCACGTTACAAGCTATTCCCAAATTCAGTTTCGGAGCCTCGATATGGAAATCACTTTTTCTATCATAAAATTCAAGAATTTTCATCTCATTTTTCGCTGAGAGATACCTTCTTTTGTACACTTGAACCATGTGTTCTTTATTTCTGGGTGATATTTAACTTTATCATCGTTGGGGCCCCTGCCCAGAACTTTCAAAATACTCTCAAATAATGATTTTTGTTCAGGAGTGTCCTCTGGGGATTTCTCCTTTTCTTGATCATTCCTCGAGGTATTTTCTGGAATATCATTTACCTTATTTTCCTCGATATCTGCAGGTAAAAATAAAAGAAACGGGAGAGTTAGGGATTGGCACTCATTGTGCAAATGTGAATGAGTTTGTTCTCATTGAACTTTGTCACATTTTTGCCCGTAATAGTCGTGTGTACGCTAACGACACCGTGTGGGTGATGTCTCTCAATTTTCGTGAGGAAAAAAGAGGTTATGGACGAAGAGACGCTTGAAGGATCTAATATTCTTACCAATAGTCTGTATTGTGTCCAAATTGTCTTCATTTGCTACGTTTGATGTGTTTGGATACTTTTTTCCTGACACAAACGAGTGGACTTCCTTTGTTAGGTTATCTATTTGCTCTTGCTAACTTGCGAACTGCTTATTTCTTTTACGCTTCGAATGCGGGTCATCGTGTGATCGAGATCTCAAGCGTATTTTCCTCTTGTTGTCTGGCATCTGTTTGAAGGATAAAAGCTGTAATTTTATGAAAAAAACTTGAAAAAACTTTGAGCACTGCGGAAAAAAACGTAATGGTCGTACGGCCCTAACAAAAAAAAACCCTCAAAATATCACCCTCAACTGAGCCCTCAACTTTCAGGGTGATTTCGTACCCTCAACTTGAGGGTTAAACCTGAATTGAGGGGTACCTTCAACTTGAGGAGCAACCGTCAAATAAGGGTCCCTTCAACTTCAGGGTTAACCATTGAATGAGAGTAACCCCCAAATTGAGGATTGCCCTCGATTTGAGGGTTTGAATTTCCGAACCCGTAGACTTGAAGAATTATTATAGCTCTAAATCTTTGGACTTAACTCTCAATATACGCTTCCAGGTATTAACCGTTAATATTGCAAGTAATTACTCTTAATTGTAGGGCGACCCACTAAAACTTTTTGGAGTGACCTGCCACTTTTCAGGGTTGACCCCTAACCATTCAGGGTCATCCCTTAATTTTCAGAGTTGTCCCAGAACGTCTCAGGGTCATCCCTCAATTGTTAGACGTTGTCCCGCACTTCTTGGGGGTTCACCCTCAATCTTCAGTATTGACCTCCAACTATTCAGGGTTATCCCTCAATTGTTGGAGGTTTTCCCTCAATGTTTGAGGGATCTTCCTCAATTCGTAGGGGTTTTTCGTCGAATACCAGGGTTAATCCACCAACTTTTCAGGGATGACCCTTCAATTAATGGTTTAACCATAAAAATTGAAGGTATAACCCTGAAGATTGGAGGTTAATCCCTGAAATTTCAGGGTTTCACCTTCAGAATGGAGGGTTCAACCCTGAAAGTTGAAGTTTCACCCTCAAACTTAAAGGATTTTTCCCGTAAGGGGGCACAACGAAACAATATGAAGATAGAGGGCCACTGAGAGCATCAAGATGACGGGTGGCGCCATTTTTTGAAGTATATTATCGTTAAATGTTGTGGTCGCAGGCATGACAAGCATGACTACATAATTATCATCGAGAACGAGACACTACAGTATAATATAATTTTATTTTAATTGATTGTATCCGAAGAAGTCCGAAAAAACAGTTAGCCACTGCGAACCCATTAAGGTAGTGCACCACTTAATCGAGTTTCTATAGATGTTCATGAAATTCGAACTCTGTGTCAGGAATGACCTAATACATGCACAGTCAAATTTTTATGAACTTCTGACGTACAAAAAAAAAGATATTCATATCCCCGAAAGTTCTCATCGGAGCTGACTGATCCTGGAATCCTTTTGTTCGTAGAAGAATGCGCTTTTGTATAAAAAATTGGAGATAATTTTTTTCAGATACGTGGATGCTTCCCCTTGAATCCGATAAAAAAAATTCATATAAGAGATACCTGGGCCAGAGAAAAAAAAAGAAAACGTCTAGTCGCACGTCGCACAGTGGGCGAAATGGCTGAAAATGCGCGCATGGGTGAAATTTTTTGTTTTATTCCAAACATTCTGCAATTTGGCACACTGGTTTAAGATACTTCGACGAGAAAGAAACCAGTATTGTAGCATCAAAATCTGCAATTTGGGTTCTTCAACAGAGCCATTAAACTTAGTGTCTCTATAACGCAAGAATTATCGCGAGTGTTTCGTAATTTTCAAGCTTACTGTTTACAGCATAAAATCATGTACAGTATGGATGACGTTATGTTTTTGCATATCTATTTACAGTATTGAAAAACCTCAATTTTCGTAAAAAACCAATCCAATTATGTTTTGCCTATCAAAAGATATAGCCTGTCAAATAAAGTTCTTCTTTCAAGAGGAGAAATATGGTCTGCAATTTTGAAAGGTCTGCATCTTTTTTGTTTTACGAGGTTTTACACTGAATGCTGTAAAAATTAGAAGATCGAACCTTCAAGATTGAGTGCCATCTTGTTCCGTGTGCGGGGATTTGCGGGTGTTCGAGTAATTTGAGAAAAATTTCGGTATGGTTTTTTTTCAATCGACTCAATATCTGGAAGGCAAGCTTGGACTTCGACCTTTAATCACCTGAAAAAAAGTATGTCATCATGCAGTTATTGATACGTTTCATACGCACGCTTGGATTTCCGAATTTTGAGTTCAGATTCGTAATCAGCGGCCTCAAAAACCTCTGAGCTGCGAGTTTCGTCCTAATCAGGTAGTTTTTTTAATTTCAGTCCACCATATTGGATTCGCCATTGTGAATTTTCAAATTTTGAGTTCAGATTCATGATCAGCGACCCTAAAAACCCAAAACCTATGAGTTTTGTCCAATTCGAGTAATTTTTTTGATTTAAGTCCGCCATATTGGATTCGCCATTCTGAACTTTCGAATTTTGAGTTCGGCTTCGTGATCAACGACCCCAAAAACCTCTGAGTACCAAATTTTGAGTGAATCGTAAGTAAGGCCTTCGAACGGTTGATTATGCGCGGATTTTCAGCCTTTTCGCCCACTGTGCGTCGTCGCGCACGCCGATCCAGAGCTTTGCGCGCGGCGCTCGCGGTTCGAAAAATGCCTCAAAACGAAATTAAAAACACGGCTGTCGATCGGGAATTTTCTGAATTTTCCAAAAATGATGACCATTTTTTTTTCATTTGTCATTTTTAATGCATAATTCAAAAAATGAAACTTAAAACGTCAATTCCACCACGTTGCCCGTCGTTTTTTGAAAATCTTATATTTTTTTTCAGAAAGTTTAGGAAATTTCCGATGAAAATCATGTCCAAAAGTTCTCCGCTCGTTCACCTCCAAGTTATGATTATCGAGATAATTTCATTCTTAACATTGAATTGTACAAATAATGACACGAAACCCTCAAATTTTATTCAAACCGTGACTGTGCCTTAGAGGTAAACGAGCGGAAAACTTTTGGACATGATTCTCATCGGATATTTCCTGAACTTCCTGAAAAAAAAAAGATTTTCAAAAAACGATGGGCAACGTGGTGGAATTGACATTTTGAGTTTCATTTTTTGAATTAAGCGTTAAAAATCACAAATGAAGAAAAATGGTCATCATTTTTGACAAATTCAGAAAATTTCCGATCGACAGCTGTATTTTTGATTTTGTTTCCAGGCATTTTCGTACCGCGAGCGCCGCGCGCAAACCTGGATCGGTGTGCGCGGCGACGCGTGACTAGACGTTTTATTTTCTTTTCTCCGGCTCAGGTATCTTCTCCATGAATTTTTTTTCTAGGATTGAAGGGAATGAATCCAGGTATCTGAAAAAAATTATCCCTATGAATTCATGTGAGTCCCGCGGAAATGGCAGCGAAATTAAGAAAAAGACCGACGAAAAAAATGAAAAGAATTTTTTTTTTCGAAAATAATTTTTTTTTTTACAAAAGCGCAGTCTTTTACGAACAAAATGATTCCAGGATCAAGCAGCTCCAATAAATAATTTCGGAGATATGAATTTTCAAGCATAGCGGTGCAACAGCGGTTTACCAAAATTCACATAGCTCTAGCTCCGCCATTTTTTTTTAAATTTTCAAAATCCTTGAAGTGGTATTTTTTTCTTCCAAAGTACAAAAGATATTTTGAATGACGCAAAGATCCGTGACTTGACGGTTTTTTTTTTGGGTGAGGTGCCGTGGATCCGCCCAAATTTGCACGGCGGTTATATACCGAGTGGTGAGTATAGAGCTTCCGGAGATCCTTGAGTTCACCAATGAATCTGATAAATCGGTTTTTATTCCCGAATCAACTGCAATGGCCACTTTATTGACCCGAAAAGCGGGACAAAAGTAGCATATCATTCACTCTTATACTTTTTTTTTTTTCTTTCTATCTCCCTTGGTAAGAAGGGACATATAGTATTCCTGAATCGAATAACTCTCATTTGCGAAGGTGGATATCCATTTACATTTAGGAGAAGACAATTTCCAGTAAAGCTGGCCTTCGCTATGACAATCAATAAGTCGCAAGGACAAACATTTGAAAAAATTGCCCTTGATCTTCGAAAGCAAGTTTTCAATCACGGACAATTGTACGTCGCTTTATCTCGTGTTGGCTCTTGGAATTGGTTACGAATGTATCGTGATCATAATGAGGATAGTGGAGCCATTAGAAATTTCGTTTACAAAGAACTCTATTTGTAAAATAAGAGGGATTGATTCGAATCGTGCAAAAAAAAAAAAAATTGTGATAAATAATTATGTAGGTATATGTACGTATTTGTATATGAATGCTGAATGTCCACCCACATTCAGCGTTAGTCAAACAGTTGGAAAATAAGCATGAAATACAAAGGGTTCGGACGTTACGAATTCCCCTGTATGTGAAAACGGAAATTCGCATCTGACGAAAAATGAATCGAAAAAAAGAAATGAATCGGAGTTATATTGCTCATGTTTCGCCATCGCCCTTTTGCCATCATTTCGAAAAGATTCTTCGAAGAACGACGAACAACGAAAATAATCATGACTCCACCATTATCAAAAGATCTATTTACTTCCAATGAAGACATCGATCAAATCGAAATAGGAGATTCCATTGTGTGAGTTCAAATTTCATTCTGATATTGCACTCTCATAAGTGTCATTTACGGTTTGCCAATTTTTCCAAAATAAAGAAGTAAAAATCATTCTGTAATCGCGTTGTCAGCCTCCACGACGCACTCTACGCTGGTTCCTGTTTCTCATTTGATATCAAAAAATAATATTATTATTAGGGCTGTGCGGGTACTGAAATTCTTCGGGTCGGGTCGGGTCGGGTGAAATGGATCACTTTCGGGTCGGGTACCCGAAAATTTCGGGTACTCGAAAATTTCGGATCACCCGAAACTCTCGGGTTACCCGAAAATTTCGGCTTTGCCGAGAATCGCGGAGTTTTTGAACATTTCGTTCGCGGCTGTTTTCGCTTCTCCAAAAATACCACGATTTCTAAAGTAAACGGTAATTTCTGAAAATTCCGAACTTTTGTCTTTTCCGAAATCCCGTATAATCTAAAAGACAATTTCGGAGCTGTCTGGAATTCTGAGTATAACCAATAGAAATATTGTTCTATCGTTATTCTTAGCAACGCCAGTAGTTGTTTTCGCAATTCAGCAATTGTCTTTAGTCTCAGTACGAAGCATTTAATCTTCATACCCGAAGATTTCAGACTACCCGAAGATTTCGGAATACCCGAAGGTTTCGAACTATCCGAAAATTCCGGTCTACCCGAAAATTTCGTACTACCCGAAGATTTCGGGTTTGGCGAAAAACCCGACCCGATGCAAACCCGACCCGAACCCGAGTTCGAGTACCCGAGATTTCGAGTACCCGCACAGCCCTAATTATTATGAATAAAAAAGTTGTCCGCAAAGCAAGGGTATACGATTTTATTTTCATTCCAGAGATATTGTGGGATATGTTGACAAAATTGACACCTTCCGGGTCATGGATCTTGACCAAACTTATAGGGGTGTTTTGTTGAGCCACAATATGAAGTACCTGCTGAATAACTCTCCAGAATGGGCCATTACGCTATCAATTTACCTAAATGTACAATACCCATACAGCACCGAGACGTTGCAGCAACGTTGCAGCAACATAACTTTGCAATGCTGGCAATATTGCGGTTATATTGCGCAATGTTGCTGCAATGTCCCTGCAATGTTGCTGCAATGTCTCTATGTCCGCTTTTCATTGCATAACATTGCAATGTTTCTGCAATATTGCAAAAGTTTCGGCGTTATTGCCAAAATTCGTTTTTGATACGTATAGGTATTTATCATGGAAACGTAGCACATCTGTCAAATAAGTTAAACATTATGTTGTTAAAACTTTTGTTATGATTATACAGCTGCGTATTGAATATCTATTATATATTATAATAATCATATATATGTAATATCTAAAAGTCATAATATATATATTATATTATATATATATATATATATATTATATTATATATTACATTATACTGAATAGGGGAAGGTAGGGCAAAACGGACCGGGAGGGCAAAACGGACCGTAGGGCAAAACGGACCGAGAGGGCAAAACGGACCGCCTGAAAAATTCATTTTGAATTATTGTAAAAAATTCAATGATGCATCGTAAAGTTAACCCTCGAACTTAGAAATATTTTGAGGTAGGTCTTAGTCAATCACGTCGAGTCAGACTCAGTCAAGTCATCGCAAACGACTAGAAAGGATAATTGACTCAACTAGATTGACTTAGACCTACCTCAAAATGTTACTAAGTTCGAGGGTTACCTTCACGATGCATCATTGAATTTTTTATAATAATTCCGAAGAAATTTTTCAGGCGGTCCGTTTTGCCCTCTCGGTCCGTTTTGCCCTACGGTCCGTTTTGCCCTTCCGGTCCGTTTTGCCCTACCTTCCCCTATAATTTTATACATATATTTGTACTTGAAGTGATAAGTTAAAATTATATAACATTGGTTATAATATATATTTAATATGATATTATATTCTCAAAGGCGTAGTTTAAAAGTAAAAAAAACCGTAAACAAAAGCAATGACCATCAACGATATATCGATAGTCTAAGTCTCAAATGTCGTAACCCACAAAATTTCGGAAATTGACTTTTTTTGACTTTTTTTTTTGACTTTTTTGAATTTTCTTGACTCGGAAAATTTTTCATTCGTGGGTTACGACATTTGAGACTCAGGCCATCGATATCTAAGTGAATTCACTCATATATAAGATGATATCTCATATCCTGCATGCTTGGACTCAAACTTATATAATAATATTATTTTATATAGGAACTTTGATTTATAATTATATATGATGTTTGAAAGATTGTAGTATGAAAGTAAAAAACTTACAAATAATGAAGACACCATTTCACGCGGATATATAATATATATATTGATTATACAATATGATATATTCTGGACTCGTAGTTGAAATTATAGGAACAGCAATTGTATTATATATATATGTAATGCTCATATATATATATATATATATAATTTAGGGTATCTTCGAGTTAGTCATACAAGCCTACATAGCGCGATTCGTATTTGAAAGAAAAAAAAACGATTTCTCGCGAAAAAAAAACCTAAAACAAAAATAAATAAAGATAGGGACTGAGTTTTGATTTTTTTTTTCAAATTTTTTTATTATTATTCTGTGAAGAATCGTTTTATATTTTAAAGAGGAATCGCCCTATGCAGGTTTGTATGACCTGTATATACGTCGTAAAAAAATCGAAGTATAATTGTATGTTTTGGGGTGATATTACAGAGTACGTACGTTTGTCGGGTGTATCTCAGCGTAGCTTGGACAAGCCACTTTGATATGACAGCTTCAATTTCGTCATTAATGATAGTACTGAAAGCACTATGGACAGTTTCTGTAAATTATAAACAAACAATCGTTCAAATACATACTATATTTTCATCATTTCATATGAGTTTCGAGTTTAGTCAGAGCATTTCAGTTTTCCAATTAATTAATTAGTCTCCATCTCAACAAATCAATTTCAGTGGATAACAGTCGTTGTATTGTATTTAATCAGTCACACATCTGGTTGGTCGGTATATATGAATATTATATAATTGTGATAATAACTTACTCATGAGCATCCTGCAGGTATTCAACTCTCCAAACGATTTCTTTTGTCTACCGCCAGACCAACTGTACTCCTTGGCTACCAAATCCGAAAGCGTATACTTTAAAATATTCACAATACTCGCATTTGCTGGAGATCCACCGATAGTCTTCATGAATTTAACCTATAATTTACAAACAGATAATTGCTTTCAACTATTATGATAGATTATGCATTCCAAATTGAATATTATTGCAGTCATCATGTATTAAGCAGGAGGATCTGAGATAAATGTATATACAAACATAAACATCATGAGTATTATAAACTGTGAGTTTGACATATTACGACCCAGCACTCTGCATATTAGATTAGATGAAATTATGTAACATAATTCGATTACCATTTTAAACAAGTAGGTTTTATTCTTCAATGCCACTTCAAACTTTTCGAGTGCTTCCTGGGTCTTAAGGGGAAAATCGTTGTCTTGTAATTCTTTCCAAGTTGCGTCATCATCATTAGAAATATTTTGAGCCATTTTGTCATCAAGGTTCTCCCCAATAGTAGCAAGTTGGTATTTGATTTTGATCACTTCTTTCAGGATCTCTTTCAGTTTACCTGTAACTAGAAGTCAAAATCCATACAGTTCAAAAAACTGTATTTATTGCCCACGGTATATTATTTATCTTACCTGATGACATCTCAGACTCGACCGATAGATTATCAATTTTTTGTATTCTTCTGTTCGAGGAAGATTCCCTCGGTGCAGCCTGCGACTCATTGCTTGTGCGAGACTGCGGTGTTGCAACGATATTACCCTGGTGAAAATTTCCGATAGGATTCGGGCTATCCGAAACGGTATACGTTCTCATCGCACCGAACGTGTGTTTTTGTACTACCTTTGAATCCGTACCCATACGAAATTGATTCTGAGTTTGGCATAATTTTCGAAACGTTTTCCATCCGTTACTATTTGTTTACCATTCGGTCGTCTCGATCGACTTTCATCCGGGTTCATCGCACCGAACGTGTGTTTTTGTACTACCTTTGAATCCGTACCCATACGAAATTGATTCTGAGTTTGGCATAATTTTCCAAACGTTTTCTATCCGTTGCTATTTGTTTACCATTCGGTCGTCTCGATCGACTCTCATCCGGGTTCATCGCACCGAACGTGTGTTTTCGTACTACCTTTGAATCCGTACCCATACGAAATTGATTCTGAGTTGGGCATAATTTTCGAAACCGGTTCCTATCCTTTACTATTCGGGGAACGTAGGTTCCCGTTGTTCCTGCTCGAATGCGGAATATATCCGCATTGTATCCTGAAATTGATGCCGGTTTTCATACGTACCTAAACGGAGATGCTCCGACATGTGCGGTGGTGTGCGTATCCGTTTTGTATCCGCTTCTATTCGGAAAACGTAGGTTATCGTTGTTCCTGCTCGTGTGCGGAATATATCCGCATTGTATCCTGAAATTGATGCCGGCTTTCATACGTACCTATACGGAAATGCTCGGACAGGCCTGGTAGCATTCGTATACGGATTGTATCCGCTTCTATTCGGAAAACGTAGGTTATCGTTGTTCCTGCTCGTGTGCGGAATATATCCGCATTGTATCTGCGGCCATGCGGCAGTTATCGTACGTACATATATGTTATATACATTAACTAGTACGAATATGTGCATGCAATATGTATGTACCGCTACGAATATTCTAAAGTACATTGTATCACTGGCCAGAAGGTAATATATCTATTATATATAATATAAAACACGTTATATATACGATAATATAATATTTAATATATTGATAATATATAGAGTACAGTCTTTTTCTTTGTGAGTATATGACTACGAACACTCTTCATGGCGTTTATCACAATCATAATATAGAGATATAAAACTATTCCTGCATAAAATTTCCGATAGAACGATAGAATCCGGGTAGTATCCGAATCCTATAAAAACCGTATACCATCTACGGTTTTTGTAACCGGATTCTATCGTTCTTATCGGAAATTTTATGCAGGGTAGAGAGTACAATTACAATATACTGCAGGAGTGAAAATAAAAAATACTGGAATGAAGTGAATATACCGTATACGGTTTTTACATCTGCGTGATTTCTCGGGCTTCCGCGTTCGATCCGTCATCGGCATCGACATCAGCTGAGGTTTTTTCTTGGGCTTCCGCGTTCGATCCGTCATCGGCGTCGACATCAGCTGAGGTATTTTCTTGGGCTTCCACGTTCGATCCGTCATCGGTCTCGACATCAGCTTCTTCCGTTAATTCTTCGGTTGATGCAGTCTCTTCCTGTGAATTTGTCGGGCCATCCACGACGCTGTCTGCATCGGAGTCATCATCAGTCACCTGTACTATCTTTTTCTTATTAGTTCTCTTTCCAACTGGTCGATTCATGTCGCTGATTTTTTTGGCGACAACGACGGGCAATTTCGATAGTTCCTCGAGGATTACATGTTCCGGTGTATTTTTTTTTTCTAGCCAGTAACGAGTAATACCTGTAACCGATAAGAAATGCAACAGGATTAGCAGCGGTGTCGCACTATATTATGCAGGAATTTATACAAAATGAACGATTTCTAATGTTTTTTTCTTTATGTTTTATGAAGACAAAACCAATGTGGCACTATAATTCAACTCACTCGCTATAGCATCTAAACCCATTGGATTAAGGGCAGGTTTTGCCGCTACGCGATGTCCTGCTTTGAATCTGTGTGCGTTGCTGATTTTTCCGGTCACTGATGATTTCTCTAATATGTCGTCGGTAAAAATGAGGCGCGCCACGTTGGCCATGAATTTTGTTGCGTTAATTGATTGCCGTAATCTGAGATTATGGTAGTCCTTGTATTTTATCCAATAACCGTATCCAGCGTGTATCTGTAACGTCAAAGCAGATATCACACGTTGATGTATCTCGGTTCGATAAGAGCTATTGTCAACTAATAACCAACATTTCCCTGAAAACCAATGTTGGATATAAATCATCAGTTTCGAATAAAATATACGTTTTTTGTATCCGCATTGATACGAAACTAATGATTTCTATCCAACATTTTATTCACGGATTGTGTTTATACTTGCAACGTGCATAATTTTCACGAACGAATATGCAGTACTATAAACATATCACACTTATTTTCACGTTTCAATACATGCAACGATATTAATAGTATTAATGTCTCACCATCCCTGTAACCCTGTTGTGGAATCCAGGGCGGAGGTCCTCGCCTGTTGATATGCGCTCCTTTACGGCTTGACGCGACTCGAGGTCGACATTGAGGATCGTGGCTGTAAATAATATATTATACAATCAATAATTGACTGAGTGAATGAAAAAAAAAGTGAAGTTAATGATAACGACGAAATATACCTTTAACCTGCTGTGTGTTGACGTGCAAGCTGCGCTGCCGCTTGAGATTCATTACCCTGAGCAACCTATTCTCCCCTGCCAAGAGCTTCATCCGACATGCGACATGATGATCAATCGTACCGGCCGGCTGTCTGCGCGGTATGTTGTCATTTTGAACAGTTTCTGCATCGCTGCTGATGTCTGATGATGCACCGCCTTCAACATCTTCCGTAAACTGCAAACACCAAATATTTTTGAGCACGTTCCGGAAACGTTCATCATTGTATACACTGGACCGAACGAAAGCATTAATCCTTGAATCACTAACCAGTTTCAGTTCCGCATCAAGCTCGGCGTCACTCAATGATTGTTCTTCCGCGACTGCACTCGACCTCTCCAGGATTTCCTCGTCATCGCCGTCGGTGTCGGATACGTGCAGATGTGCTCGCGGAGTGTCTTTGTCCGATGTCTCGTTTACTGGATTCGACGTTTTTTCTTTGCTGCTTTTCGCGGTCGTTGTTTGTTCGTCCGATGTTTCGTTTACTGGATTCGACGTTTTTTCTTTGCTGCTTTTCGCGGTCGTTGTTCGTCGCGTAGCGGGAATACTTTTTCTTGCTTCATCTTTGTTGGTAACCGTTTCTGCAGCCGCTGCACGCTTTTTTACCGGGTTTTTCATATTTGTACGTCCAGGCCTCTTCTTCCCCTTTGTTTGCGGTTTGTTCTCAACGTCCGACGACGCGATCCCACTGTCCACATTTCCAGTGACCGTGCAGCCCTCGATTTCGTTGTTGGACTGCAGCAGCTTCGACGTGGCAACGTTCGTATGTTTCTTATCTGCGGAAGTGTCCTGCAGGACAGACTTAGTCGCCGCCAGGGCTAGAGATTTCGTGTCCCGTTCGTTGCGTGAGTCGCGTTTTTTCTTTATCTACAAGTGTGACATATATGATATTGTATATACCTAAAGAAAATGTCGGATGGAAATCATCACCCTGCATGAAATTTCCGATAAGAACGATAGAATCCGGGTACAAAAACCGTATATGACATGCGGTTTCGAAAGGATCGGGATACCATATACGGTTTTTGTACCCGGATTCTATCGTTCTATCGGAAATTTTATGCAGGGATAGTTTCGTGGAGATGCGGAGACAGTAAACGTATGTGGTATACGGGTTTTGTTTCCGCATCTGTAAGAAACTAATGATATATATCCCACTTTTTATTTAGATTTTTTTCATGATATACTTAGTATACGGCTGATTCTCAAGAAACATAATATCATCTACATAAAACACATAATAAGTATATATACCTTATCCAATTCGCTTGCCGACGTGTCGGATGCGTTTTTTATAGTTTTCAAGCCTGGATGGAATGGCCGCTTCTTATCAATTTTCTCTGCAACGTCCTTCAAAGATGCTGAGAAATTGTGCAATACAATATATATGCGTATCTCCATTCGCGCGTTATATTGATGCATTATACATATATTGCGGTCATATCTATACGTATTGGTGGAAACTCGTTACCTAACAAATAATTAATATGTAATACACACCAATTACACTGCATATATACCGAGAAGAAATCTTGATACTGCACAGTCGATGCGCCTGACTGCGCATGCGCCGAATAATTCAATTTTATTGGTCGGTGAGATAATCCCGCGATAATATTATGACGTATGAGGCAGGGATACCAGCTTGCAAGAAATGAAGCCACAGCTGTCAAGCCTTCGCGTGTAGACTAGTCAGTTGAGGTTAAGTTGTTGTTTATTTCAATTTAACGTGAATTATCAGAATAAAAGTAGCATCGATTAGCAATCTCAAACAACATAGTCCATATCGGAAGATAATTCAATCGGCGTAACGAAGGATTTGATGGAAAAACAAAATCAATTGCTACAAAACTCATCTTGGAATTATTTGTTGAAAAATTAAATCTAAACTGGACAAATTGAGGCAGGTGAGTGAAAATAACGTTCATTGAAAAAATATTCTTTATTCACATAAAGTAAAATAGTGTTTTTCGATACAAGAGCGCGAAGCAGCAATTCGCGCACGAGTGTGAAGGCCCGAACGAGCCCGAAGGCGAGCCGGCAGGCGAGCCGTAGGTAGCGAGTGAGGCGCCTCCACACGAGTAAGGGATTGCTGCTTTGGCCTCGTGTATCAAACTCTATTTTTCTTAACAAATACAACGAAAGATCCTCGCTGTGCGCCGTCTGCAAGCACGAAAGCAGATTTGAGCGTACCCGTGCGGGGAAAACATTCGCGCATCGCTGCATGCGGGAAAACCTTCGCGCACTGCTAGCGGTGTGCGAAATTTTTCTCGCACACGGGTGCGCGAAAGTCTGCTTTCGATGCCTGTAGACGGTGCGCGAACGAGGTCTTTCGGTGCATGTGTTAAGAAAAATAAATGGATTGTTGAAACTAAGTGAAATTGTGAAAAAGGTCTTTGCTTCACGTTTCATGGTAATGCATTTGATTAGAAATTAATTAAATCTGAAATCATCAGTAGCACGTCTGTTATTAATAGCTTTTAATTTTTACTAGGAAACGCAATAAAACAGTGAAGTCGGACTGAAGTCGTTGACGTTCAAGTTTTCTCCTCGGAGAAGTCATCAGGGCTTGTAAGTAGATTTCCAATTCTGTGATCTCTGAGTGATACAACATTTTTGCAATTATTCAATGATGAAATTCGTTCTTTCAGGAGGCTTGAGCTTTCAACATTGGTCAGCAGTAGAAAAATCCCGTCAGACCTGATGATTAAGACGTTCTGCCAGCAATCACCGTGGTTTCTTGATCGCTGCTACCATTCCAATCATTAAATCTGGTCGTTCCTCCAGGCGACAGGTGTTCAAGTGATTTTTTTGCACCATCACCTTCGTCTTTACTTCATAGCGTCAAGGAATCATTTGAATATATTTATTTATTATTATTTTTATTTCAAGTTATTAGGTTCAGGAAAATAGTGTTTCAAGTCTCTGATCGAATTCGGAGAATAGATTTTGCTAGCCAGACTGATACAATCAAAAACCTAGGAATGTTGAATACTTTCAGTTGAAAATCTCTTTAAACTTAGTTTTTGCTGTAAATTCCACCCGGCTAGCTAGTTACAGCTGTCTCAGGTATCGCTGTCGCTGTCTCTGTACTTGTGTCTTCTTGAAAATCCATCGGCACACCTTGTCAAAGGCTGAAAATGTATTCATTTGCTAATACACGGTGCATTACGAATAATCAATTAAACTAGACTTTTTAAAAAGAAAATCACAATTCAATCACAGATAAAATATACGAACTTCTTAAACAATTGGTTTAATATTTTGCAATTTTAAAGTTAGTGAAATTAATGTTTCTTTCTAGCGAGAAAGTTACTTGAAAGATACGTTACATGCAATGGTTTCAAATTGGAAGAAGTCATAACGATTTCCTTAGTCAACCAAGAAGAGTGGCGATGATCTCTGCACTAAAGAAATTAAATGGAAGGTATCAATGAAAGGCAGAGATGCAATTATTTGGCTGTTGCAAACTCATTCTTTAATTTCCCAATTCAACAGCATTTATTCACCAACATTTCCTGTTAATCAAAAGAATTTGAATTATTTCTAATGTATCAAATTAATACAATTTAATAAACTGTTCCCACCTACCTGCTTCGTTTTTTTTTCAACCCATCATGAGACCACTAGTTTTCAATTTTAATAAGATGAAGCAAACCCTCGAAAAATAAACCGATGAATCAAAACAAGCAATCAACTGTTTGAAATAAATTGCGTCGGTCGAACATCAAGTTTCAATAAAGCTTTCCGGTACCGCAATTATTTGAGATTTTAACCTAAAAAATTCATATCAATTACATTGCCATCAAAAACAAAGTTTGACAGCTAAAACTCGGGATGGCTAGCCTGCCTCAGTGACGACGGAATTCGCGCATGCGCAGTCAGGCGCATCGACTGTGCAGTATCAAGATTTCTTCTCGGTATGTATGTATCGTGCCACATGAGTAGATAGGGTGCAGTATGGCTCCGGTTTTATGACCCACCATAAAACGCCCCCCCGCTGGGGGGGGGGGGGGGTCGCCGGACCTTGCCGCCGCCATTTTTTTTTTTTTTTTTTTTTTTTTTTTTTTTTTGCTAACCTAACCTAATCTCACCTAATTTAGCTTAACCTAAGTGAATATCGCTCATTCTAACCTAAGTGGTTTCCGCCGCTTCTGCAGTATGGGTCCGAAGTATATATATAGATATACCTGCCCATGGTTCCGAGGCTTCTGCAGTATGGGTCCGAAATATATATATAGATATACCTGGCCATGGTTCCGACGCTTCTGCAGTATGGGTCCGAAATATATATAGATATACCTGGCTATGACTCCGACGCTTCTGCAGTATGGGTCCGAAATATATATAGATATACCTGGCTATGACTCCGACGCTTCTGCAGTATGGGTCCGAAATATATATAGATATACCTACCCTTGGTTCCGTCGCTTCTGCAGTATGGATCCGAGATATATATAGATATACCCTACCCTTGGGTCCGTCGCTTCTGCAGTATGGGTCCCAATATATATATATATATAGATATATCTAACCTAGGTCCTTTCGCTACGAGAATTATGAATAAAGGCGAGGAAGATTAGTCAAGGGTCGTGAAAGGAGTACAATAGATTATGGTTTGAGCTCGTGTTTATTCATTTAGCTAAATTAATAACGGTGTAGCACAGACTATGTAGCTAAATGTACGGTCTCTAACTTCTTAAGGATCTCGTAGACTCTAGAACACTTTTAATCTCTTCGGCAAGTTCATCGGTAAATAAGGCTTTCATCTCAAGCATTGTCATCTTGAAATAGTTCTTCGTAAAACGTGGTTTCACAACACTCTTGATGACTAGCTGTTTCTCTTCGAATTTCTGCGAGACAAGATCGGTGAGCTGGTCAAACGGAGCATCCAGGAGGTCATGACTGTGAGCTAGCCCAGCGAGTTCTTTAATCAGCGCATTCTTGCACTGATTTATTTCGGAAGAGCGTTTTGATAAGTCTCTCAGATACTCGGAGATGCAGGGAGCGATAGTAGCAAGTCCATTATACGTTACGTGTTGCAATACAATGAAGGGTGATGAGGATTTCGCTTTTTTAGGCAATGGTTCGAGGTCCTCGGTTTGTGTTTCACGCATACTCAGTGTTCCCTCCCGCTCGGTCAGAATAATCGCTTTCTCACCCCAGGCAGTGGTAAACGACAGTGTTAGGCCTCCCAGGTCCAAGGGTGTGTACTTTGAGCTATCATCAGTGTCCGATTCCGTGGACTCGAAGTATGCGGAGATGGTCTCGACGTTTCGTCTCAGATTTATCCATGTAGCCATCCGCAGAGTAACACCAGTAACACCAGTCCCGTTTATTTGCACAACGGGCTCGAAACTATATTCACCGGTTAATTTATATCCGGCCACTGCCGTTTTAGAGAAAGAATTATTTAATCCGTACCTAGTCGACAGTAGTAACTTTTTTCGCAGCTTCAAATGTTTACCGTGCATCCCGCTTGAGAGGGCGATATCGCGCACAAATTCGTCAGTGGACATGATTACTTCACGTTTACGTAGTTCACAAGTTCCGGGTGTAAGCGACTCGGAGTTCGAGATGATTCTCAATGATGGATGAGCGAATACAGTGTTATTTCAAGGGTTTCCACCTCCAGTACGGACCAGGTGAACCGGAGGGAGGTGGAGTTTTTTTGTCATCTCTTTTCGAATAAAAGCTTAGCTTGTGACGCACAAGCCGTCCTTCTGCAAGTAGTATCTTCCGCGACAAGTCCTGTCCTGTTAGATGAGTACCCGAGAACGCGTACCCCTGTAAAATTATCGGAAAAAAAAACCCGCTTTGAACCTCTCCTAGGCTATTAACAGCACAGAGCACCGAGGCCTGAGCGACGCTGTACCTGAGTAATAAAATGTAATTATTCTCCAGATACTTCAGTCTGTTCGAGGGTTTTCCAGAGAAATTCCAAACAAATAAGAAACGTGTTATTGAGTGCCTAATCCCTTGCCGAACAGGCAAACAAAGTCCGAGTAGAATGAAAAGGTTTTACCTCAGAGGTCGCAGGCCACGACTTGTTCAAAATCGGTAAATGGTCAGGTTGCTACATGCAAAAAAAAGGTTTCAGTGTATAATCCTCATGCAATGCTACGGCTAAGTGGTTATACACTCATTTCACAGGTAGTTACCCCGTTCAATCAGCCGTAGTAGATATACCTGAGGGGGTGCCGGCACCGTAGAAAGGGTAGCCCCGCGGTCATGGGGCACAGAGCTATTTTGCACTATGAACAATGGGGATATTTTCCGGAGCCATTGTATCGATGTCTGCGATGCTCGTTAATTGAAAACCCTTTCGGTGGGCTCGAAAAGCAATTAGTTCCTAGAGGTTTAATCAGTGGGCTATTGCTGCCACGATTGTCGCAATAGAGGTAGTGTAAAAACAATTAAGGATAGGTGCGCGGTAACAACTGTCTTCCACCCGCTCCTTTTCACCCCCACCGCGGGTAGGGTGGTGGTGTAAGTGCCCGACAGGGTAGATATAACGGAGTGTCATGTCTGAATTCGTACCATAACTGAAAAAATCTCAGAGCCAGAAACTCCGTTCATTACTGTTCTGCATTTTGAAAATATCCGATTTTATACTTACTTACGATAGTCTGACTCGTGTTCTGAACTCGTGCTTTACCGAAATCACTTTGAGTCATAATGGTGTCGCAAACTGTAGCCGGAATCAGAAGAGTCAGCTTGTCGGTACTGCGGTATCTGACAAGCAAAGAGCCGAGACTCGTGTACGGAGGCGCGAACTCGCCGCATTTTAGACGTATACCGCGTGTAAACTCTACCGATATCTTGCTGTCAATATTCCGTCAGATAATAGCTACTTGTAACGCGAACATAATTGCCCTGATACACCGCAATAATTTGTTGAGGAGCAATCTACTTTGCATGCAAGTGATCGAGGCGCATTTGCGCTTTATGAATCTTCAAGATCAGCCAGTGGTGCAACCTTTCTTCGAAAGCCTCAGAGCTTTACAATCGCCTCGTCCTACACAACTCGGTAAGTGAAAACAGTTATTCAGTTTCTATATTATATTCTATTTCGCGGTTAGAGCAGTGCCTCATCCAGAGCTGACATTTTCAGAGGAGGTCACGTTCCAACAGCGAAGCGAAGATGACGCGATGCTAGTCGAGGCAGTCGAAACGCTCGAACGGTCAGCTACAGCCTCGCTGATAGAAAAGCCTGAGATACAGGACGAGCCAGTGTTATCCGAGCGGTATACTCAGGATAAAGCCACCGAGAGGCCGGAGTTGATTAGCGAGACGGTCGAACGTCTATCTCAGGTGTCCATACTCGAGGTAGAAGAACCTTCCTCGCCAGAGTCGGTGAAAAGCGTGGAGCGCTCGACAGGGCGGCAACCGAGACTTCGAGATGGCGAGACCAGCTATCCCGTATTAGACGATGATGTATGCATCATACTTAGTTCCGGAGAATGTAAGTAGATTACCTCGTAATCACGTATAACGATGTTATTATCCAGTTGTTTTTCGGGGGAGAGTTTATAAACGTTTCTTAATACCTTCTTTCTTCCATTCTCATTGTAATAGCTGAGGCGAGTAACTCGGAAGAAGAAGAAGATGACGATGTCGCTGCCCCCTTATCGCCTGCTGACCCCAACGTTTTCAGCCAGGTGGAGTGTAAGTACTCTTCGTAATTTACTGTAATAAGACTATACGCCGGTAGACTTTTCTGTTCTAGTCCGAGAAACCTTTCGTATTCTCTTTTTTTACAATTTCCTCTTCTCAAACAGCGGGTGCTATTGACATCTCTGCTGAGGAGATTCATGAATCTATAGTTGCTAACGTCGGTACGGATGATTTTCGGGAAAATCTTCCTTCGGATTTCGATTCGATGGAAACATTAATAATACCATCCCCTTATGGCGAACTTCCAGACGGGTTCCGCGCAGCCTCCGGGGAGGAGTAGTTTTTATTGTACGCTTCCTTACTTCAGAGTATAGAATTAAGTATTATATTTCGAACCGATGGAGAAAAAAAAATAAATAAAAAAAAAATAAAATAATAATAATAATAATAATAATAAACAACGGCTTTATTCAATCTTCGCAGCTAGCCAACCAACCGTGAGGGTTCGCTCGCGAAGATGGCTATTTGGGGTCAACGAGGGAGCCAGCACCTCGAAGGTACAGAGCAGTCAGCTCGGTGGTGGACGTCGATCAGCGGATGAGCTTCCTGCTGCTGGACCATCAGAGGTTGACGACAGAGTGCCTGAAAATGTTCACACGGAGCAGCCAGAGGTGGGTGATGGAGTGAATTCGAGAAGATTTCATATAACTAGGCGGATAAATAGACGTTTCGAACGTTTCGGGTTAGGCGGTAGTCAGATCACTGTAAGAATTGCCACTCCGCCTGAATCAGCAAATCCACTCACTTGGCTAGAAGAGGCTTTCCGCGAGCTGTACAGTTACTTCATCTCGCTTTGCTCTCCGAACGACATTATGGGTATTAGCTTCACGACTGAGGGGTTCACAAGGGGGTCTGCGGGGTTAAGTTTTCGACCGGCTCGCGATTTTCGCTTTGAGGATTTATGGGGTCTTGTGTTCCGGGTAACACAGAGCGCGAGTGAATTTTCAACTGATCAACCGTTCACGGTAAATATAATGACTATAGCTGTCCCCACAGGCCGGGGAAGACGCGTGGCTCTGAACGGCGAACAACTAGTCGGTAAACGTTCGATTCTCACCATAGCAAATGGAGATAATCTATGTCTACCGAGGGCATTGTTCGCCGCCGCGGTGCATGCGAGGAGAGGTTCTGTACGGGATGGACCGTTACAGGCTGAGTGGAATAGGGCTAGGGCATCCGGAAAAAGGTATCAGGGCGAGAAGGCTCGTCAGTTGACGCTGGACGCAGGGGTTGTTATACCTGAGGAGGGGTGCGGTATCGAGGAAGTTGCGCAGTTCCAACAATATTTGGCACGGGAGGGTTTCGCTATTTCAGTTTATGACAGTGAGACAATAGGAAAGGGTGGTCGACCGCTTTACAATGGCGAGGATATAGTACTGGGTATGGGTAATCGTGACATTGTACACAGATTGAATATTCTTTAGTATCCGCGAGTTGGACATTACGACGCCATCCTAAATATGCGGGCTGCTGCTGCCGCTGATTTTTTTTGTCAACCCTGTAATGTGGCCTACTCGCATGGTAACGAGCATAGATGCTCAAATAAATGTAATCGTTGTCTGTCAACTCCTGCATGTGATAAGATGGCCGAAAAAGTCGGGTGCGAACTCTGTCTGCGCGATTTTTACGGTGTAGAGTGCTATAGACGACACACCTTGCAGGGATCGTTTAGAGGCAAACGTTCGGTCTGCGGTACTCTGCGGATATGCGGAACCTGCGATATCTTTACGGATACCTCAAAGGGGAAACATATCTGTGGGAGAGCATACTGCAGGACCTGTCGCTCGATTCAGGAGATTAATCACCGCTGCTACATGCGACCTGTGAAGCGGAACACCGGCGAGCAGCCAAATTATATCTTTATTTTTTACGATTTTGAGACAAGACAGGACGAGACTGTGGACGGAGACGAGACGATTAACATTCACGTGCCAAATTTGTGTGTTGCGCAGCGAACTTGTACACGTTGTATAGGGGGGAGTATTCTCGAGCCGTGTGACGGTTGCGGCGAGCAACGGGAGTTTGTATTTAGGGAGGCCCCGGTCCGTAGTCTAGTAGAATTGGCTGATAATAGAATCGAGGGTTATAAGAAGGTGATATGTATCGCGCATAACGCGAAAGGTTTCGACGCCCAATTTATTCTTCGCTACCTGGTAGAGAGAGGTGGAGAGGCCCCGCAGGTAATACTGAACGGCAGTAAAATAGTTCTTCTGGAAACGGGCAATGTCCGTTTTCTAGATTCGCTAGCCTACATGCCGATGGCCTTATCCGCATTACCTAAGGCCTTCGGATTACCTGAGGCCACTCAGAAGGGTCTATTTCCGCATCTCTTTAATACCGCGGCTAACCAGGAGTATGTGGGGGTGCTACCTGCGCCTGAGTTTTACTCACCGGACACCATGTCTGCCGAAGCACGGGATCGTTTCTTTGCATGGTACGAAGCGGCAGTACGAGAGGGCTATGTTTTTGATTTTGGCAGGGAAATCGTAGAGTACTGCCGCTCGGACGTGACCATCTTACGCCTCGCGTGCTTAGCATTCCGAGAGATATTTCAGCGAACCGGCGATGTTTGTCCCTTCACGGAGAGCACGACGATAGCTTCGGCATGTTCTATGGTGTTCCGAAAAAATTTCCTTCGCGATAATAGTATCGGCATTATTCCACCTGCCGGTTACAGACTAGCCGATAAACAATCCAGAAAGGCTATTCAGTGGCTGGTATGGCGGGAGCGTGAGCTAGGACGCGAGATTCTGCACGCAGGTAGGGCTCGGGAGCAGCGGGTGCTGGGCCGTCGGGTAGATGGCTATTACGTAGCGGAGGATAGCACCCGTCACGTTCTCGAATTTCACGGGTGCTATTGGCATGGCTGTCCCCGCTGTTTTCGAGTAAATAGGGACAAGCTAAGCGTAGGCGGCGAAAGTATGGATAGACGACTCGAGGAGACTCATGCTAAAACGCAACGCATGCGGGCGCATGGCTTCATCGTAGAGGAGATGTGGGAGTGTGAATTTTCACGGTTCTTGGATGCAAGGGGTGAGGTGCGGGTATACCTCGAGCATAACGGGTTTCTGCCGAGTGCGGAGAATGCTAAACTGGATCCGCGTGAGGCATTCTACGGTGGCCGGACGGGCAATACCTCGAGATACCGCGAAGTGGACGCCCGACTCGGTGAGGAAATCCGATATGTGGATGTTTGCTCGTTATACCCCTGCATCTGTAAAACCGGCAAATTCCCAAAGGGGCACCCCGTCGTCTACGTAGGTGAGGATTGTAAAAGACTAACCGGGGCCAACGGTATAGATTTAGCTAGAGTCGAGGGACTAATTAAGTGTAAGGTACTTGCGCCTAGGAATCTCTATCATCCGGTACTACCCCTTCGCATGCACGGCAAGCTCATGTTCCCTTTGTGTAGCTCGTGCTGTAGAGATATGGAACAAGGGCCGTGTCCGCATATGCACGAGCATGATCGGTACCTAAGCGGAACATGGGTCTCTGACGAGGTGAAGAAGGCTGTCGCGATGGGGTGTAGAGTAGTGTCGGTATCGGAGATCTGGCAGTATGAGATCACGGTGTTTGATCCCTCTACCCGGGAGGGTGGTCACTTTGCCCAGTATATCGACACCTTCCTAAAAATAAAGCAAGAGGCGAGCGGCTGGCCCGCTGGCTGTGTGAATGAAGAGTCTCGGTCTCGATATCTCGAGGAGTACACCCGGGTGGAGGGAATCATTTTAGATAAGGCGAAAATAGAAAAGAATCCGGGGCTGCGTTCTGTGTCGAAGTTATGCCTCAATTCGTTCTGGGGTAAGTTTGGCCAGCGAGACAATCTCTCGAAAACGAGCGTAGTTAAGACCAGAGAGGAACTACTGAGTCTGGTGACAAGCCCGGCAATCGTGCTGGAGGACCTAGTACCGGTAAACGACGAGGTAGTATACGCTCGCTGGTCATACAAAGATGAAAGCGTACAAGCTTCGAGTCTTGCGAATGTAGTTATAGCCGCTTATACCACGGCACAGGCGCGGCTCAAATTATATGGTTATTTAGAGAAGCTGGATCGTAGGGTGTTATATTATGATACCGACTCAGTCATTTACGTGCGGTCAAACGTACCCGGAGCGTACGAACCGCCTGTAGGCAGTTTTCTAGGTGACCTGACAGATGAGCTCGAGCAATACGGCGAGGGTAGCTACATCAGGGCTTTTGTTTCCGGCGGGGCAAAGTTTTACGCTTTTATCGTAGTATGCCCAGGCTGCCAAGAGATAGAGGTCTGTAAGGTGAAGGGAATTACCCTCAATTACACGACGCGTAAAAAGATAAATTTCAACGCAGTACGTGAAATGGTAGTTGAGGAGGGGGAGAGTATTAAATTAAAGTTTCGTGCGATCCGACGAACCGCAATGCATGATGTGGTGACTCGCGATCAGACGAAAACATGTCGGCCAGTTTTTGTTAAGAGACGAAGTTGCAGGAACAGCTATGATACTCTTCCCTACGGACATACAGACGAGTAGCAGATCCAGCCCTGAGTCGTATACGAGACGTGAGCCGTATAAATATGACACACTACGACCAGCTTCGAGTTAGGTTAGTTTCTATTGTATTTTAGCTGTACACTGTTTGTAAACTAGTATATATAGCGTAGTCTTTAAACTGTTTCTCTTATAAGTTGCATGTTATACTAGGCCTAGGATAATATAATCAGCAGGACATAACACTGCCTAACTGTTTAACAAAATAAGACTATACTATTAAGTTTAGGAAAATACCTGTACCTTTCAAAATCGGTTAAGCTAGTTTAATTGTAAAAATATAAATATAAATATTTGTATAAATATATGTATAGCACTTGTAGTGCGGCACTCCTGACTGTCGAAATCCTATACCACGAGAGTGGCATTCAGATTAATTATGGATTTCGTAATAAAAGAATTTACGAAGTATTTCACATTATCGTTAATTCTAAGGCCTTTCATTTACCTGCTCCTACTGAGAAAATACCAAGCTTGAATAAAACTATGAATGAAAACAAATATCATTTCTTGTACAGTTGTACACCTTTATTACCCCTCTCCTAAAAATACCTCCCTGCTAGGCTGTAAGAAGGGTGGATAGAGTTGAAGGTATAGCTTCAGAATCTTAGAATTATCTCTGACCTCAAATAGTTGTAACGCCTTTGATTTCTTACTTGTAGCTGAAAGTTCGATCATAGTGGTCTAAGCGACCAAAGTTCAGCTCTCGACAAGCAGCTATCTTTTTTCATGCTTCTTTTATATACGCTAAATATCGGCTGGTTCAGGCGTATAGGGCATGCTAGCAGTTCACACGCTATTTATCAGCTGTTTACCGCCGGTTTGCTGAGCATATCAGCGCGCTTAGTATTAGCTGGAAGATGGCGCGCACCGCGTCGACGGGGCCCCCCACCGCGGGGATAAAAAATACCATTTGTGATGTAGTAACTTTTTCATCCTGATCTCAGCATAGTTGTCGAGTCGCTCGCGTTGAAAGGTCGAAAACTTTGCATTCTATTCGTATCGGGAAATGGATACCCGCTGGAATCATCCGTTTTCCGCGATAATAGCCGGGCCCTCTGGCTGTGGAAAATCAGTTTTTGTGAAAAAATTCCTTCGACATATTGAGAATATGTGTGACACTCGCTTCAGTCGTATAATATGGTATTACGCAGAGCAGCAATCACTCCACGGCATTAAAAAAGGAGACGCCGCACCGCTTAGTGACATCGAGTATCGAGAAGGGCTACCCCAGGAATCTGACTATGACTCAAACACGCTACCCAAGTTGCTTATAATAGATGATCTTATGCGAGAAGCGTCCAATAATATAATCGTTGATCTTTTCACCAAAGGCTGTCATCATAAGAATCTGAGTGTATTTTTCATCACGCAGAACTTGTTTCATCAGGGTCGTGGGCAGCGTGATATTTCTCTTAACGCGAATTATATTATATTCTTCAAGAATCCGCGAGATCGCGCCCAGGTACAACATTTAGCTCGTCAGGTATATCCTGAGGATTCGCGCTTTGTTCAGGAGGCTTACCACGATGCGACAGCTCGTCCCCACGGTTATCTCTTACTTGATCTGAAACAAAGTACCCCCGAAAACTGTCGCTATCGTAGTAATATATTTCCCGGGGACAAGCACCAGTTTGTATACATCCCAAGAAAGGATATAAAGTCACGCGCTCAGCAGGGACTACCAGTCATTCGTTTGTAATGCCACGCGCCGGCCAAATTGTCGCTAGGACGGACTCCGTCCAAAGTAAACCTGGTTCCAGACGGAGTGCCGAGGCTCGTAGACGATTCGGAAGCTCCAACACTGAGACGCTGAAGGCATTGTGCTGCTTAAAGCCTCAGCAGAGGTTAGCTCTACTACGCACAGCCGATAATTCCCTCGTGAAAAATATCTGTGAATGTGCTCTGAACACCGTGCGCGGAAACGTTATACTCAGTAGCCGAGAGAAGGCCCGACTTGCCAGACATAAGCAGCTTCTTCGTAAACTGTCCACTAACAAGGGTAGCTGGAAGAGCAAGAAAAAATTACTAGTTCAACGCGGAAGCGGATTTCTACCTATGCTGTTAGCACCCATTCTTGGGACGCTTTTTGGTCAACTGTTTGGACAATAAATAAGGGAGTAAAATGGAACATGCAAAGAAGATGGTTTTAATTCCCTCGGATACCATAGAACGGTTTCAACGCAATATTTCCTCATCGGTCGCAGCTTCGGAAGGCAGCAGTGAGAATGATGAGAAAAGTACAACCTCACCCACCTCCAGGCTTGATAACGAAATGCGTAATATCCTGAACACTCCCGAGCTGGATGACGCGACGAGGTGGAAGCTTTATCAGCAAATTTTACAACGTTTTCTATATTTCGCCGAGGACTCGAGAAAACCGCTACGCCTAGATCTCCACTCCATTCCTGATAAATCTAATTCTACGGGTGAGACATCCGAGAAAGGAAATGAACTTTCTAGTGACAAACAGCAGATGATAGCGAAAATTGCCTCGACAGTACCGAAAAAATACCAGACAAAGGCGGAGCTTCTTCTAAAACATCTGGCCGAGTACCCCTCACGGATTTCATGGGATAGCCGAGGCGGTGTAACTATAGATAACGTAGCCATACCCGGGACAAATATCGTTGATCTAGTTAACGACACTGTGCGTTCGAGAAAAAGTTTTCAGCCCCATGGTAGACATGCGTACGCACGCTTGCTTCATAGCATCAATGTTCCGCGAGAATATGTCGGAAATGATAATGTTTGGAGGAATGTTCAAGTGCCTTCACCCTCGGCCGCAGTACTCTCTGCGACACGGAGCGGGACTAAAAGACTCCGAACTCCACACGGACGAAGAAATAGCGCGAGCAGCAACGATTCCGTTAAGTCAGAAGACAATTCCTTCTCACCTTCGAGATTCCGAGGAACATCGGAAACACCTGAGAAAGCCTCGCAGCAACCGTCTAGCTGGTTAACATTTGGCCTACGAAAATGAAAGAGTTGGAACGGCTGTACTTCGATCCCTCCTGCCCAGCAGGTTACGCGGGGGCCAGGAAGTTGAAACAGGCAGCTCGGGGTGTAAACGACGGCGCAGTAGAAAAATGGCTAGGTACCCAGGACACCTATACTCTACATAAACCGGTACGTCGAAAATTCCCAAGACTGCGGTACAATGTGTCCAATATAGACGATCTTTGGGAAGCAGATTTGGTTGAACTTGGGTCTATAAAGGAACATAATGATGGCATCCGTTACTTGCTGGTAGTCATCGATGTCCTGAGCAAATTTGTATGGGTGGTTCCGTTGTATCGTAAAGCCACCGGAGACGTAGCTGCTGGTTTTGAACAGATATTATCGACCACGGATCGCCGTCCCCAGACCCTACAAAGCGACAAGGGTAAAGAGTTCGTGGGCGCGGCGTTTCAAAAACTACTAGCTGAAAATGATATACGTTTTCGCGTGACGCGTAACCCTGACATAAAAGCAGCCGTAGTTGAACGATTTAATCGTACGTTGAAGGAGCGTATGTGGAGATACTTTACGCATAAAAATACCCACCGCTACATCGATGTTTTAGAAAAGCTCATCAGCTCGTATAATAACACCGTACACTCGAGTATCAAGATGGCACCTTCCGAGGTGACACTCTATAACGCGGCAGAGGCACGAGCGAATATTCAACGTAGCCAGCCGTTACACAGAGCCAGAAAACCAAAATACAAGACAGGAGATCTTGTGCGTATAAGTAAGACAAAAGGTACCTTCGCTAAAGGGTACGAGGCTAACTGGAGCGAGGAGTTGTTCAAGATTCGACGGGTTGTAACAGGTTCACCGGTAGTATACGAGATAGAGGACCTTTCGGGAGAGGAGATCGACGGCTATTTCTACGAAGCCGAACTACAGCGCGTGACCAAGGACCTGGAAAGTACCACGTTTCAAATTGATAAAATCATACGCAGCAAGGGACGTGGTCCTAGTAAGAAGCTTCTTGTCAGCTGGAAAGGTTATCCCGACAAGTTCAACAGTTGGATTCCCGCAGCTAGTCTCCAGGAACTCACTCCATAATGAGGTCTCAGTTCTACATAACCCTACCAAGTAATAGCTCGATGCAAATTTATCCGGATAACAAGACCTGCTGCTATATTACTCAACTACCACGCACGATCGAACTTCATGGCGAGTGGGAAGTTGCTATTGTCGAAATACAATACCCTTTAACATACCTGCCGGCCAAGAATGATACACCGATGATATTCATACCTGGGAAGGTCGTTAAAGAGGTACAAAAGATACCCTCACTCATGTTCGTCTACTGTGATATCATCGAACCACGCATCGTGGGAGACGTCTATGCACCGCTTCTGCGTATACTACAGGTTAGACAAAGCTCCGATAACACTGGTACAGAGGTAAAAACGTTTTCACCGCCACACTATCTGCCTTTACTGCTATCGAGTTTTCGGACGATCGAAATATCTATAAGAGATCACCAGGGTAAGTCTATACCATTCGATCACGGGACGTTGACGGTCACACTACACTTCAAGAAGATTCTCTAGATCACTGCATACACGTGGCGAGAATGTCGCACTACATTGAGCATTACGAGTCACAAATAGGCGGCGGAATCGATCGCGTTTTTGTCGGAGCAGCCAACCAACGGGGTCACGGTATCGGTAGTTTCCTGGGAGGGTTATTTCGACGGGCTATTCCCATGTTGAAACGGGGCGCACGTGCGGTTGGTAGAGAGGTTTTACGCAGCGGTATGAATTTCGTCTCTGACCTGGATAACGATGTACCGTGGAAACAGGCATTTAAAACACGAGCCGCCGAGACAGGTCAGAACCTGAAGCGGAAGGCCCAGGAAGGGCTTGAAAGGGTTATGAGAGGTGAGGGTTATAAACTAAAGTATGGGCGAGCGTATGACCAGTCTAGTCTTGTTCGTGCACCGCGCCTCTCCATAGCAAGTGCTTCGTCTAAACCTACTAAAACTCGTAAGACTGTCAAGAAAACTCAGAGAAAAAAAAAGCCTGCCAAGACTCGTTCGAAGAAGAAGAAGAAGACAAAAAGTACCAGAAAGACAGTCGCCAAAAGTAAAAAGAAAAAGTGCTGCAAGAAAAGAGCTGTTTCGGATATTTTCGGACCCTTGTAAAAAACGGTTGTATATACTCCTGCTAACCATACCCGTTGAAATGGCCTACCTACATGCTCATTCCTGCGAATGCTTGAAATCCGAACTGGACCTCTTTACTCTGCCTCCTACTCAGACTTCTATCGAGGGTGGTCAATGGGTACAGTACAAGCCCGTCTCCGCACTAGCTGATGACGCACCGATTGAATTCGTCGTACCGGGTCAGGGCGACGAGTACATTGATCTCTCACACACGATGCTCAAGGTATGTGCTCGTGTACTTAATATCGGAAAAGATACAACAGCAGCAGCAATAGTGGCCCCGGCGAACAATTTCCTGCATACCCTCTTCAATCAGACCGATGTCTACTTCAATCAAAAATTGGTCTCCCCGAGTAACAATGCATACGCGTACAGAGCTTACATCGAAACCTTGTTAAACTATGGTGATGCAGCTAAAAAGTCACATCTCACATCCGGATTATGGTATTCCGACACTCCCGGATATTTTGAGGAGACTACCGGCAGTAACAATACGGGTTTCGCAAGCAGATGTAAATATTTCTCTGGAGCCACACCCGTGGATATGCTTGGTCGTCTTCACTGCGATGTCTTCAATCAGGACAAATTTCTATTAAACGGTGTAGAGCTCAGATTGAGACTCGTCAGATCCCGGGACGCCTTTTGCTTGATAGAGTCTAAAAACGATCATAAAGTGGACATTATGGACGTGACCTTATTCGTACGACGTGTAAAAATCAGTCCTGGTATTCTGCTGGCGCATGCAAGAACCCTAGCCAAGACAACTGCAAAATACCCTATGACGCGAGTGGAGGTCAAGACAATGACAATACATAGCGGTGTGCAGGCTGAAACCCTTGATAATGTTTTCCTTGGTCAAATACCGAAGCGGATAATCATCGGATTTGTCGATAACAAAGCCTATAACGGTGATAAAAAACTCAATCCGTTCAACTTCTCGGCCTTCGGACTCAACCATCTATCCTTGTATGTTGAGGGTACCCAGATTCCATCCAAGCCTTTACAACCCGATTTCTCGAGTAAATTATTTGTGGATTCCTACAACACCCTGTTCACGGGTACCGGTATACACTTCCTCAACGAGGGAAACTCAATCGCGCGTGAGGACTATGCAAAGGGCTACTGCCTCACGGCGTTCGATCTCACTCCCGACCTATCAGCAAGCGATAACGGCCACTGGAATCTCATCAAGCACGGCAGTGTTCGGATCGAGACACGCTTCGAGACGGCCCTGACCACGACCATAAATTGTATTGTGTATGCCGAATTCTCCAATGTAATCGAAATCGATTCGATGCGTCAGGTCATCACAGACTTTGGTAATTGAACGAGAAGGTTGGCTCCGTCAGGTCACGGAATCCTGTTGGGACCTGTACACCATAAACCCGCAGTTGGACCATCCCTTGCGGGGGACGACCTGTGAGCATTGTAAATCCTGCTAGAACCTGCTCATCCCTTCCATCTCGGTAAATACGGAGAGGGCTAGTTAAGACCATAAAACAGGGATGGTTAAATACCTGAGCTAGTCTAACCCTCGCCACAGTCTACCAGTAGTGATCCAAACCTTCTCGAGTAACATTCGTTCTTCAAGCAACCATGAACTACATCATCGATATACAAGGCTTCTGCACCGAGTCCGGGCAGTTCATGCCGAAAGAGGTTGCCGTCGTCGTCTACGAGAATAAGGCTCTGGCCCACTGGATCATCACACCTCCTCACTCCATCAGCGAGCTATCCTCGACAAGGCGTACGCAGAACAATTGGCTGACAAGCAACCACCATGGAATAGAATGGTTTGAGGGCGATGTGACGCATAAACAACTGAATGCGAATTTACGGGCTATCACGCACATGGCGAAAAACATCTTCTGTCGCGGAGTGCAGAAAGCCAAATTTCTTCAAGATGTGATGTCACGTGAAATCGTCAACTTGGAACGCGGTGAGTGCGAGTGCCCGGCGTTCAGAGACCTGTCATCGGACAAGTCATGTCTTCTACACACCGGTGCTCGTAAGAACTTCAACTGTGCGCTGCGTAACGCTATGAAGCTGAAAAAGTGGCTGCAGTCACAGGGGCTGTCCGAAAAAAGCTTGTCTTCAATCCCTTTCCGGACTAGCTTGCTAAACTCACCCGAACAAGCTGTTGATAACGAGAAAGAAAGGTCGAGCAATCCGCTCGAGCAAGGAGAGGATCAGTGTGGTCCCAACGGTATAGACGAGATATCTGCACGCATGAGGACTGCCTGCCGGAGCCTGTGACTAAGGATCTCACAGATTTTCCACCAAATTTATCAGTGAGTCCACGACAAGCAAAGAGGATGGATACTTTTCAAATTCTGAGTGCATTGGAACAAGCACCTGCTCGGACGAAGGGAGTTTACCCAGCCGATCAGATCCCGCTGCACTGGACATACCCGACCGCTATCGTGGCGAATACAGATATCCATACACGCGCCGGGACACACTGGGTTGCTTTCCATGTGACAGCCTCCGGACAAGCCGTATATTTCGATAGTTTTGGTCTACCTCCCGTTATACCCCATCACATCAGGGCTCTGCGTCGGAACTGTACAGCCTACCGTTGGAACGATGAACAGCTACAGAGCTCTTCCTCCCTGGTATGTGGCCAATTCTGCATCATGTTCTTGTATTATATGACGCAGGGTTTTACTCTCGAGCAGTTCACAAGTATGTTCACTAAGAATTTGAAGAAAAACGATAGAATAGTCAGTTCATTTTACAGACGCTTGAGACTAACCAAGCTCAAACGTAGAATACAAAACGGTATCAACCGTGTAAACTGTATCCAGTGTTGTCGCCGTAAGAAAGGCTAAGAGTTCGTCATGTATATGCCTCTTTTATTTTCTTTTTTTTTTCTGCTTTTTTTTTCTGTATCATCGTTAGAAATAAGTATTTTCTGTTCACTAGTAATAATCCCATTTCATTATTATACAATATTCAATGTGTGTCTCGTTATAGTTAGATTTAAGTCTATGATATCTGTATTTGAATTTATCTGCATGATTAAACACGAGCTCAAACCATAATATATTGTATTCCTTTCACGACCCTTGACTAATCTTCCTCGCCTTTATTCATAATTCTCGTAGCGAAAGGACCTAGGTTAGATATATCTATATATATATATATATTGGGACCCATACTGCAGAAGCGACGGACCCAAGGGTAGGGTATATCTATATATATCTCGGATCCATACTGCAGAAGCGACGGAACCAAGGGTAGGTATATCTATATATATTTCGGACCCATACTGCAGAAGCGTCGGAGTCATAGCCAGGTATATCTATATATATTTCGGACCCATACTGCAGAAGCGTCGGAGTCATAGCCAGGTATATCTATATATATTTCGGACCCATACTGCAGAAGCGTCGGAACCATGGCCAGGTATATCTATATATATATTTCGGACCCATACTGCAGAAGCGACGGAACCAAGGGTAGGTATATCTATATATATTTCGGACCCATACTGCAGAAGCGGCGGAAACCACTTAGGTTAGAATGATCGATATTCACTTAGGTTAAGCTAAATTAGGTGAGATTAGGTTAGGTTAGCAAAAAAAAAAAAAAAAAAAAAAAAAATGGCGGCGGCAAGGTCCGGCGACCCCCCCCCCCTCCCCCCTCCCAGCGGGGGGGGCGTTTTATGGGGGGTCATAAAACCGGAGCCATACTGCACCCTATCTACTCACATGCAATGCATTATAACGAATGTATGGAATTGATTTACGAAGAATTGGGTGGATGAAAAGACATTATGGGAATAGATGTTCGCGGATTATTCTGCAATTTCTCGACACGTGTCGAACGGCAATATGCTGAATACAATATAGGTATAGTGCCACGTGCTATTCCCTAATTAGTTTACGTTTGTCGCTATATCATAATCATCGGAGATGTGTACATTAAAGGAATACTACATGTATCGCAAATCAATCCTGCAGCTTCACTGTCATGGTAACCGATAGACATTTCAAAGGACTCACAGGGTTTCCAAGAAAATATATAGTCATCCACGTGTTACAATGCAGTATAATCAATAATGCTCAGCTGGACCATACATGCGAATACGGGACTTTATTTCAATATTATAAACTCACTCGACATATCCCCCGTTTGACATTATTAATTTCATCTTCTCCAATACAATGTAAATAAGTAATGTCACGAAACGACCTGCATGAACCCCACCTGCACCCTTTTTGTCAACAAATCCCGGCTGTCGGATGCATCGATTATCCAGTGATTTTGCGTGATCGCAATTGCTCCCGAATACCAAAAATTATTGTCAAGGTTAATCGCGCATTCATGCTGGAATACAGTCCGGTACAGTACACACATTATACTGCAGCGTATCACAAGTGATCCGCGTTCGTTAAAAGCCGCACGAGCGTCTGTCGTTTTCAACGTATAATACGTATATTATTGTGAGATAATACATATATGCAGCGATGCGGATAAGCGAGGACTTATTATTATGCGTTGTTATTATATTTGTTATAATTGCAACTAGTTGCGTTTTGATATATTGTGTCGCGAAGTGCGGGAAAGAGTGTACCCAGCCTCGAAGAAGCCTGTATGATATGTGTTAATATATTGTTTTCCTATGTTTTATAAAATTACTAACATGCCGATCTGTCATATTGCATTGAAAATAAACGAGCAAGAGGTGAACGATATAACTTCTGTAACGGATAAGTAGGTAGTTAGCATAGCATCTTCAAAATTACGCGCGGTAAGCAAATATGAAGCGCTGTCAAACGCTTCATGTTCGCAATTCAAACGCTTCACGACAGGTGTCTCAAAATGAGTATTGTGCGAAGAAGAATCGGCATAGTCTATCTGCGGGAAGACGCCGAGGCGATCAGATCACTTAAATTTCCTCGTATTATTTTAACCTGAGTGTACAACTAAGTCTTAAATTTAATTAACGCAAACTCATATACAGAAAGCTAAGGGCATCCATTAACATCAAAATCATCAGCGACGATCCAGAGAATCTAACGACGGCAACATTAACCACTCAGAAACATTGATAATTTGGTGACGACCATTTATTACCTATGGAATCGCCACATGGCCTACAGCAATGAACTTCGGAGCCATTGAGCCACACATCCACGAGCAAATAAGACCCAGCTAAGTAGCGAATCTTAGGTGTACTGTGCCACTATTCGTTTACCAATAATTGAGTTTTGCGTAATTTCATCCATGTAATGTACAATTTCTTTGCTTGATCAATTTTCACACTAACTTAGAGTCCAATTTCAATTCATCTAGACATAATAGGAGGGTAAGAATCCCATTTCAAGTTTAGCCTAAGTCTCGGCGTATTTTTATATGAGTATGAATGCGGGTGTGAATGTTTATTTTTTATTTTTAATCAATCATTTATAATTCGGCTAGTTCAAAAACGATTTCTAATTCAACGGCTATCTATGCCGTGGTGTTACCATATCCCAGAATTAAATAAAAGAATACTACTTTTGAAGGTGTCATATACCGAATTCTCTTGTCTTTTTTTTATTATTGAAATTTTATCCGTCCTCAACTAATTTAAGTAATTTGTAACGAGAATAATCCATATTGGACCCAGAATATCGTTACAAAATGGCGCCCGAACATAAAGTCTACTCATAAAGAAAGTAAACATAGGATTAAGATTTTAAGTCTCATGGTTAAATGTTTGTATGAATGACCTTAGCAAGTAAGAATTTAAAAATAAAAAAAATAAAAAAAATAAATAAATAAATAGACCGTATTGCGTACACGGAAATCATAACACACAAATTTTATGGCACCAACAATTAAAAGAACACCTGTTAAAACTAGGTCACGAATCGAAGAAACGCCAAAGAGCAGGCAATCAATAGGAAATAAAGAGGGTAGCAGTAACGAACCGAAGCGATCGGTCAAGATGGAGGAAGAGCTGAAACATTTGAAGGCGGAAATGGCGAGTTTCGCAGGTTTGCGAGAGATGGTAGAGAAGCTGCAGGTACAGCAAGCAGCAAACGTGCAACTGGCCAATGAAATCGCCATGTTAAAGCTACAGAATGAACAACAAAGGCAGGCTTTTCAACAGATACCACAACAGGCACAACAATCAGTTGCGATGAATGATCAAATATCGGTAAGTGAGCTGATGATAAATTGGCAGAGAAGTCACATTGATGCAAAGGCCCCAGAGTTTTCAGATGAAGAAGGAATAAATCCTATAGAATATTTAGAAAATGTTGAGAGTTATTTTAAATTGAAAATGGTAAAGGAAGAGTGTAAATTGTCGATAATCGAGAGTAAATTGTCAGGTAGAGCAAGGATATGGTGGGAGGCGAGTAAAGAAACAGTAAACACATATAATGAGTTTAAAAAAGCTTTTAAAAACAAGTTTTATTCCATTCCAATTCAAGTTAAAGTCAAAACAAAGTGGTGTTCGAGACGGTATAGTCTACAAGAGGGTTCACTTCAAACATATTTTTTTAAACAATTGAAGGAAGCGAAATATCTATTGCCGAAACTAGAACAGTTCGAAATAAATTATACATTTATTCTACAGTTACCGCATAAAGTTCGCGATACACTAACAACTGTGAATATGTCCGACACGAAGGTTATAGAACAAGCGCTGTCATACTTAGATGTAAATTTTGAAGAGAGAAATAATAGTAAACAGAGACAGCAAAATTATAACGGCAGTAATCAGCCAAATGGTATACCAGCTCAAAATAATCAACAGCAGCAGGCAAATAGCTCAGGGTATCAAAACAAACAATTTCAGAATACAAGCTATTCAAATTGGCAATACCAACCGAATTATCAAAGACCAAGAAATAACCAAATGGTGTTACCAAATTTTAATTATCCACCGCCTCATTTTTCGGGAGGAAATAGTCAAGTACAGCCAGTAGCAGGGCAAATGCTAAGCAACATCAACAATACAGAACATAGTCCGAATAGAAATTTAAACTGGTAAACAACGCGATGTGTATAGGTCCGACATCGAGTTGTGATTATGCGAATCTAGTTGAGGACTTAATGTACGAAACCGACGGTGCTAGTAAAAAGAGCGAAACAAAAAAACAGAATTTGGCTCGGAGTCCAAATGTAGTGGTAAGGATTTTAGATCAGCAAACGGTAGCGTTGATTGATTCAGGAAGCCAGGTAACATGCATGTCTGAAAAAATGTATGGATCTCTCAGGAGTGCACATAGTTTGAACGAACTGCCAGTAACTAATGTGGTAGTGTTACCAGCAATAGGGCAAAAGCCCACTACGGTTAAGCGACAAATATTGGTAGATATTTATGTGGGATCGCAAAAAATCACTACAGTATTTCTAATTGTACCGCATCTCTCTAACAGTATGATTTTGGGTAATGATTGGCTTAGTTTAAACAAAGTAGTTTTAGATTACGGTCAGAAAACGATTAGTATCAACAGTAAACTCATAGTCCCACCACTTTTCTCGTACGACCGGGAACCTTCGGAAAGATTGACCTCATTTGAAGAAAACGAAAGGACGTACATACAAATTTTGAGAACTGATGTGATAGAAAAAGAACATCAGAAGATGAACGAGGTAGTAAATGACAATAGTATTGAGAAGGCTAAAGGAAAAGATGATAAAAATGATGAAATGTCAGAAACACGTGGAAATGTGGTGCAAAGTGACAGCCAATCTGATTTTAGAGATAGTATTGAAAAAGATGAAGAAATAGTAGTAAGTAGAAATAAGAATGATGTACATGAAAGCTCAGAAAATTATAAAGTTGTTAAATGTGTAAAAGATAGTGAAATTTCTGAAAATGTAGTAGAAAATAAGAAAAACGGTTATGTTGAGATAAATGAAATTGCATCGGTAGAACAAAAGGATAATCCGATAGATAATGAAGTTGAAAATGTGAATTTGAAAATATTAGAGATTGATAGTAAATGTGATGAACTTGAATTTCATGATAAAGATGTAAATGTAAAGAATGTAAATTGCAAAGAAATAGTTGAGCCAGAGGACCACAACTTTTACAAAGAAAATGTTGAATGCGTAGAAACAAGTGAGTCTCAGGATCACAATTTTTATAAAGATGAAGTAGATGAAGAAGACTCACCAATATTCTATGGACAAATTAAAGCCATAGAATCAGAAGCAAATGATCAAAATTTTTTCGAATCTGTCCGGTCGATCGTGACTTGTCTTACGAGTTTGGATGGGGGACAAAGAGAACGACTGAAAGAACTGATTATTAGGTATAGAAAACTATTTTCGGAAAAAGCAGGATGTACAGACGTTTATGAACACTCGATAAAACTAATAAAAAACAAGCCAATTGTTAAAAAATCATACCCAGTACCATTTAAAATGAGAGAAGCGGTGGATGCGGAAATAGATGATATGCTACAAGCAGGAATAATAGAAATATCAAGGAGCCAATATTGCAATCCGTTGCGAATAGTGCAGAAAAAGGAAAATGGAGTGAGATTATGCCTAGATGCTAGATATATAAATGAAATTATCGAATCTGATAATGAGAGTCCGCCGCCAATAAATGAGCTATTAAGGAAATACCATGGTGTAAAATTTATGACATCTACTGATTTAACACACGGATATTGGCAAATCCCTTTAGAAAAGAACTCGCGCCAGTATACGGCTTTTTTACATAATGGTTCGTTATACCAGTTCTGCAGAATTCCATTTGGTCTCAAGACGGCGGGAAGTGGATTCATACGGGCCTTAAGCTGGGCACTCGGTAATGAATTTACCTCCTTTCTGACTTGTTACATAGATGATCTTCTAATAACCTCAGTAGATTTCGATTCTCACATGAAACATCTGGACTTAGTGTTTAATCGTTTAATGAAACATAACTTCACGCTTCGCCTAAACAAATCACTATTTTGCAGCGAGTCAGTCTCATTTCTTGGATATATTATTACACCTAACGGGGTTAGCCCCAACCCAGAAAAACTGAAAGTGATAAGAGAATTTCCCAGACCAACAAGCAAATTAGCCCTACAACAATTTTTAGGCGTCTGTAACTTCTACAGGCAATTCAGCATAAAATATTCAAACTATGTTACACCCTTGAGAGATTTATTAACAGACAAAACACCTTTCGTATGGACCGCGGAACATACAAAAGCATTTGAAAACGTCAAAGAAAGCTTCATAAAATGCGTAACTCTGAACCATTATTTACCTGGTATTACATTTAAAGTGCAAACAGATGCAAGTGACCTAGGAGTAAGTGCAATCTTGTATCAAATTGATCCAGAGAATAATCACAAAATCATTTCTTTAATAAGCAAATGCCTGTCAAGAGCAGAGCTGAACTATACAGTAACCGAAAAAGAACTGTTAGCGATAATGTACGCATTGGATAAGTTCAGGATCTGGCTGATCGGAAGCCCTTTCGAAATATTAACAGATCACAAAGCATTAACCTTCATAAATTCCGCGACCTTTTTAAGTCCACGAATATCACGCTGGGTGGTAGTATTACAACAATATACCTTCGTAGTCAAACACTGTAAAGGGAGAGACAATATAGTTGCTGATTTTTTCAGTCGAAACATCGACGGAAGACAATGTACAACCGAACGCCAAAAACTTATAATAGCAAATGTAAGCAAGCTACTAGTAGATAATGTAGAGCTCGAGATAAATAAGATCGAAGCCATGACTATTGAACTGGATAAAAATTTAATCAAAGATCTAAAAAATCTAAAACAATTACAAATAGAGGACACTGAATTAAAAAAGATCGTTGATAATTGCAGTACGGACACACCTGATCCTTGTTATAAAATGCATGAACAAATATTATTTCACAAAAGCAAAAAAGATCAGAATTGGTTAGTCGTGATTCCTCGTAGCATAGCCAAATCATTAGTAATTTCCGTACATGAAAAAATAGGTCATATGGGAGTATACAAAACACATCAATACATTAGTAAATATTATTATTGGCGAAAAATGAGAGAATCTATCAAAAAAAATATCCAAACATGTGACACATGTCAGAGAACAAAAGCATTAAATTACACTATGCAAGGAGAGTACAAAAAAGTATCTGCTGATCACCCAAACGAATTAGTAACAATAGATTTTTATGGCCCTCTGCCAAAATCTGTTGGAGGAGTTCAATATTTGTTAGTCGCGATAGATGCATTTTCCAAACTAGTTACACTATATCCCATAAAACGAGCTACAACAGCAATAGCGTTGAATAAAATGATTAGTGACTATTTTGTTAGAATCGGAAAACCTAAACGATTATCATCAGACAATGGAACTCAGTTTACAGCCGCGAGATGGAAAATTGAGTTAGAAAAACAGGGTATAGTTGTATGCTATTCGTCAATTAGGCACCCTCAGTCAAACCCGACTGAAAGAGTGATGAGAGAACTCGGACGTTTTTTTGGTACCTTTTGTAATGATAAACATACTAGATGGGCAAAATATGTAAGAGAAATTGAAAAACTGATAAACCTTACAACACACCATGGCACAAACTGTATTCCGTACGAACTCCATTTTAACAAAACCGCATATGATAAAATCACAGACATTGTGAAATTTCCGGAAAGGATAGAAACTGATCATAACGTAAAAATATTATTAGCCAGAGAGGCTTTACAGAAAAACTTTGAGCACAGAAGTCGCAATCAAAAATCAATATCTACTGTTACTTTAACTGAAGGAGACCTAGTGTTATTACGAGTACCATATCCATCCTCTGCTATCGATAAGACAACACACAAATTCTTCCATTTATATAAAGGACCATACGAAATAGATAAAAAGATCAATGATAATGCTTATCGTCTCAGAGATACAAAGAACAATAATAAAATACTGGGAACCTTCAATCGTGTGAGTTTGCGAAGATATTATCAGCTCACAGATATCGAAGCAACAGCTGTATAACAAAGTAAATGAAACTCGCCATGAACCTTTCAAACGTTTCACCTATTTCGAAATCGCTATGTTTTATGTATTTTATAACTATATCAAATTTAGAATAAGTCCATTTAAACAAAATGTTTGCTCAGTTATAATGTTAGTAGTGATAAGAATTATGATGTGGAGGAATGAATGAGAATGAATGAGCTAAATTGTAGGTAAGAAACGAGACTAGGATATGATTTTCGATGTTGTGTTTCACCACGACATCAAAAATGGGGGGGGTGTTGTAACGGATAAGTAGGTAGTTAGCATAGCATCTTCAAAATTACGCGCGGTAAGCAAATATGAAGCGCTGTCAAACGCTTCATGTTCGCAATTCAAACGCTTCACGACAGGTGTCTCAAAATGAGTATTGTGCGAAGAAGAATCGGCATAGTCTATCTGCGGGAAGACGCCGAGGCGATCAGATCACTTAAATTTCCTCGTATTATTTTAACCTGAGTGTACAACTAAGTCTTAAATTTAATTAACGCAAACTCATATACAGAAAGCTAAGGGCATCCATTAACATCAAAATCATCAGCGACGATCCAGAGAATCTAACGACGGCAACATTAACCACTCAGAAACATTGATAATTTGGTGACGACCATTTATTACCTATGGAATCGCCACATGGCCTACAGCAATGAACTTCGGAGCCATTGAGCCACACATCCACGAGCAAATAAGACCCAGCTAAGTAGCGAATCTTAGGTGTACTGTGCCACTATTCGTTTACCAATAATTGAGTTTTGCGTAATTTCATCCATGTAATGTACAATTTCTTTGCTTGATCAATTTTCACACTAACTTAGAGTCCAATTTCAATTCATCTAGACATAATAGGAGGGTAAGAATCCCATTTCAAGTTTAGCCTAAGTCTCGGCGTATTTTTATATGAGTATGAATGCGGGTGTGAATGTTTATTTTTTATTTTTAATCAATCATTTATAATTCGGCTAGTTCAAAAACGATTTCTAATTCAACGGCTATCTATGCCGTGGTGTTACCATATCCCAGAATTAAATAAAAGAATACTACTTTTGAAGGTGTCATATACCGAATTCTCTTGTCTTTTTTTTATTATTGAAATTTTATCCGTCCTCAACTAATTTAAGTAATTTGTAACGAGAATAATCCATATTGGACCCAGAATATCGTTACACTTCTAATCGCGATGACAATAGAACAAGATAATCTATAATTGGATCATAGTGTTAAATTTTTACATTTCATCATAATACAGAATAACGTTCAATACTGTCAACTACTAGATATTAAAATACAACAACTTACTCCCAACGACGGAAACCGTTGCACGGCAGTAATTTGTCCCGCTCTTTCCGCAGCGTACGAGATAGGCTCTACTACCTAACTTCAGTGGGTCGAACCTCTGTATGAGACTGACGGGGATCGTCTCTTTGTCCGGATGCTTCGCCCCTTCGTTTGTGCAAGGACGGACGTATCTCACATACGCGTGTGATACGACACGTGTTGCAGCCTCTTTTTTGGTACCTAATTGCAGATCGTCTGCCAGTTCGGCCATGTTCCCTGGAAATATATATTGTATTATTGTATATCGCTGCATAAAATTAACGATAGAACGATAGAATCCGGGTACAAAAACCGTATATGGTATGCGGTTTCTATAGGATCCGGATACAAAAACCGTATACCGTATACGGTTTTCATACCCGGATTCTATCGTTCTATCGTAAATTTTAAGCAGGGATAACTTGAACATTGAGAAATAACCGATAAAATAACTGAAATAATGAGAATGAGTAAAAAAACTTAAAAAAACTAAAAAAAAAAAAACATCAATTAATTACAATTATTTCATTATTTAACATTGCTCAAAAAAACAATAATGTGTCATGTCTTGAGTTATTTCCCCCTCGCATGCGCCACCACTTGCGACGTCCAGTGTATACGGCCGTACAACGAACGTATACGCGTGCCTCGTGTTAGAGATGCACGATAATATATATATATATATATATATATATATATATATATATGGCTGTCGCAATTAATATATAGATGCAACGACGCGCCCACAATCAAAGTCGACGTAAAGCGACGTCCCAATATAAGCCACCGTAAATGGTTCCCCAAATGCAGTCCATAATATATGTAAATCACGGATAATAGAATTCTTAATATCGTACGTATACAGATATTCATTGATATACCGACGCCATATTCGTTTGAAGCGAGAAAAATGTGATGAGTTTAATAAATCGCGAATACATATATATCACTCTCCTTGTGCGACGTATTCCGAAGAAATCGTCGGTATTTTTGAGACTCGGTGACACGAAATTGATAGTGATTATCCACGTACCTTATAATTGTTTTTTTTCCGGTGAAGCTGTCCTCTGATCACCGTACCGCGTAACGTCGACCGTCGTTTCGGAAAGATGGAGACGATCGCAGTTTGGGCGGAACTGATAATGAAGTCAAAACGTCGCTAATTTAAGCTGTATGTTACACCATCAACCACGAATAACATAACTCACACGCGATAAAATATTACAATTGAAATTACAATGTTTAATTACGGTATTGTCATGCTAACAATTATATAATTATAAACGAAACGCCCGAAAATAATAGTGCGCTTGACTAACATTGTCGATCAGCTACCGGCAAGCGCGTGTCGAGACTGTAACATCGACTCGGCAATATGGCGGCGTTGTGGTGTTTCATTATTGAATAATTGAGCGTATTGAAATTAAACCCGCGTTAAATATAGAATATTTGCACCTGGAACATACATACGTATGATCGTTCATGTACAATTCGAATAGAAGCGTGTGTATATTTATTGCGTATAAAGTGTAATTATAATTGTGACGGTGCTATATGTATGTGACAGCTGACTCCTAAAAGTGACCTTCAGGTACACGAGCTATCGAGAAGGAGGATTCCAATAACGGTAAGCACGTATCAAACAATAAACTATTCGTGTCATATAGGTAATTCGATTATATACATTATCCCTAACCTCAAAAAAATTTCGGATAGAAAACATTAGTTTCGTATGGATGCGGATACAAAAACCGTGTACCATATACGGTTTTTGTACCCGGATTCTATCGTTCTTATCGGAAATTTTATGCAGGGGCGTCTATACGAAATTTATGATTTCTATACGACATTTCTATCGCGAAGTCTGTTGATCAATACAAACATATGCGTTTACGCGTGTATTGTTATTAGACGGCGAGTGTTATATATATTAGGGTGGTCGTTAAAAAACGAAATTTTGCTGCCTCCCCCTCAAGAATTCATTTGTTCTCGGACCTTATTTTTTTTCGAATTTTGTATCGATTCAAAAAAATCAAACGGCAGACAAATAAATCTGGGATTGAAAATACTTTTTACTCAAACATTTTCGATTTTTCATGATGGAATATTCAACATGGTGTCCAAAAAAAATATATCCTAGAAATTAGTCTGTAAAAAATCAATACAAAATTCGAAAAAAATGAAGGTCCGAGAACAAATAAATTCTTATTTTGAATGAAGAAAAAAAAAGCAAAAAAAAAATTTGAGAACAAAAAATTTTTTTAAAAAATTAAAATAAAACAAAAAATTGCCGGCACCCCTTAACAATGAGATAGAGCATTGAAACTTTGGGGATCTTTTTTTTTCAAGTTGAACTTAATATTTTTCAGGATGGAGCGCAAACTTTTTTTTCAACGACCACCCTAATACATATATATGTATATATATATATATATATATATATATGTAATTGCAATGGTCAGTCCTTCGGGTATAATCCATCATTTCTTTTCTGTCGTAGGAAAAATCGATCGCCTGTATTTGCTTCATTTCCGTGCAGTCGTTGGACATAATGGCTGATGTTGAACCACCGCGGAAACGATTACGCAAAGGTGTGTACGGCCCGGACGGTATGCAGTCGGTGTCTGCAGTTACGATCCGACGTAGGCAGTTAGCTCTGAAACGCGCGCTTGCCGCAGGTACATTACATATAACCGAGATGCACGTATCAGTGGAGGTGCATGTATATGCGGTGAATGCATTTTTCGTATCTGTACGTCACCCACGTATGTCCTTCTTTTTTTTGTCTCACAGAACGCAAAAAGAACGACGCTGCATTGATAAACGCAATATTACGACCACGGTGTAAGCACTTCGCAGCCGTTCCGGAGCCACACTGTCCCGCCGTAAATCCGCAGTCGACGACCGACAGTGATGCCATGAATTCTTCAGATTGTGGTAAGTGTTAATTTTTACAAGCTTAATGGGATTGCATTCATCCCATAAATGAAAACCTGAATATAAATTATTAATTCTGATAAGGAACCGTATACCACACACGTTTTTTTCCCGAAACGCTATCTGAATACTTAATGTCTATCGGCTTTTTTTGGTGGATGTAAATGATACTGACGTTGCTGATGGTACTGTGATATATATGTTATTGGCAGTTCTCGTAATTGCTTCAATTGAAAGAAACCGGTATCACAAACGCGGAAAAAGGATTTGTTGAACCAACCCCGCATAAAATTTCCCATAAGAACGATAGAATCCGGGCACAAAAACCGTATATGGTATACGGTTTTTATAGCATCCGGATACAAAAACCGTATATGTGTACCCGGATTCTGTCGTTCTATCTGAAATTTTATGCAGGAATATATTTTGTTGGAATAATTAGTTGGGTCAAGTATTTCTGACGAGGTTAGAAGAAATCTCATTAAATCCGAAGCTATCGCTTATGTTTCCCCTGACACTATCAAATAATATATTGTTGAGTTGAAAAAACATTCACTTCGCCGTATTCAACCGACGAATTTCGTTGAGTAAAACAAATATTATTTGTTATTCAACATATCCATTTACTGCGTGCATAAATATGGGATACTTAAGTATTAATAATTCGTCTGTCAGGTAAGAAAGCTGCAGCAAATGCACCCCTGCAGGCCGACGACAACTACGCGGAGGATGATGCTTCCGCAGTAGAACTGTTTCCGGCCGGACCTTCGTGTTACACGGATACATCTGATAGCGACATGCTGGATAACGGTAGTGATGCTGCATTAATTGTCTCTACATCGGAGTGTTCGGACGACGTTGAAAGTTCCGATGATGCGGACGAACCAGCACGAAGAGAGTCATTGTCGCCTGCAGATACCGACGATGGTGCGTGGTCGCCGATAGCAGCCGACTTCGATCGCGCCACTTTCACGGCGGACAAGGTCAGAGAGTATATGCACTCTGAATCCGGCGATGCCGTAATGTTTCCCGAATCTGATACGAAATCGTGGCAAGTGGTTTTGTTAATACTTGGAATGTGTACCCGATTTTCGTTGAACGGAAAAACTAGGCGTGCCCTTCTTGACCTAGTGAAGTTGTTAGCGGGCTCCAAGTACGATGAATGGACAATAAGTGATTATTACTTGTCAAAAATATTTAATGCCCCCGACGAGGCAACTATGTATCATTTTTATTGCGAGTTATGTTGCAAATTATTGGAGAGGCCTGTGAGTAGAGGTTGTTTTCGAAATCATGAAACGATGTGCCATACGTGCTCTAAAAGTTATTCGTTGACCATAGACGGACCAAATTCTTTCGCATCCATCGACTTGGAGTATCAAATAGTGTCCCTGTCCGAATTGAAGCCGGTCAACGATGATCTTGCAAGAAACTTGAAAAACTTAGATGCCGACGTACCGCGTCCGCCTGATAAAATGTTCGACGTATATGACGGTAGTCTGTACAAAAAACTACTTGCCGAAACGCCACGTGAGTCGCGACTTCTCACCTGTGCCTTTAATACAGACGGCGCGCCTTTATTTAAAAGTTCCAAACGGGCATTTTGGCCCATACTCATGATAATAAACGAGCTCTCTCCACGAGTTCGGATGCGATACCCATTGCTGGCCGGTATGTGTGTTCTCAAAAAAGAACCGTCTCCGGATCTGATGAACACGTATATGAGACCTTTCGTAAACGCGTTAAAGAAATTAGGAACGGTCGGTTTCTATGCGGAAGTTGGTGGAGAACGGGTGCATTTCGTACTGAAGCCATTGTTCTGCAGTGTCGACAGCGTCGCCAGACCGCTGCTGCAAAATAGATTGCAGTTTAATGGATATTTCGGCTGCTCGTGGTGTTATTCAATGGGTGAACACATTAACGGTTGCATGCGCTTCCTCATGGAGATGGACGATCCAGCTGACCGAACGCATGAGCATTACACAGCAGACGTTCGGGAAGCGTTAAAAAAAAATGTAGAGACGCGCCTGCAAACAAAAGGAAACAAAAAGAGTGACGTGCGAGGTGTTAGGGGTAAATCCGTTCTACAATCGTTGAATTCATTCGACATGATTTGGGGGTTCGCGCGTGATTACTTGCACGCGGACTTAATCGGTGTTATACTGCAAATGATGAACATGTGGAGCAATCCCGATTGTCCAGTTAGACTTACGAAAGCGCAATTTGAGGAGCTGAACGAACGGCTCATGCGAATGACTCCCCCGCAAGAAGTACACCGACTTGTGCGACCGTTTAAGACGGAAAAGTGCAAGTGGAAAGCCTCCGAATGGCGCAGCTGGCTGCTGTTTTATGCGATTCCCTGCCTTACTGGAATCTTGGATGATTACGCCTTGCAACATCTTGCTTTGTACGTAAACGGCATTTACACGCTACTTAAAACAAATATCACTGAGACGGAATTAAAACAGGTAAAGCGTGATTTGGAAAGATTTGTCATAATATTCGAAGTACTTTTTGGTACGAGATTCGTTACTTTCAACGTTCATAGTGTAAGGCATATTGTAGACAGCGTTAGGAGTTGCGGTCCGCTCTGGGCAACTTCCACTTTCCCGTTCGAAAGTACGATTTTCCAGTTAAAAAAGTGTGTGCAAGGGCCGCGAGGCGTCAGCGAACAGATGACGAAGAAATCTGTACAGCGCAACGTATACCGCAGTTTGTTTGAGGATGCGGATGTTTCTCCTGAAATTGTAAAGTTCCAAGAATCGTTGTTCGGAAGAACGGAAGTCACGACACATAACAGATGTGAGTCGGTTGTGTTTACTGGTAACTGTTTTCCATATAGAGGTTCAGATCCTCTGTTAATAAACGTACCACATGCTGATGAAATCAAAGCCTTCAGACGCTGTATTTATTCAGGCATGGTAATTAAGAGTGCGGCGTGCGATAAAAGTACGTTAAAGTCCGATGACACCGTGTTCCTTACAGATACAGGCAAATACGTACAAGTTTTACATTTAATTGAATATCGTAACAAGCCCGTAGCCGAGGTTGAGTACTATATGGTTAAAAATGTTATCGTACGTTGCGAGGACGAACATTCCCCAGAACGCCCAAGGATCGGAGACGTCGCGATAAACCATTTGGTGAAAGTAGTGTCGTCCGCGGGTCAGAAACTGATACGCGTTACGCGTTTGGTTGAAAAATGTGTAGTGATGAGGGTCTCTGATCGGGTGGCGTTCGTTGCGAGGCTGCCCAATACGATAGAAATCCAATAAAACACGTAATAATACAGGTACTTTCTCTGGTAAAACTGTCAGATAGAAACGGATAGATACGTATAGCAATACGTTCGGAAACACGTATAGAGACAGATAGGGCTATCTGTTTTGTTTACGGTTTTTATGTCTATTTCTGTACGTATTCATGCGTTTCTATCTCACATTTTTACTGAGGCTGTGGCCAATATAAACCAATACGTTATAATATACTATTATGCGATACGATGTAATATAATGTAACCTATTTTTGTACATGAAGGAACAAGCATTGTCTAATGAATAAAGTATAATTATAGTACGGATGGTTATAAGACGTGTATTTAGCTCATAAAGGTATAATTATACCTTTATGACCAACATACGTATGTAAACTTGTATTAATGATATCATGGTGAATTATTATGTTCTTTCTCATGTTCCAAGCTGCAGGTTACCGATTATAATTATTTCATAGACTTTGACAAAAAAATAAATAAAAGTTTTGTTGAATCACGTTAAACGTTGGACAGAATATTCATTCCTCAGAGGCTGCCTTCAAACCACCTGCGTATCCCTTACTTTCAGCACGAAAAGTATATACAATTAGGAGTTGCATATATGACACGCTTCGAATAACCGATGGGTACCGATTGGAACGGACTACACCGGATAGGTAAGTACGTTCGACACGTTGTCTTTGCGGATACGAACGGATGGCGGACGGATTGCATCGTAAGCCGGGTACGTCCGCTTAGCGGCGGATGCATTGGTGTGTCTCAGCGACATTCGCTGCTGGTCAAAAAACGGAAGCGTACGTATAGGTTCCGTATATCGTGTCGATAGATATAGGAACGGATACATAGTTGTGTTTAGAAGTTCCGGTTCCGAATAAAAACCAGACGCTTACGTATTGGTTCCGCTTTTGGTTTAGAGCAGATACGGAACGGATGGAAAATATTGCATACTTGTGTTTAGAAGTTCTGGGTTCCGAATAAAAACCAGACGCTGACGTATTGGTTCCGCTTTTGGTTCAGAGCAGATACGGAACAAATGGTAACGGATACATACTTGTGTTGAGAAGTTCTGGTTCCGAATAAAAACCAGGCGCTTACGTATTCGTTCCGCTTTTGGTTCAGAGCAGATACGGAACGGATGGAAAATATTGCATACTTGTGTTTAGAAGTTCTGGGTTCCGAATAAAAACCATACGCTGACGTATTGGTTCCGCTTTTGGTTTAGAGCAGATACGAAACAAATGGTAACGGATACATGCTTGTGTTGAGAAGTTCTGGTTCCGAATAGAAACCAGAGGCTTACGTATTGGTTCCGCTTTGGCTTTGAAAGCAGATACATAACGGATGGAAACGGATACAAACCTGTGTTGAGAAGTTCCGATGCCGAATAAAAACCAGACGCTTACGTATTCGTTCCGCTTTTGGTTCAGAGCAGATACGGAACGGATGGAAAATATTGCATACTTGTGTTTAAAAGTTCTGGGTTCCGAATAAAAACCAGACGCTTACGTATTGGTTTCGATTCCGCTTTGAAAGCAGATACAGAACGGATGGAAAATATTATATACTTGTGTTTAGAAGTTCTGGGTTCCGAATAAAAACCGGACGCTCACGTATTGGTTCCGCTTTGGCTTTGAAAGCAGATACATAACGGATGGAAACGGATACATACCTGTGTTGGGAAGTTCGGGTTCCGAATAAAAACCAGACGCTTACGTATTGGTTCCGCTTTGGCTTTGAAAGCAGATACATAACGGATGGAAACGGATACAAACCTGTGTTGAGAAGTTCTGATTCCGAATAAAAACCAGGCGCTCACGTATTGGTTCCGCTTTCGCTTTGAAAGCAGATACATAACGGATGGAAACGGATACAAACCTGTGTTGAGAAGTTCCGATTCCGAATAAAAACCAGACGCTTACGTATTCGTTCCGCTTTTGGTTCAGAGCAGATACGGAACGGATGGAAAATATTGCATACTTGTGTTTAGAAGTTCTGGGTTCCGAATAAAAACCAGACGCTTACGTATTGGTTTCGCTTCCGCTTTGAAAGCAGATACAGAACGGATGGAAAATATTATATACTTGTGTTTAGAAGTTCTGGGTTCCGAATAAAAACCGGACGCTCACGTATTGGTTCCGCTTTGGCTTTGAAAGCAGATACATAACGGATGGAAACGGATACATACCTGTGTTGGGAAGTTCGGGTTCCGAATAAAAACCAGACGCTTACGTATTGGTTCCGCTTTGGCTTTGAAAGCAGATACATAACGGATGGAAACGGATACAAACCTGTGTTGAGAAGTTCTGATTCCGAATAAAAACCAGGCGCTCACGTATTGGTTCCGCTTTCGCTTTGAAAGCAGATACATAACGGATGGAAACGGATACAAACCTGTGTTGAGAAGTTCCGATTCCGAATAAAAACCAGACGCTTACGTATTCGTTCCGCTTTTGGTTCAGAGCAGATACGGAACGGATGGAAAATATTGCATACTTGTGTTCAGAAGTTCTGGGTTCCGAATAAAAACCAGACGCTTACGTATTGGTTTCGCTTCCGCTTTGAAAGCAGATACAGAACGGATGGAAAATATTATATACTTGTGTTTAGAAGTTCTGGGTTCCGAATAAAAACCGGACGCTCACGTATTGGTTCCGCTTTGGCTTTGAAAGCAGATACATAACGGATGGAAACGGATACATACCTGTGTTGGGAAGTTCGGGTTCCGAATAAACACCAGACGCTTACGTATTGGTTCCGCTTTGGCTTTGAAAGCAGATACATAACGGATGGAAACGGATACAAACCTGTGTTGAGAAGTTCTGATTCCGAATAAAAACCAAGCGCTCACGTATTGGTTCCGCTTTCGCTTTGAAAGCAGATACATAACGGATGGAAACGGATACAAACCTGTGTTGAGAAGTTCTGATTCCGAATAAAAACCAGGCGCTCACGTATTGGTTCCGCTTTCGCTTTGAAAGCAGATACATAACGGATGTGAACGGATAAATACCGGTGTTGAGAATTTCTGAATCAGAATACAACTCGTAAAGACACGTATATAACCCGCATAGGATTTCTCGTCCGAATTCGTACGAATTGAAAACCCATAAACGCCTATCTGCACCTATCCGGAAAACCTATCAGAAACGTACCCGAAACAATTCGAAACGGCTTCGAAACAGCTATTTCTATCGGAAATTTTCACCAGGGAAGACTCCCCCTACTACTACCTGGAGAGTTCACAAATCGCACATATATCAGTAGCGTGGGGGAAGCCATGAAGCTCGCTCAAACATACACGTAGAGAAATTTCGAGTGGAAACAGCGTGTCGCTTCTCCATGCGTATATAGCCTGTGATTCCACGGCAGAAGCTGCTCGTCTCTCATGCGCTTACCGCTTCGACCCCCACCACACAAAATTCGCTTGGAGGTTCATACTGATTCAGCGGGTAGGCCTAAGCAAAAGAGGCATGGCTAAAGACTTTTCGCTTGGGCTTCCATACTAAATTCGCTTGGGAATCAAGCGATTCCTGATGTTGATATACCACGCTAAAGTTGCTTGTATGTCATGCAGATTCTCTTGTAGATGGCGCTCTAACAACGCACGGAACAGTAGCATGCGTTTCTAGCGGGGAGGGCCACGCTGTTTTCGCCCGAAATTTCTCCCCGTGTAACGAAGGGGAAATTCTCCTATAACGAGGACTCTTATAGTGAGGTAGTACTGTACTGTAATTATGAAATTGTGTGTTCATGCCACAATCCGAATAGCTTATTTGATATCGAATGATTCGATAGTGATGACATTAACAGAGGGTGTAGATGAATCTCGACCCTGTTGAAAATGTTTATACACGGAGAAAAAAATATTACCAGAATGAGTACACGTATCGCTATTTCAGCTATATTGAGTATAGTTGTTCGCGAGTTGTTTGTCTTGATAACGCGCCGTATAGCCAATTCAGCTATACAGAGTTTCCTCACACGGACAAAAAGTTTTGTCAAAATGAGTAGACGTGTCGCTATTCCAATAATTCGTACATTCGAATCGAAAAAGCGAAATCTTATCGTAACTGAAACTTATATCACTAATTCAATCATGATATGGACTATTAAATAAGCGAATAAGTATTCTTAAATCAGATAAAAGTATTGTTATAATGAGAAATCGAATTGTTCATCTGACGATATGTCATTTGACGATACGTTGGATAGTCATATTTCTGATAAAATTTTTTTCTCCGTGTAGAAACGGATAGAAAGTGGTTCCTATCCGTTTGTGACGTATTTACTCTGCGTTTTTAACACTGCTTTTACGGACAGAAACGTGTGAAAACCGCTACTCACGCATCTGTGTATAGGAGCGTATGCGAACGATATCCAGTCATCTGATGTGGTTCCTATACGCTTCTGTACGGAAATGCTTAAGTAGCGGTTTTCACACGTTTCTGCCCGTAAAAGCAGTGTTAAAAACGCAGAGGAGATACGTCACAAACGGATAGGAACCACTTTCTATCCGTGTCTATAAACATTTTCACCTGATGTCGACTGCGGTAGTTCCGATACGCTTCTGTACGGAGATGCGTGTATGGCGGTTTTCACACGTTTCTGTCTGTGAACGGAGTGTAACGCAGTAGATACGTCACAAACTTCAGGCAGAGCTGAAGGCGAAGGTTGGCGTTTCACACGAGTCATGAATTGCCAATCCAAACGAGTAACCAATTTTTATTTTTTTTTCAATCTGTGATCAATCCCAATTAACCGTAGCCAGGGCCGGACTTGCGGCAAGGCAAACCTAGGCACTTGCCTAGGGGCGCGCGGTGCAAGGGGGGCGCTGGTCAGCCAGTATCGACGTCAAGTATACAAATTCTCAAATTCTAACGTAGCCGAAATGTGTATACTGTCGAAGGATACGAGGAAAGGGGGCGCAGCGGAGTTCAGTGCCTAGGGGCGCGACTTGTGAAAATCCGGCGCTGACCGTAGCGTACTCTCTGAAATTTCTGGAGTGATTAATTCACTCCAAGCATGGAGTGACCAAGTGATCAACTCTACTTGGAGTGATTATCCACTCCTATAGAGTGAAAAGACACACTTTTTCGCAAAGAGTGAATATTTCGACTCTAATGTATGGAGTGAATAATTTTTCGCTCCAACTGTCACTCTGAGCAAGAGCGAAATCGCGAATTACCGCCGCGCATCGGTGGCAAATTGTACGCGCAGCCCCTATCGAGGTTTCTCCCGCCGCGTCAAACACTCGATCAGCGTGGCGTCGACATATTCGTGAACACATTTTTATACTATTTCGGCCAAAGTAGGTAAGTAGTTATCATGATTAAAATGATTAATCATGCCTTCATTTGCTGTGTGTAATTATTTATCATGTGCCATGCCGTATTTTAACAGTTATTCAAGCTCGTAATTGTGTTCTCAAAATGAGGTTATGTAACTTGAGATTTACGAAGGCTTGGATAAACTCGGTTCACCGGTTCGTCTGAAAAATATTACTTGCACTCTATATATTTCCATAATTCTAATGGAAACCTTCAACCCACCAACGAACGATACTAATTCTACAATTTCTGGGTAGACTGGTAATGACGATCCACTCCAATATAGACGTAGTATTTCACTCTACGTAGGGCGAAATTCCCACTCCTGAGGAGTGAAGCATCACCTCACTATTCACAAAATTATGCTCCAAAATAGTGAAAATGTTACTCCAAAAGAATGAAAGTGTCACTCTGAAACAGTGAAAATTTCGCTCTAAAAGAGTGATTTTTTTCACTCTTTAAGACTGAGCGATTATTCACTCTTCAATAACAGTGAAATTTCGCTCTACTTGTATTTGTGCTGTTTTCAGTAACGCTTGGAGTGAGTTTTCACTCTATTGGAGTGAATTTTCACTCCACAAATTTTAGAGAGTATAGAAACGGACGATGGGAGATAGTAAAAGTGACAACCAATATGTTGTAACGTTCCGGCTGTGCTGGCTCGGCCGCAGCCTAGCCAGTACTGCCGGACAGTGACCACCGCGCAGTAGCGACGCGCAGCGTGCGACCGCAAGTAAGCCGCGATTCCGTGCATCCCGCGACGCGGATCCACGGATGTCGCGGATTTCGCTATAAAAAGGGGGTATCGGAGCACCCGCTACCGATTGTGTGGTAAAGCGCCCGTTGAGTCACAACATATTAATTCTTTAGACCGATTGTGTGGCAAAGTGCCCGTCGAGTCTCATCGTTTAATTCTTTAAACCCCAAAAAGCACCTTTGGTGCAAAAACCTTCCGCCAAGTCCATTAATGTGTAGATCACTCCACCAACAAATAATCAAAGGTTGTGCTCGCTCACTCGATTGGTTGATGATTATCAACATACAAAAGCATTGAAATCAGATACAACTGCCAAGTACCTGTAGAATGATGAAAGTTTGGAATTGAAAAATTTCTTCAAACTAAATAACGTTGTACTCATTCGCTCGCTGCGCTCGCTCACTCTATTGGCTTATGATTATGGGTTGAAAAAACAATTCGGATGAAGAGATTGAAGATGTCAACATTTATCTGAAAATATTCATAACAAAAAAATAATTTACAAAAAATTAAAAAAAAAAATTTGGAGTCCGTGGTACGTTGGCGGGCCAATGTTTGAATATCTATCAGATGACATCGACATGGTTCGTGATCGATATTTTATATTTCTTTTTCTACAAAAGGCCCCCCAAGTACCACTACCTCCAAATTTAAAAAAAAAAATTTTTTTACATTATTTCTTCGTTATGAATATTTTTAGATAAATGTTGACATCTTCAATTTCTTCATCCGAATTGTTTTTTCAACCCATAATCATAAGCCAATAGAGTGAGCGAGCGCAGCGAGCGAACGAGTACAACGTTATTTAGTTTGAACAAATTTTTCAATTCCAAACTTTTATCATTCTACAGGTACTTGGCAGTTGTATCTGATTTCAATGCTTTTGTATGTTGATAATCATCAACCAATCGAGTGAGCGAGCACAACCTTTGATTATTTTTTGGTGGAGTGATCTACACATTAATGGACTTAACGGAAGGTTTTCGCACCAAAGGTGCTTTTTGGGGTTGATTTCACTACTTTTTGTAAAATTTTGCTTGACCACCTAATAATTGTGCTCGCTCGTTACGCTCGCTCGGTTATTTTGTACTATTTCATACCGCCCGAAGTCCCTCGATAAGCAGGAACGTCAACAGCAACGAGCACGCGTGTGCTCATAATTTTCCCCAAGTCTCAAATTTGTAGAGTGACGCGTAATGTACTTTCATAGCGTTTACAAATTGTTCCACTACAATAATTTTTTATACCTACCACATCTAACCCTGCGTGCAGCCCTCCTCCTGTCTCATCTGGGCCTGGGACCGGCAATGACGGAGTTACTTGCACGCAGGGTTATAGTTGCTGCTCATGACTAAATATACATGGATATCAGATATATGTATTGCAATTCGTAGGTAGTTTTTTTTTTAATGCAACTAGGTCCTCTGCAAAAAGAACATGTACGCGTCCCGTACTAATAACGTCAACTTCCAATTCGGGTCTAAACAGAAGGTATCAAAATATTCAGAATTGAGAATATTCATGCAAGACTGGCGTAGAGCATAAAATGGAAATTTATGAAGTCAAACACCCGCATTCTGCTCTCTTCGTCTGACTTTTGCCGTTTCTCGTATCAAATAACACTATCCTGATACTTTGCAACTCAAGCGTTTTCTCTCATCATCCTCTCGTCTTATATGGCGACCCGCTACAAAATTAAATAATCCATAAATAAGTAATTTCATTCCATTTGTCGTGATAGCACTAATCTTAATTTGGAGAAAGCTTAATAGAGTCGAACATATAGACACAGGTTGCATACCAAAATGTAACAAATTTATTGAAATTTGACATTAAATTATGAATATACATTATCGATTAAAAAGTTATCTCCACCGAAGGTCAAGGCACTACGTTGACGTGGAGTGTAGAATAAAGCCTATCGGAGTCCAACAAACAACGTTGACTGAAAATCTCGTTTTGACTAGATGATACGGAGTTAGATTATAGGACTCGTCGGATTCCTACGTATAACATTGATTCACAATTTGAGTCTCAGCAGACGAGCCTTCGGAGATGAGCTCAACATGGAGCTTGAAGTGAAATTCTTGCAATCCAACGCTTGAACTCGGCTTTATTGGTCTGGCTCCTTGCCGTTCCCTATATCGAATAATGCTATCCTCATATTTTTCAACTTTAACATTTTCTCTCGATTTTCTCTTGTCAGACTTCCTCAGGCGATAACTTGCTAAACAATTAAACCGAAAAAACCGTTTCTTCTGATAATTGCATTCATAAATCAGTTAATATTCATCTGACAGTCTTGTCCGTTTATAATTGTTATTTCATTTATCACCATGAATTTTACACGTCAGCCGATTCGCATAACCTCAAAAGCTCGAGATCGTAGGATTTAAGATTAACCTATCGAAACATTTTTATTGGTGACTATCACATTAATTTAATGTACTTGGCGTAAGGTTTTGGCACCCGAGGGGCTTGCGGTGGGTATTCACTAGTTTTTGTACGTTCAAATTTCGTATTGAGCATTGCTCGTATTTCTCTTATTTGCTTTATTATTGGGATTTAAAAACATGAAATGACAATACGCGTCTGCTAGTATAGGAGACCATAGGCATAGAGCATGGCTGCGCATTCGGGCCGAAAATCGCTCGGTCGGTAGAAAGAGACAGCATATACACGCGGCCAAATCTGTTTCTTTCTAACCAACAACGTCAAATGCATAGAAAGAGACAGATTTGGCCGCGTGTGTTACCCTTATCTCTCACTTTTGGCGTTACCATAGGCTGTATAGGGAATGCGCAGTCCATGCTCTATGTCTATGTAGGAGACGGTTTCTGTTTGCGATACTGGCGCTATCTACGGCGGAACTATCTCGTACTGACGTCACTCTACAACTTTTGTGTGGATTTTCCCGTCTAGTGATTGCATGGGAATGGTTTGATTGTAAATCTTGGTCTGATGACGACGAAAACGAGAACGAAAAATTTTACAATGAAACGGGGTATCAGAATTTGTAGTTAATCATATCTCAGCACTCCGGACACCGATTTAATCGATCTAAGGCTCAAATGAAAGCTTCTCATGCCCACATCCTAGATTGAATTAGTTTCAATCTGTGTATATTGTAAGGTGAAAGAAAACGACGATACTAGTTCGCGGTATAGGTTAGGGTAGCTGCCTCTCGGGTATATAGACTCCGTTGAGTCTCGCGCTTGAAAAATTTTTTTTTTAATGTACTTGGCGCGAGACTCTACCGAGTCTCTTGATTAGGCACGTAGCCAAAATAGTGCGTGACCTTACTTGCTCTTTAATCGTATTCATGACTCGCTAAAATTGAAGTACTTAGAATCATGATTTTTGATATTCAAAATAAGTCTAATAAATCCACATTTCGCTCAAATAGTTTGACTAATTTCAAATAAACTTCACAAATTAGACTGCAAGCGTAAAAATCGTCTCAATTTAATTAACGGCGCAATTTAGTGAATTCGCGGTTTGGAAGATCGCGAATCCTCGGAATAACGAATTTGATTAATGAATAAAATAAAATCGGAAACATTGATTTAATCGGAAATTTAAAATTAGTTTTACTTTAATTTCTACTTTATTATTTCTCTTTTTGGATACTTTAGTTTTTTCCTGTACGCTTTTTCTGCACGAAAAACTTAGGCTAAATAATGCTATTTTCGGTTCTTTTTGTTTATGCTATTTTATTCTACCTGATTAACATTAAATCTATTATTGTTAAACTGCTTCCTTTTCTTTCAATTTTCTTTTCTTTCTATTATTTTGTTAAGATATTTCAGCATTCATAAAACAACGTCGTTAGCTTTGCAGCAACGGTGTGGATGAATACTCTTAGACTGGCGGTACTGGTCTAACAAATCCGGATCCGCGGGCTTGGTCTGAGAGTGGTTTCGGGCTGCGACGCAGACTTGGCTAGCGTGCCATATCCAGCTCCATCAGGATACAGTTCTGTTCAGGGAAAACCCTGCTCCGAATCTGTTTTTGGGTATTTCGTGGTTTTTCAACTTTTTCCACAGGAGCAGCTTCAAAATATCACACCCGTGACAAAGACACTTATGCGGACTAGCACCATATCTGCAGCCTTAAGCTGAGATATTGGTGCAGTAAGTTACAATGTACGTGTTAGAATTCCATTATAATCGGATAGCAAGTATATCCTATCCGTTAACAATGTTTCTACTATGCGTTTTCATCACTGCATTCACAAATAGAACCACGTGAAAACTGTCATTGACGCATTTCCATACAACTTCGAACAGAAAAACAGTCGCGGTTCCTTGCAGATAGATACGGATAGGCTTCCTGTTTGGAATTACTCATAAATACAATAGTTTTATGCCTGCGTAAAGAACCACATAGGATGAGCTATCGTTCCTACACGTCGTTATATGGAGATGCGTATTAAAACAGCTTTCATATGTTTCTATATGTAAATGCAGTGATGAAAACGCATAGTGAAAACGATATAAACGGATGGGATATATTTCTCATCCGTTTCTGTCAACATTTTTACCAGGGATCAAAGGCAGCGTACTCAGGCTGCAAACTGCCGTGACAAAGGCTGTGGAATTCAGGTCGAAGGAAGAAGGCCCCACAAGTCTGAAGACTCGCAAGCTTGCGGGCGATATTTTAACCATGCCGAGCCACGTATTCGGCGAGTATAAGAAGTGCGCTGAAATCAGTTACTTCTGTGACGGTTGATTGAAGGAAGGAGGAGAAAACGTAGCTCCCGCATTACACGCTCTTGGACTCTATGACAGAATAAAGGAAGCCTATGCCAATCTAAGCTGTTACTCAGACAGCCTGATATTGCGCGTCAATAGCAACAGCGTGGAAAGATACAATTCCATTATTGCCAAATATATTGGTGGAAAACGTATCGATTACGGGGCCAGAGGTTCATATACCGGAAGATGCGCCATCGCGGTCGTAAAATTCAACACCAATAAATCCTTAAGCGTGTTGAAAGAAAAAATAGGCAAGGAACCAACAGCGACGTTGACGAAAATAGAGGATCGACATATCAAGAAAGACGATCATAAAACAGCTAGCAGAACCAGATCTGTGGGAAAGCGGAAGAATCAAGGAAACAACAACCCGCCCGAACAGAGAAGCAAAGTCCGACGTGCAAACACTGCGACCGCAGACTACGGAACTAATTCGCAACGTCTGGACTTGTCGGAGGACAAGTTCCAGCAACAAACGAAGTATCATAACGATATATTGCTGGAATGGCAGGCAGTCCGCAACGAAATTGAGCGTACTACGAGGCAACAAGGCAAGAGCGAGCTTTGGATGTCAACACGCAAGAAAATCCTGACTGCATCGCATTTTGGCAGCGTGTATCGCATGCGTGCTGACTAGGGTGGTCCTTATTTGGGGGATGGTAGAATTTTGTCCGTGCCGCCTCCTTAAAAGATTCGAAATAATTAAAAAGAAATCCCCTCAAAATTGCAGCTCTCTATCTCGATCCTAAAACGCCCCCCAAGGACGTTATTTTTTTCCATGAGAATAACACGGGATTTTCATGAAAATTTTGGATTCATTTTTTTTTCTTCCTAGTATATCGCTAAAAATTTTACAATCATCAATAATTACTGAGCAAATGAACTATCTTGCACAGGAATTTTTGGTTTTTTATTCACATCATACAATAGTGCCGTTATTGCTAAATGAAGATCAATGAGAACTAACTCTTTCATAGTTCTTCGTGAATTATAGTTATTTACCACGGCTACTTCCTATAAGAGGAGATAAGCCATTGAAGGTTTGAAAAAAGATAGTTATTTACATAACGTAAACACTCCTAAGAGTGGAAAATATTTTTTTTTTTCAGAATAAAAAAAATATATGTCTTTTATAAGGGGCATTTCACGCCAACTCGACCTGGCCAAAACCCTCACCATTTTTAATTTTTTTTTGCTTCTAGTATGTTGTTTGTCATCACAAAAAAGCCCATTACACTAAGTTTCACATTTTTTGAAAAATTGGTCTGGTCGTTATAATGTGAAAACGCAAAACACTGTTCGACCACTCTGATCTGAATGAGATTTGGAGAGATGAATCTTCGTGAAGAATGAAAACTTCAAAGCCATCAGCGAAGGTAGGCGTGGATCTGGTTTGGGAGGTACAGGGAAATGAATTTTTTTTTCATTTCAGATATACTAATTTTTTTTTCCGGTATACTCACAATTTGATCGGATCTAAACATGAGTAAATGGTTATTAGTTGTATAGTAGCCTAGAGGAGGTGAAAAATTAATATCAAAAATAAAAAAAAATTGAGTTCCCTGTATCTCGCAAACCAGATATACGCCCACCTTCGCTAATGGTTCACAAATTCTATTTTTTCACCAGATTGATCTCTCGAAATCTCATTCAAATCGGATTGGTCGAACAGTGTTTTGCGTTTTCACATTATAACGACAGACCAATTTTTCGAAAAATGTAAAACTTGGTGTGGTCGGCTTTTTTGTGATGACAAATAACATACTAGAAGGAAAAAGAAATTCAAAATAGTGAGGGTCTTGGCCAGGTCGAGTTGGCGTGGAATGCTCCATATGAAAGAAATATTTTTTTTATTAAAAAAATAAACATTTTCTACTCTTAGGAGTGCTTATTTTATGTAAAAAAACTGTCATTCACGAAAAACTATGAAAGGATGAGTTTTCATTGATCTTCATTTAGCAATAACGGCACTATTGTATGATGTGGATAAAAAACCAAAAATTCCTGTGCAAGATAGTTCATTTACTCAGTAATTAATAATAATTATGAAATTTTTAGCGATATACTAGGAAGAAAAAAAAATAGATTGAAAATTTTCATGAAAATCCCGTGTTATTTTTATGGCAAAAAACAACGTCCTTGGGGGGCGTTTTAGGATGGAGATAGAGAGCTGCAATTTTAAGGGGATTTCTTTTTAATTATTTAGAATCTATTGAGGGGGTGGCACGGACAAAGTTCCACTAACCCCCAAATAAGGACCACCCTAGTGCTGACACATGGTGTTCTGAGAAAGTTGAAGCGTTGCTGTATCCAACACCGTTGCCTCTCCCGGCTATCGAACACGGCCAGCAGCACGAAGAAGAAGCGCGGCGAGTATTAGAAATCGAGCGCAAGGTTCTAATCACGAAGTGTGGCCTGTTTATTGACGGGGAGCTACCGTACATTGGCGCTTCGCCAGACGGTTTCATCGACGACGGTGGGATTGTGAAAATCAAATGCCCATTCGCCATCAAAAATTTTACCCCGCAGGAGGCATTTGCTTAGAAAAGAGGAAACTTGCATTATATATTTGACAAGCTCGGCGAGAAAATGAACAAGACCCTGGTAAAAATTCCCAGGTTGGACCTGAAAGGTCTTGCATGGAATATGTAGGTCCTGTGTGGGTACCTGTAGAAACCTATGATGGTATCATAGGGCGTTCGAAGGACCTGCGAGGTAAGGTATAGGCCCTACAAATGTACCACAGAAATCCGCGTGAGCGCTTTACAGGACCTGACAGGACCTATATGAAAAATAAATACTATTCTACTATTCTATTCTATTCTATATAGGCATCCTACGTTGGCATACAGGACCCGTAAGGTTCGATGTGTGTTCGCAATAACCTATGTAGGTGTTTTGTAGGCCCCAATAGGACTCATACGGGTATTCTACGCTGACATACAGGACCCATAAGGTTCGATATACTTTCGCAATAACTCATCTAGGTGTTTTTCAGGACACAATAGGACCCACATAGGTGTGCGTAGTTGGCATACAGGACTCATAAAACCCGATCTGTATTCGCAATAACCTTGGTAGGTGCTTTTCAGGCCCCTATAAAACCCACGAAGCTACGCTACGTTGGTATGCGGGACCCGTAAGGACCGATATATGGTTGCAATAACCCATATAGGTGCTTTGTAGGTCTCAATAAGGCCCGTGCATTCGCCGTACATACCCTGGTGAAAATGTCGGATAGTGTAAATGTATACTCATAAAAAGCATCTCCGGTGCAAAAACCTTTCGCCAAGTACATTAATGTTACTTCCTCATACCAAAAAATATATACATTTCTTACTTCATACAAAAATTCCCTCTCAAGCAAAAAGATACGAAATCAGATGTTACTGCTGAGTACCAACCTATACACCACAGCTACTTTTTCTCAGATTGATAATTAGCCCAGAAAACATTGAAAAAAAGAGTTTTAAAAATCTGGAGTACGTGGTAATTGGCGGACCAATATTCCATACTATCACTATAGGTTTATTGACATGGTTTGATTGCCGTTCCCCGTACTTGTCTACGACAGGCCCGCCAAGTACTACCCAGGTATCTGTACCCATATAAGTCCTAACAGCCATATGGTTTCTATAATAATATGGGACTGGTTTCTGTGGGACTCATATGGGGATACGGATATGTGATTATATAACCATCCGGAAACCCTACATGATATACCCAGTTCAAAATATACCCGTACAGGTCCCAATCCCATATAGCTATCGTAATTTAGGACAGATCCGTATAGGAATATACCATACAGGTGAAGGACCTATGTAGGACCCACACCCGTATGGGTATGGAACCCATACCTATATAGGCGTGCCTACATACATGTCCTATATGGGTTTTCCTCCCATATATACTGTAACGTAACTGGCAGATAGGCCTGACCGTTAGCATTCAAACATCAACCGTTGCGAACATTCGATGATAGTCTAGAACGTTCGACACAACAGTATGAGTTTGGGTGACGTCACGACTTGTATATAAGTCGAGGCGGCACTCAGCTCATCAGCGATCTACGGCAAAGCGCCAGGTTGGCTCACCGCTATTATACTCTTTTCATAGAGCAATCTGAGGCAGGGCGCCAGGTTGACTCACCGTAATATTCAAACATATTCTATCATTCTTCTCTTTACAGACACCATAGGCAAAGCGCCTGGTGATCTGCCTAGCCTTTACAATTAATCGTTTAGAAAACATAGAAAATTCAGAACTCTCAAATTTAAACTCTTATTTTTCGCTACAATATTACAAATTGATTAAATTCATTATTATTCGAAAAATTATATAAAAATCCTTGCAAAAAGTCGTGAGATGACATATCTCACGCACTAGGTAATCATAACCTCAATTTTAACATTGTAAATATAACTTAGATTGGTTGCAACCGTAATTTGATATTATTCAATTGATAAATGTTTTCTTATGTTTAATATAATTGCTCAGATTTAATGCTGGTTCCCTTCTCCGCCATTTCACGGTCCTATTAAATTCATTTAGCTAGGAATACGGCTGCGAACGCCTTGCGTTCAAGGTCCGTGGATAGACGGGATACGGCTGCGTGCTCTAAGTGCACAAGATCCGGTGCTAGGGATAGAACACGACTGCGTGTACTTCGTGCACAAAGTCCGTGAACCAGGGGAGACGGCTGCGAACGCACGGCGTTCAAAGTCCGTAATTAGTCAGAAATTAGATAGAGAGGTCCCGAATTTCTTTACGAGCAAAAGACTCGACGAGTCGCGAAACTGCCATAAAGTTACATTTGGCGCCCAACGTGGGGCTTCTCTAATAAAATTTTTGTTAAAATCTTTGCATATAAAACTTAGAGTCATTTATTTAATTAACTTAACTTCTTTTGCGTTCAATCAACTAATTTTTTTTAAAAGTAGAGTCACCTTGCAAAATGGCAGAGTCCAGTGTCACGACCAGGCAAATGGCGGGCAAGGGAGCCAGCAACAATCCATCTGTAGAAGTAGGGTTAAGCGAGAAAGGTAGACATAATAAAGATAAAGGAAATTCAGGTTTAGATATAACGTTTATTGAAAAAGATAAAGATACACAACGACATAAACAGATAAACTTCGATCCGTCCAATATGATGGCATCGCTAGAATAATCAAGTAAAAAATTTGATGAAAAGTTTGCAAAAATAGAAAGCACAATAATAGGTTCAAAATCAGAAAGTATTGATAATTTGTTAAATTGCGAAGATAATTTCAGAAAAAGATTAGAGGAGCAAAGTTTAAAATATAAAAAGCAGTTAGAAGCTTTGGATAAAAAATTAGACGTCACAAGTGAAAAACTTGTAGATCAAATTAAAGAATGTCGACAGGGGTTCAACGAAACTCATAATGATATCAGAGAGGAGTTTGGTGACAGCTTGACAAGTCTGGAATCTAAGATTGATAAAAATCAAAAGTTCAATTTAGATAAAATCATAGAAATTGAGGAAAAACAAGATAAATTTAGATCAAGCATAAATGCAGAAATCCGAAAAGTAAAATCGGGAAACTCGAGTCAAGGCTGCGAGTACAATCATGTAATTTCCAGACATGTCAAACTACCGTCATACTCTGGGAAAGGCTGGGAAAGACCGGCAAACTACATTAAAGAAATAGAAGAATATTTCACCTTTTTAGACATCCGTGAAGATGATATTCGTTTAAAACTGATAGGTCAAAGTCTCACCTATGATGCAAAGGATTGGTGGATCGCGCGTCGCGATAACATCAGGTCTTGGGGGGAGTTTAAAACTCGCTATTTAAACAGATATTGGGGAGTAGAGATCCAGAGAGATCTACGTCGAGACATAGAGTTCGGTTATTATATTCCAGACTCGCGGGTAACGTGGTCTGAATATGCAAATAGAAAATTCGCATCCGCGGCCGGACTAAGTCCAACCATGTCAGAGACAGAGATTGTCAGAAACCTAATCCGTCACTTTGATGAACCGATAGTAGAAGCGGCGAAGTGTAGGAATATCGTTGACATCGACGCACTGCTGGGTTTCCTTGACGAAATGCAATTCGGAGGAAGATCAAACGCGCCTAGACTAAAAACTACGTACGCGAATAAGCAGAATGCAACAGTCAGTCGTGAAACCGAGAGCCGAGATAAACAAGTGTCATGGCGGAACGAGTCGATTAACTCGAATTTGAAACCGGCGACCGATGAACATGAGACGCGTTATAAACATGGCCAAGCCGATAACGTAGCTAATAGGTCGAACTGGACAAATAGCAAAATAAGTGCGACTATTGTAAGCGCGCACTCAGCGTCGGCAGGGGCGGATTTAGGGGTAGGCAGAGTAGGCCGCGGCCTAGAGCGGCAGATTTTTTGGGGCGGCAAATTTCCATTTTTTTTTTTTTTTCCCTCAAGCTTACGATTAATGTAGGCATTGCATTTTCATGAAGATGATAGGATTATTTCTGATAAACGGTCACAAAACAACACGAGATGTGAGTTTCATACGATGTCTTCCATTTACAGCTATATCACATGAAAAGTTTCGTTGCTTCGCTTTTTTTTTAGGAAGCGCGAAATATAGCGCAAAGCAGATGTGCTATCAATTCCTCATTTACAGAACAGAAGCATGGATCATCATTATTATGCAAAAAATTGATGTATTTATAGTAAGTATCGCTTGAAACATTTTCTGAGTGTACCAAGTGGTTCATTAATAGGCGACAATAAGATAAATCATGTGTATGTGCATACACACATAATTGAGGGTTGATAATTAAAAGAATTACTGTGCTGCCAATAAAAGAAACGCTGAAAAAAATACGAATGATGATCTGTGAAACAGGTATATTTAAATTCTAGAGAAGTAATTATTCCATTTTCATGCACAAACTTGCTTAAAGTTTGAGAAATAGAATCTCGAGCTATTCGATTCACGCGTTACTTTGTATCTAATTTGGATGTCTGTTCTGTTCATACAATTCGCAACATCGCACTGTATCCGTCCTGTCTCGACGTGTTTGCGCTCGTTTTCCTGCAGTTTGAAGAAGCGTCTGCTTCTTTTGTTTTAACTTCTAGTAACAGCTCGGTGCCCTATAGTTCAGCTATTCATTTAATCTGCCTTCACACTGCGAGCAGTTCGTATCAGTTCGAATCTATCATACGGCTTTATTTGTTATTTTTATTTACCAATCTACGGAAATATTCTCCTTTAAAGTAATAATACACTGATCTTTACATCTCATATAAAAACATGAGTGACGGTAGAAAAAGACTGAGTGGTAGTGAATATAAAAAACGAGCTAAAGAAAAAGATGAAAAAAATAAAATTGTCCTTTCCAAAGTGCCAAAATTGGATCATTTCTTCAAATCGTCTGGATCTTTGCGTATTCGCAATGACGATGCAATTGTCAGTAACAATTCTCAAGTGTCACAAGCTGGAACTAGTGGAACTTGCAACAGTGAGGCAACTCCTACACGAAATCAACCTGTTTTGGAAGTGGAAACTGCTACCGGAATCAACAAATATTGAGAAAAAAGGGAAATCAGTGGAATCAGAAAACGACAATGGGTTGTTCGCAAGTGACTCCGATAAAATCAGCAGTGACCCGTTTTTATGGCAGCTTGACAATGTTACCAGAGACTATTTAAGCATTAACGGTTTCACACAAAATATTGAGTGTGATTTCGCAAAAAGCAAGCGAGATTATAAAGACCATTCTCGTTATTGTTCGAAGTCTATGTTCGAGAGAAAACTGCACAATGGTGAAAGAAAATTAAGGAACTGGCTGATCTACTCGGAAACTACTGGTTCTGTTTTTTGTGGAGCGTGTTTACTCTTCAATGGAGGTAGTCAATTCGGAACCGACGAAGGATTTAATGATTGGAAAAATTCAAGAAGAATAGAAGACCATGAGAATAGCGATTCTCATAAAGACTGTATTTTAGCTCTAAGATCACGTAGAAATATTCTCAATAGTATTGATTCACAGTTAACTGAACAGGTAGACGACGAAATCAAATATTGGTGAAACATTCTTCGAAGAGTGGTGAGTGTTGTAAAAACACTTGCATCTCGAGGACTTCCTTTCAGAGGTCATACAGAAAAGTTGGGATGCACTCAAAATGGAAATTTCTTGATGTCGCTAGAGCTTTTAGCAGAGTATGATACATGTTTGGCTGAGCATATTTCACGTTACGGTAACCCGGGCAAAGGGCATACGACCTATCTTTCATCTACGACTTGTGATGAATTCATTGATATAATGGCTCACGAAGTACGTGAAATCATTTATCAGGAAGTACGTAATTCGAAATATTTTTCAATTGTTGTTGACTCTACACCAGATCTATCGCACGTGGATCAACTCACATTCATTTTACGTTACGTGAAGCCTGATGGTAATGCAGTTGAGCGCTTTTTAGAATTCTTACCTAACGTTGGTCACAAAGGCGTAGAAATAGCGGAGGCTATTCTTCTTGTACTGAAAAATGCTGAGCTTGACATAATGAACTGCCGCGGTCAGTCATATGATAACGCAAGTAATATGTCTCGTATTTATAACGGAGTGCAAGCGAAAATAAAAGAAATCTGCCCTCTTGCTGCGTATGTACCTTGTTCGGCACATTCGTTGAACTTAGTTGGGGCGTGTGCTGCAGAAATATGTCAGGAAAGTTGTAAATTTTTTAACATTCTGCAGGAATTGTATAATTTGTTTTCCTTGTCAACTCAGCGCTGGGAAATATTACAGAATCAGTGTGATTTGTATAAGAAGCAGTTTGAAGAAAACAAAGATTTGTTACTAGATTCACTGAAAACCGATAGAAGGAAAACCGTTAAGTCGTTATCAAGTACTCGTTGGTCAGCACGTCACGATGCTTGTGAAAGTCTATTTCAGCTATGGAATCCGGTACATGATGCGTTGCATCTTATTGAAAATGATCAGCTTCAGAAACCAGTAATCAAGTGCCAGGCTAAGGGAATTCGAAAGGAATTAGAACGTCTAGAAACTGCGTTTATGACTTGCTTTTGGGAGTTTTTACTGAACAGAATTAATTCGGTTAGCAAGCAGTTACAAAAAGAAACTATCGATATTGTTTCCGCCGTTAGTCTCTACGACAGTTTGATAGAATTAATCCGTGAATTGAGACGAGATAATTCTTTTGATAATTTCGAAAAACAGGCTTTGGAACTTTCGTACAGTAAAGAATATGAAAGAGACGTTAAGCGTCAAAGAAAGCGAAAGCAACAGCATGATGAAACACCATCAGAAGAAGTATCTTTCAACGCTAGGGATCATTTCAGAATCAACGTTTATAACGTGATTCTGGATAACTTGTTAGGTGAATTACAAAAACGACGTGAATCGTACAAAACATTGGTGGACAAATTCGGATTTTTACTCAAATTGCGAAATTTCGATATAGATGAGATTACGGTTAAAGCACGTCATTTGATAGGCAGTTATCCCGATGACCTAGAGGAAAATTTCGTGAAAGAATGCATTCACTTCAGAGGTCACTGCATTTCGGAATATCAAAGACAGATTGAAAATCAAAGCAGCAAGGCTAGTGAAAACGAGAATAAAGAGAAGAAAGAAACACTGATTATATTATTGACGTGGCTGAAAGAGAATGAACTGAATTCGGTATACCCTAACATTGATATTGCTCTTAGGATGTGTGTCTGTATGGCCACATCTAATTGCTCTGCAGAACGTTCTTTTTCCACGTTGAAGCGCACAAAAAACTATTTGCGTACAAATACGAGTCAACATAAACTTAATGCATTGGCTTTGTTGAATATCGAATCTGAAATTCTGAAAGGTATAAATTTTGATCATATTATTGATGTGTTTGCTGAAAAAAAATGTAGACGAAAGAGGTTGTAATTGGAAAAAATAAAATACTGCAAAATGTACTACTTGGGAATGATTTCCTCTCAAAAATAGGGCGGCAAAATTTGTTCGGCCGACGGCGGCAGAATTGTTTAATCCGCCCCTGAGCGTCGGTAACGGATGAAAACATACTAGATACGGAAAACTAAGAGACGCTGTACTGGACACGCAATTACCGACACCAGTACAGCGTGATGTAGATATTTTTGCGGGAAAATTTGAATATAGTAATACAGAAAGTAACTCATTTGAAAGTCCAGCAGACTATTTAATAAATGAAAATACAGAACTTAATAAAACCTTGATACAATGTCCGGAGGTTCTCTTGCGCATAGAAACGGTCGAAGCCAGAGCATTAATAGACACGGGAAGTCAAATCACATGCGTGTCGGATGACTGGTACAGTCGGCATAAAACATTATTAGACAATTGTGCTAAGCTCCCAGTGGCGAATTTCCAAGTATCTGGCGTGCTAGGGGGCAAACCCACTAGAGTCAAGGAACAATTTTTAGCAACCATCGAAGTAGGGTCGGTATCCGATGAGGTGGGTTTTCTCATCGTACATGGATTAAGGCACGACGTTATAATAGGCGTAGACACTCTGCGTAGATGGGAAGCAGATTCAAACTTAAAAATGAATAAATTAACAATTCACATGAAACAAAAAATAGATCAGATCGAAATCCATAAGCCAGACGGTATTAACGACTTAAGCCTAGATCAGATTAATATCTCAACTATAGAATCGGGTAAGAATATTCAGGCTGGACATAATCCTGAGCTAACCGATGACGAGATCGACAGCAAAGTGTCGGAATGTCAGGTACTAGAAGCTTGTGAGATGAATAAATTCTTAACTTTACTAAAAAAGTATCGTGATATTTTCTCAAAAATACCAGGCAGAGTTACAATACACGAACATAGAATCAAGATCTATGAAGACAGACCTTTTGTAAGACGGTCATATCCAGTGCCTATCATGCATGGAGACAAAGTAAGACAAGAAATAGAAAAAATGTTAAAGCTCGGTATAATCGAACGCTCTTACAGCGAGTACATCAACCCGTTGGTGGTTGTAGCTAAAAAATCCGGCGATGTTAGGTTGGTATTAGACGCAAGGTTCATAAACAAACTGATAGTACCTGATCACGACTGCGCTCAGTCTACTGAGGTTTTATTCCAAAAGTGTGGAAATGCGTCAGTTATGTCCAGTCTGGATCTAACCGCTAGTTTTTGGCAAGTCCCGTTACATAAAGACTCACGAAAGTACACTGCATTCATGTACGAGGGGAAGACCTACTAATTCGCGGTAACGCCCCACGGATTAAACACCAGCTTAGCTAGTCTCATCCGCACTTTAGATTTAGTTTTAAAAGATACTGATAAATTTACCATCAACTTCGTTGATGATATCTTGTGCGTATCTGATTCGTTCCAGTCTCACTTAGCACATCTTGAACGACTATTTAAACTATTTCGGAGGCATAATATGACAATACATTTTAATAAATCAAAGTTCTTCAGGGAAGAAATAGATTTTCTAGGTCATCGAATTACTAAAAATGGTATATTACCACAACCAGAAAAGGTGGATGCAATTCGGCATTTCCCTGAACCAAAAAATGTTAAACAACTCAAGGGTTTTTTAGGTTTAACAAACTATTATAGTAAATTCACAAAAAATTATTCTGATGCCACTGCTCAATTACTCAAATTAGTAAAAAAAGATGCTAAGTGGGATTGGAACGAAGAAATGATAAGTCAATTTGAGAAAGTTAAAGATTTATTTTGTAAAGAGATGGTGATTCACCATCCATATCCTAAAAAACCTTACTTTTTGCAATGTGATGCAAGTAATTTTGCAATCGGTGCCGTGTTGTACCAGTTATCTGACGCGAGTGATGAACTGATAATCGGATTTGCGAGTCGAACTTTAAAGGGAGCGGAGTTAAGGGGGTATCCCCACCTTCAAATGGGTTAATATTCTGAAAAAGAGATTAATATTTTACAGCGAATTTGAAAGTCTGATCAAATCCAAAAAAATCATGAAGTTTAGGGAGGGTTTGACCCTCATCATCCATACTTAACATTCAATATTACTTAGAGTCTGATAGTAGTTACGCTGAATATAGAAAAATACAAAATTACTCGGTTGTCGTAAAGAGTCAGTAGTACCGTTGGATCGATTCTGGCGTTTTTGGTCTTCAATTGTTCAGAAGAGATGCCTCTATGATATGAACATAGAACTTTTTGATATCGCGAAAATTGCCTGACTCGCTTAGTTTTTACTGAGATTTTTCTAATTCTTCAATTTTTTTTCTCTACTTTTTCTATTATCTCAACCAAAAATAGTCATATCAAAAAGTTCTATATTCATACGATAGAGACTTCGATTCTACAAATTTGAAGACCACAAACACGAAACGATGCTCCTGATTCTTTACGACAACCGGTCAAAATATTCATTCTCCAGAAATCAACATTCAAACTTCTTTATTTCAATTTTTTTTTTATTTCCTACTTTTTCCCAGAGAGGAAAATCTAGTTACAGGAAATAAAGTTTTAAGATTTTGCTTATGACTAATATGCTAAGATCCGCAGCTGCTCTCGTATCGATGAGTTATGAGTCGAGTCGAGTCTAGACACATGTGCCAGGCGGAGGTTTGTAGTGAGTTTTGACCCGTTCTGTACAACAACAGTGTCGGTTAGGTGACAGATGAGGCTGTTAGAAAAATAATGAATTGCTTTAGAAAAAATCTGATCAAAATTGTTCAAAACATAAAAGTTCTGTAAAATTTTTTATCTTTAATATTTTTGAGATTCAGAAGATGCTAGCACAATTTTTGTCAATACTAAGAAAATTCTTTCATCTTTCATTAATCATACCTTTTTTCTTATAATATTTATTAATTCTTGCAATTAATATATGTATTATAGAAATACTCATCTTTTTGGAAATCCAAATGTGTAGTCTCCTGGCATCGATTTCAAACGCACTTTTTGATGGATAATTTTCTTTCGATTCCAAAGTCTCATCTCAGATATATATACCTACACTGTGTTTATCCGATGATGGAAATTACTATTGGTTTGAATTCGTACTGAGAGCACGACAATATTTACAAACAAGTGGACACCTAACCTCGAAAAAACGTAGATCGCAGCCATGTGTTCTGTCAATGATCACAATTTAGTAGAATATTGAAAATTCAATATGTGTAAGAATGATAATTACAAACAATTAAAAGATCACAAAATCAAATTCAAAATCGAAATATATCAAAACCTCATAAAAGTAAGCAGTGGTGTTGGCGGTGTTGTACAATACTTATGGCACCAATCTGAGGGTTCGCGCTCCTCGCCGCGGCGCTTTTTCGCAATTTGGCACTGCCATGGCTGTAACTTCTCAAATCCTCTAGATATCTTGACACCGATTTATTTGCAGGTGGAGTAGGTCACTAGCATTCCAAATAAATTATAAAAAAAAAACGATTCATTGAAAATTCAAAGGTGTAGATACCCCCTTAAACTATTTCACTTCCGAAAAGGAGTTTTTGGCCATAGTATTTGCGCTGGAGAAGTTCCGGACGTTTGTGATCGGGGCAAAATTAACAATCCGAACCGACCATCGCGCGCTAACATTCATGTCAACGTGTAAGTTGATCAGTTCGCGACTGGCTCGTTGGATTTTGTTTATTCAGACGTACGAGTTTGAAGTAGAGTTCATAAAAGAAAAAGATAATCTGGTAGCAGACATTTTAAGCCGATATCCTCCTGAAAATAAAAATATAAAAACACAGATTAGTCAATTACAGATTATAGCACCGTTAGCTAAAGACATTTCTAATGAATGGGATAATGATTTGAAAACGTTTGCGGCTCACCAAGCGCAAGACCGACGCATAAACGAATTAATAAATGAAGACCTAGCGAGAATAAGAAAGCGTTCAAAACAAACAAAAGGTATCTGGTACCATGTGGAACCAGGGGGCCGTCAAAGGGCTTATCTCCCGGAAAACTTAGTTAAAAACTTAATAATCGAGACACATAAGATATACGGTCATGTAGGAGCTGGGAAATGCTACCAGATGTTAAAGCAGAACTTTCATCATCCGAAATTTGCGCGTTGCGTCAGGCGAATCTTAGTCAGCTGCGATCGATGTCAAAGATGTAAGGTTCCTAATAGGTACAGTTATGCAGCAATGCAAAACATAACTCCAGGAAAGGTCGGAGAATTAGTTTCTATAGACTTTTTAGGCCCGTTACCTGCGAGTGAAGGAAATTATAAGTGGATACTAGTGACAATAGACACGTTTAGCAAATTTGTGCGTTTATATTCATTAAAAACGGCCGATGCGCGATCCACTATCCGTTGCATTTTTGAGCAGTACGTACGAGAATTAGGAAAGCCGGACAAAATTCAGTTCGACCATGGTACACAATTTACGTCAGTTTTATGGTTGAATAAACTAAAAGAAGACGGAATCACATCAATATTCTCGTCAATTAGACATCCGCAAGGAAATATGGTAGAAAGAGTCAACAGAGAATTAGGAAGGTTTTTTAGAACATTTTTGACTGAAAAACACACCTCGTGGATTAAATGGTTAAAAGTGATTGAATGCTGCGTAAATGAAGTGCACCATAAATCGACTGGATTTTGTCCGTGCGAAATTCAGCTAGGAGAACCACCAACTAGATTTTGGATGAAATGGTTCGAGATTGATCAGAATGATATTTCATTAGAATTAAAATTAAGTTTAGTTAAAAATAATATAAGAAAAAAGGGAAGTAGTCGAGCCAAACGATTTGATTCGAGTCACAAATTAACGAAATTTAATGTAGGCGATTTATTCTTAGTCAGAGCACTAAATGTCTCGGACACAAAAAATAAAATGATGGCAAAGTTCCTTGCATTATACGAAGGACCGTACCGAATTCGTAATCGAGTTGGCAAGGCTACATTCATAGCAGAAAACATAAACACTAGGAAAGAGCGTGGACGTTACCACACTCAGATGATGAAGCATTATAGGACACCTGAATTTTGAAAATTAGAAAAACGATAACTTAGAGGCGTTGACTGTCATCGTTCGCGACGGTTGTGTTTGAATTGCTAACGTACCCAGGTCGAATCAAGCGACATCGGAGATATATAAGCTCGAGGTCAAGCGCAAGCCTTTACAATCAGTCATCATGTTTGATTACGGTTATATCAGCGTCCAGGACAAGTCAGTTCAAGCTTGCATCAAAGAATTCACTGTAGCTGAAAATGATAAAGTAATTAATACATCGGGAATTTTCAAATCGGGAATCGGGAGATACGTTAAAGGAAGAGGGTATCAGGTCAACGCTTACCTGTTGGATGCAAAGCGAATGCATCGCAAGAAGCCAGTGCAACATCGGCTGACGGAGTCATCCACGTCAATCGATGCACCAGCGATCCCACCGGAGACTAACCTGGTTACCAAGGACGACATGGCGGAAGCGCAGGAGATGCATCTCAACGCACCGGATACTAACAACAATCTAAGTATCAAGGTCAGCATCCCACTAAGCTCACTGCCGAATTTTAACGTATCTGATCCGAGGAACAAGCCGATCATTCCAAAGGTAGAAATACCAAAAGAAAAAACCAAACCTACCATAATTGAGAATGAGGTGGTGTCGGGGATGCTCCCGGGATTCCGGAGTTATAAAATTCCAAGGGTCAGCAAAAGCTCAACCGACGGTGCAGCAACTTTCATCTTTGATACACCAAGGCCGAGCGAGGGCAACGCGGAAGTCACTGCACCATCAACAAAAAAGAGGTGTCGACTCGCAGACTTCGACCGGCGGAAGGATCGCAAGCCCGATCAACTCATAACAATGTTAAGAATCTTCGGAACTCTAGATTTATCCGATGACGTAGACGAAGAACAATTACGGAAACGGAAACAACAGAAAACAGCTGTTTTACAGTCCAGACCACCGGCGACTCAACGAACCACGCACAAACCACCGTCGATAAGGGAGGTAATCGAGATCCCTAAATTGAATGATCCGACGGATCCTCTGGGTCTCAAGCGGGTATGAGGGCGTACCGAATCACCGTATCGACGGCAACAAAGAAAAAAGAAAAAAAGAAGATCGATCATCAGCATCCCGACAAAATCAAGATCGTCAGAACACCAGATGATAGAAGGGGGCAATGTAACGTAACAGGCAGATAGGCCTGACCGTTAGCATTCAAACATTAACCGTTGCGAACATTCGATGATAGTCTAGAACGTTCGACACAACAGTATGAGTTTGGGTGACGTCACGACTTGTATATAAGTCGAGGCGGCACTCAGCTCATCAGCGATCTACGGCAAAGCGCCAGGTTGGCTCACCGCTATTATACTCTTTTCATAGAGCAATCTGAGGCAAAGCGCCAGGTTGGCTCACCGTAATATTCAAACATATTCTTTCATTCTTCTCTTTACAGACACCATAGGCGAAGCGCCTGGTGATCTGCCTAGCCTTTACAATTGATCGTTTAGAAAACATAGAAAATTCAGAACTCTCAAATTTAAACTCTTATTTTTGGCTACAATATTACAAATTGATTAAATTCATTATTATTCGGAAAATTATATAAAAATCCTTGCAAAAAGTCGTGAGATGACATATCTCACGCACTGGGTAATCATAACCTCAATTTAGTAAGTAAGCAACATTGTAAATATAACTTAGATTGGTTGCAACCGTAATTTGATATTATTTAATTAATAAATGTTTTCTTATGTTTAATATAATTGCTCAGATTTAATGCTGGTTCCCTTCTCCGCCATTTCACGGTCCTATTCAATTCATTTAGCTAGGAATACGGCTGCGAACGCCTTGCGTTCAAGGTCCGTGGATAGACGGGATACGGCTGCGTGCACTAAGTGCACAAAGTCCGGTGCTAGGGATAGAATACGGCTGCGTGTACTTCGTGCACAAAGTCCGTGAACCAGGGGAGACGGCTGCGAACTCACGGCGTTCAAAGTCCGTAATTAGTCAGAAATTAGATAGAGGGGTCCCGAAATTCTTCACGAGCAAAAGACTCACAATAACTGACAGTTCCGCGAGTCGCGAAACTGCCATGAAGTTACAATACACACCCATATGGGTCTCAAGCCTATATATGTATATATATACCCAGGTAGGTCCCACTGCGCCATACCGACGTAGGTCCTATGTCCTCCTATAAGTTGTACTCCTATAGAAACCTGTCTCAAATTACGATACGTATGGTACCTATGTGGGTCCTGTGTAGGTTCCTATGTTGGTATTTTCACCACTGCGCTATACCAATGTAGGTCCTATGTACGCCTATAGGTTGTACTCCCATAGGAACCTGTCCCAAATTACGATACGTATGGTACCTATGTGGGTCCTATGTAGGTTTGTATGTGGGAATTATTACCAGGGGAACCACGAATATTACTCTTACGAACGGCCTTGCAATGTACCCGCGAACGCACGGCACGTGCCGTCGCACGGATGCTGACCCTGCACGTTATCCAGAGGTCGCTCGGTCGGACTTAGCGAAGGTGAGTCGAAAGATTCGAGACAGGATATATGAGGTGATTTAACATCAGCAAAATCTATCCCTACTATCGGAAAAACCGAGCTGTGATTAAAGACGACGCAATGCCCTCCAGTCAGTCTAAAATTGGGGAGTGAAGAATCAAAGTGATCCTTGCCAGGAAGAAGTGTGAGGTGCACCCCCATCGTACGCAACCAGCTACCAGAAGGCCTTTCAATACGCTCAGGGATACCTGAAGGACGAGCATTCTGAACGGCTTTCTTCATTGGCCTAGCTTCGGTCCACTAACGGCACCCCTTGACGACTCCTGGAGACTCAGGTCGACGTTACAGCTCGGTAGTTCGGTGGTAGGTTCCTAAAGTCATCTTCGCTCTATCTTAGGCGGCCCACTCCTCGACTCACTCGTCTAATATTCTTATATAACTTTTTAACTCTAATCTTATATCAAATTTCTGATTGGATTTTTCTTTTGAACCAATACGTAATTTTTTCTAACTCTGTATCCGGACGTAAATTACCAATATCTCATAATTTAGACATCCAAATTCATTCGTAATTTGAAACCCGCATTAGAAATATATTGTTTTGTTGAGCTCTCATCTTCAATATTTACTTTGGGATCAAATTAATACGAGTCATACACGTGATCTAGTTTCTCAGTTTCCTATACCACTGTACCCTTAATCCACTAGATAAATAGCCTTTTAGCATAGCAGGTGTGGTTTGCACTTTAAAAAGGACACATAGTTTCGTCTTTTCCATAAGGGCACGTGGGGCACGTGCCCAGGGCCCCCGGCCTGATTGGGGCCCCGACACCAATAAAGTCACTAAGCAGAAGTACATTTTGATGTTTTCACTTACGTTTTTTTCGCATTCTAAAGGGGCCCCAAACTCTGTGTGCCCAAGGGCCCCTGCATGGCCTAAGACGGCCTTGAGGACACAACCCAATAGGTGATCAACCCTCAGCCGCTCGGGGGAGGATCATAGTTATATTACAAGCGACGAGATCTTGCGATCTACGTCGACACGTAACATTACTATCAAGTACAAGGTCAGCTGCATGTGACCTGTAGGAAATACTGCATATTCGCTGTTTGGACGCCTGCACCAGGTATAAAAAGTATATTCGTTCAAAGAAACGACGAGTTTTGGTCCGAAAAAATGGAACCCTTTTTGACGAGATTCTATAAATTCTTTATGGTACCTGAAATAGTTGATAGCCGCTATTTGAAAAATATGGATATCAGGGACCCTTACAGGGAGAAAATTTTATAGGAAATATTCCCATACTTTGTACAGTACTCGCGAGACCTGCATGCACTATGGCGATCGGTCCTATATTTATGCATACGGCTACTATGAATATAGTGACGTACTACTTGTGAAGTGAGTTAATAAGTGCCATACGTATCAGAAAAATTGCAATGATCGCTTTGCCTTCACAATATAATAGCGTGTGCCATAGCAGAATTCAATGTGTCCCAAATATGCATTGTAGTCGCTGGTATACTTTTACAATTATTCGCCGTACAGAGGATACTAACTTCAAAGCAACAATAGCATAGGAATCGTCAAGTTCAGAAGTATTGTACTACTTCCAATGAATGTAGTACTTTATGCCTACCGTATGTCAATCGTTGCCTTGCTATACCGTGTTCTCTGATAATAATATATAGTACTCCGGGCAAATCGTATCGTAATTATTCCCATACAGTAAATACGTCTTGTTCCGCTATCCAGCTAGTGAACTGGCGCATTGACGAAATTGTATCATTACCCGGGATAAAAAGTTCCATATATGGTCATGTTTGATCATATACCGGGAATATTCGGTGAATTAGAACGATCCCCTTCCTACGACCAAACCAACACAGGCGCGCACCGCGTGCGTGAGGCTCGGCGGGCGGGGCTGAGCGACCAGTGGTGCTTCTACCGAATCTTCCGCGCTAGGTCGAGTCCGCATAGCCCACCTCGATACTTAACCTAAAAAGCAATCATCGCACTGTACACGGAAAAGAATGAACGCGAATAAAATGAATTTGCCTGATGTGAACATTTATTTTCGAAATTTATGAACGAATTTAAAATCAAATATTAATCAATTGGATTTAAGTATTGATTATCAGTGTTTAGGATCGATATTTGAAACGAAGTGGAACAGGTAAGTGAAGGGTAAATCATTGAAGACAACATGGTCAAAAATTGTTTTATTTATTGATTTATTTATTTATTATCAGAAAAATGAAATTTATCAACGATTATTGGTTAATCGAGGGATCCATTGCTGTTGAATTATGGCGTACGTCCAAACTTATCGGAGATTGAATGCTTGGGAATCAAAGAGAGGCTACCGATGAGCCACTGTCAGACGTAGTAGACTTTTACTCAAACCATTTTTATTTCTCAACGGCTACTTCTATCGGAGACCCGAGTGCTGACATGTACCTCAGCGAGGCTTTATAGCGTGCGGAGGGGATTTGTCGCAGGCGTTTGTAGTACGTCGACAATCAGGTGTCGGAGAAGAATAAATTCATACGAGTTGAAGAAGCTGTCGCCATCCCAGGACATCGTTACTTTCTCTGAAACAGCAAGGTGAGAGTATAACTGACTATCATGAGAATTTATAAGTCTTGTAAGTCTTTTCGATATCCGTTAACTTTGTATCCTCCGTACCCAGTGACTGATCGCCCGCTAACTCTTGAGGAGAAATATCGCCGATGTCGTTGTCCAAGCTGACCTCCGGGATCAGACTGCAAAGAGTGATCGAGAACCAAGCAGGGATCGAGGAAACGAGAGCTAGCAACAGCGTCAGCGAGGCTTGGCAGCGTACCGAGTAGCTTTGTTGCAAGGGTTCGTAGCCCGTCGACGACATTCATCGAACATTTCTTACTCGTCTAACGACCATTCAACGTTCATGTCTCGTAGCAGGCGAAGAAGCCTCGTCGCAGATGTTCCCAGTGCGACGAGGCAGCGTACGAGGAGCTTCGTTGCCAGAGTTCGCAGTGCGTCGGCAAGCATTTTCTATCAAATTTTTGTGCGGCAAGGCTTCGCCAGAGTCCAGAGAAGGACTGCATATCGTCGACGTGCTACAAATGCTTGCAACGAAGCTCCTCGTACGCTACCTCATCGCACTACAAACTCCTGCGACAAAGCCCCTCCGCACGTTATGAAGCCTCGCTGAGGTACATGTCAGCACTCGGTCTCCGATAGAGGTAGTCGTTGAGAAATAAAAATGGTTCGAGTAAAAGTCTACTACGTTCGACAGTGGCTCATCGGTAGCCTCTCTTCGATTCCCAAGCATTCAATCTCCGATAAGTTTGGACGTACGCCATGATTCAACAGCAATCGATCCCTCGATCAACCAATAATCGTTGATAAATTTCATTTTTCTGATAATAAATAAATAAATCAATAAATAAAACAATTTTTGACCATGTTGTCTTCAATGATTTACCCTTCACTTACCTGTTCCACTCCGTCTCAAATATCGATCCTAAACACTGATAATCAATACTTAAATCCAATTGATTAATATTTGATTCTAAATTCGTTCATAAATTTCGAAAATAAATGTTCACATCAGGCAAATTCATTTTATTCGCGTTCATTCTTTTCCGTGTTCAGTGCGATGATTGCTTTTTAGGTTAAGTATCGAGGTGGGCTATGCGGACTCGGCCTAGCGCGGAAGATTCGGTAGAAGCACCACTGGTCGCTCAGCCCCGCCCGCCGAGCCTCACGCACGCGGTGCGCGCCTGTGATGGTTTGGTCGTAGGAAGGGGATCGTTCTAATTCACCGAATATTCCCGGTATAAAAGTAGATATGATCATATATGATAGGACATGCTCATACTCGATCATATCTATTTGAATATGAATTTTGACTTGACATGATCATGTATAATCACGTGCGTCATATATGATCATTAGGGTGGTCGTTATTTAGGGTTCGGACGAATTTTTTATCAGACGCCCCCAAATCGACTCAAAATAATTCAAAAACTATACCCTATTTTTGTCAGATTTTTATCTCGACCCTAACCCCTCCCACCAAGAGGGTGGATGTCCCCATTTGAAATACACGTGTTTCGGCCATATTCTCAGGATATATTTTACTCTAAAAGTAGAAACTTTTAGAAAAATCTGTAACTGCGAGATTTTAGTGTTCATTGGTGCTACCATTTGAGAAAAAATTCACATTATCATACGGGTCAATCTGGAAGAATTGCACGCCGTTTAATCTGCCTCTTCTTCTCAATTGAAGGGTATGCAATTCATCTAGATTGACCCGTATGATAATGTGATTTTCTTCTCAAATAGTAGCACTAATGAACACTCAAATCTCGCAGTTACAGATTTTTCTAGAAGTTTTCACTTTTATAATAAAATATATCCTGAGAATATGGCCGAAACACGTGTATTTCAAATGGGGAAATCCACCCTCTTGGTGGGAGGGGTTAGGGGCGAGATAAAAATCTGAAAGAAATAGAGTGTAGTTTTTGAATTATTTGGAGTCGATTTGGGGGGCGTCTAATAAAAAATTCGTCCAAGCCCTAAATAAGGACCACCCTAATGATCATACATGGCCATAGATGATGTTACGAGCTCATACATGATCATGTGCGGTCATTCCAGTTAGTAACCGGGCTGTAATAATCAGACTCATACATGCCCATGTGTACTCATACATGTCCATGTATGACTATGCATGATTATAAACGATCATGAATGAGCATATACACTCGTATCTGAGCATACCATAAATTTCCCGATCTGGATTATACACGACAACCTATGATCATATATGATTGTATATACCCATATATTGTCATGTATGATGCAATGAGGCCTTCAAATAGGATTGTTGAACTCACGAAAATACGATTCAAATATTCTACGTCTTCGAATTTCGTCTTTGCGTTTCACAGGACTGAGATTGTCGCAAATTATAACAAATAAAAACTATTTATCGTATGCCTGTGTGTTCAACAATAATGACTGGATAATTTCCGATCAAGAACATGCAAAAATATCGTCCATTGATATGTTGTTATTGTTTTGATTTTATCAAAGTAACTAGCGAAATTGAGGTGGCCGGTTTGACGTGAAACGCTCCATATACATATGATTATTCAAGTATTGAATATGCTACATGCATAAATACCAAATTTTGTATCCTGTATGAAAATAATCAATCGTATTTCGAATAAAACAGATATATTCAGATATGTTCGGATATGTTCGGGTATGTTCGGATATGCTCGTGTATGCCATATATATCTTCAGATCTCAGATATACTCATATATGCTCTCACATGCCCATATATCTTCATGTGATCTTTGATATGCTCTGATATGCTCCCACATGCTCATGTTTGTTCAGATCGCGACGAATTTCATATCTGATCATATCCGGAAGTTCATATCGGGCCGTATCTGATCACATATGAAACTTTTTTTCCCGGGTAGGTATATGCATAGAAATTCGTATAGGACTCAACTCGTATAGGAAGGATTCCCATACTGTACAAAATTCACCGATATTGCGAAGCGCAATTTTTGAATGCTTTGTTCACGAAAAATCCGAAACGCTAGTCCTGGCGGCGTGGCGCTGTTTCAATGGAAACGTACTGTTTTAACTTCTCCACTAGACGGATACAGCTTGACGTCAGATTGTTAAAGTTTAGAGTGATAGAAGTGTTCGATTTCATAACGAGAGCGATTTTGTCTGGAATGATAAAAAAGGGCTTACTTGCCTCCGGACTAACAGAGCTCTAGTACTGATTAGTAATGCTTCCCTTGAGGATTATGCTGCCATTGATATATTTGAATATTGATTGCTTCTCATGTCGCAAATAAATACGTCAGAATAAAATACTGATTGAAGAGTATACGAGTGTTATATCACATGTCGAGTCAAATGTAGATGTCGAAATAATCAGTTAGAATGATTTATATGTAATTACGAATATTGTTGCTGAAGGTGGTTAGATTAAGGCCCATCCCTAGTCGCCCACCTCCTTTTGGTCGAAATGTGTTACATTTCGATTATTATCCGAGCCCAGGCGTCGAAACTGCAAAAACGAGATGCTTAGCGCAACTTCTATTTCAATTCCGAACACATACGTCCAAAAAAATGTTCATTTCGGGCGAAAATAGAGTCTACAGATCGATTTTACATTGTCACGAAATTATTCGAATTCGGATAATTTCGTAACAATGTAAAATCGATCTGTAGACTCTATTTTCGCACGAAACGAACATTTTTTTGGACGTATGTGTTCGGAATTGAAATAGAAGTTGCGCTAAGCATCTCTTTTTTGCAGTTTCGACGCCTGGGCTCGGATAATAATCGAAATGTAACACATTTCAACCAAAAGGAGGTGGGCGACTAGGGATGTGCCTTAAGTACTATTTGTTTTTAATGCTATGGCCTATGTTAGTTGATACCTATGTGAAGAGTGACGGGAAAATAATTGGTGGTCAATGACAAAATTATCATAACATCGAATAAATAAATAAATATTTCTACCATAATTTGTAATGCATTAAACATTTTACTACAGCCCGCTTCCAGCTAGTGTAATGTCATCAGGAAACGTGAGATACGTCAAGGATTTTTTCAATAGTAGATAAATGGATTCTCCCCAACAGTCCAAAGATCATATTGACATTGTAAAAATCTATATCTGGGTTATACTGTATCCAGAGGAAAATAAATTATGGATGTTGCATTCTGAGTGATGAATATATGAACAGCATGTGTTTAATAAAGTCTGTCACAATTGCAGTAAGTTTGACCAGCTATCTTTTGTCTCTGACCACAATCCTGACCTTAGTGTATACAACTTAGATAGTCAGATTAACTGCAATGTAACTGATTTTTACATTGAACATATGCTGTCTATATATTTACCACTGAGGATGTAACATTCACAATGCATTTATCTCCGATATATTATAGTGAAATTCCCATATCGCACTCGAACATGGATTGATTAGTGTTGGAGTCTTAGTTATGCTGGATATAGTGGAATTCTCAATGTACTCGGATACGGACTGCGAGATGTAGTATTAGAATTTGAGCTCTACCGTATGGCTATTTCCAATGGCGTACTTGAATACGGATTGCTAGACAGAGTATTTTAGTTTGAGCTATACTGTATGGTGAAATTTGTAATATTATACTATATGAAAAATTACTACACTGTCATCAGGTACTTGATGTATGTTGCATAGCTATATTTGCTATACGATAGTTAACACGAACAGAACATACGATCTCAGCTCCTGCCACTATCCCGGTATAGCAACTTTTGTTATACCGTGTGTCGTAGAGCCGGTTTATAGATATTTGCAATACGGTATTGTAGAAACTATAATATTACGAGTATGTCCCACGAATTCGATACTTTATGGCATTTATTACTATATTGTTTTACGAACGACTCCTATCAAATTTTCGCCGTGTATTCAGAGCGTGATTCGACACGTACCATCAGCTTCTTCTACCGTCTCATTTCTTCTTATTTTGTCGTTCTGTCGTTCTTCTTCAACTGAACTTTAGGCTCACATATCATTGTTTTCATAACCAACACTTTGTTTTTCATCTAATTTGCACATGTTCGGATTCGCTGAGCTATAACCATGCTAATCTCTGAGGCCGCGGTTCTGCACTGGCTTGCACTAGATTCTAGTTTCGCAACGTGCCCTTCAGGAGGCGCAGCGACTCGAAAATTCTCAGCGTTAAATAGGCAAATGGATTTCTTTGGTAATCTGTTTTTTTTTACTTTTGTTTCTAAAATTTAACAGCAAATACGCGATTTGTAATCATCTAGACAACGTCTTGAGTGTTTCGTTACAAAATGAGGTTAGAGAACACGATCAATCTGAAAATACATTTGGTTTGTTTGAGGTAGCTGCACTTGTTACATTCGTCCAATAGGAGGAGCATTTCTAGTACTCTAGAAAGTGTGAAATCTGGTGAAAGTGTAGCTTGCTCGTACAAACCTGGCATACAATCCTCTTCGCTTCTTTGCCACCAGGGATTTCGAGTCGCTGCGCCCTCTGAACGGCACGGTGCAAAACTAGAATCTAGTGCAAGCCAGTGCAGCAAAAATCGTCCAAACCGAAAACGCTATGATCAGTGTTTGATCCTCGGTTTTCTGGGCGAACGACGAGTGTGTTTCGCAAGAGCGATAAGTCGTAAATGCAAGAGAGAGAGATATAGATAGATATAGATATTTATGCATTGAAAATGCCCATGGCAATGTCGGGCATCACTAAACATACAAATACATACATACAAGTGCATAAAATACAAGTGCAATTATGGGCGAGAGTGAGTGAAGAAAAACATAGTGAGGCGAAGTGAGCAGGTGAATGAGAGAGTAGCCAAATAAGACTTGGTGAGCAAGCGGCAGTAAGGCTAGAGTAGCGGATAGCAGTGGATCACCGCCAGAGAATTGGCACATACGGTAACTTGACCTAGCTTAACCTAACGGAACTTAACTAGGCGGAGACAGCGGGCAAGTAACCTAACGATAAAGATGAAGTTAAAGTTGAAGTTAAAGCGGAACAGTTTGAGTTCTGCCTTGCAGGTAACTAGCGAACCACCTGATCGTATGCTGAGAGAAGCCGAGCCTGAGTAGCTCGGATAGTAGTACTGCGTGAGGGATGGAGTCGAAGGCCTTGGTGAAATCAAATAACACCAGGATCGTGACCTTGCCGTGGTCAATTTCCCGACGACCGTCCTCGGTAAGGCGTAGCAGCGCAGACTGCGTGTTGAAGCCAGGCCGGAAGCCGGATTGCCGGGGGTCAAGCAGCCCTCTGTCCTGGAGATGGGTGAGCAGCTGCTCACGAACGACGCGCTCCAAGACCTTTGATAGCAGGCATAGGTTGGCAATTGGACGGATCTGCGATAGAGATGTTGGCGCCTTCACCTTACCGAGCGGTACGACTCGTGCTTGCTTCCAGCGAGTAGGGAACGTGGCCGAGCTGAGCGATAGATTACAGAGCTGAAGAAGGTATGGAAATACGACAGGGAGCGCTTCTTTAACGTTTCTGAGAGAGACATCATCTATCCCACGTGATTGCGACTTGAAATGGCCCAGAGCGCGCAGGAGGGCAATCGGAGAGACATCCTTGAAGTAGAAGAGCAGGTTATCGTACTCTGGTGGTGGCAGACCGGCGAAGACATCAGCTACCTCCTGGGCCGAACTGGGCCTAGCAGAGACTGCCGCGAAGTGGCGATTGAGTTCATCAGCCCCGAAGGGCCCGAGGCTATTAACTATACGCGCGGCAATGCCCACAGCCCTGAGCTGCCTCCAGAGAGCTCGCGGTTCGCTGATGCATGCAAGACGGGAGGCATAGTAATCGGAGCGACTAGCAGAGATGCGTGCACGGAGGTTGTCCCTGCACGGGGGAAAGTTTAGCACAGCAGCGGTCTTGTGAAGCGACGGCAGCGCTTCCACATGCTGCTGAACGGTAGTGGTGCGAGTTTTGACTCACAGCTGCTCAACTTGAGCGGAGCGGCAGGCGCTCCTCTCTAACAACAATGTAAATACTATGGTATAACAAGGGTATAACAGACATTCGGCACAAGGTGGGACTTCTACAGTCCCATTTTAGCGCGCAGCTCTACCTGAGTCGAACTGCAGCGATTCAGCGTCGAGCGCCTGGCGCTCCACAACGTGGTATCGACAGAGCTCGTCATTTTGAGCTGCTGACGTTCTGGGGCGAACTGCTGCGGTGCAAAACATTTTCCCGTGTGGCTTCGCAGTATCGCAGTAGGGCCGCTTCATTGCGCGACCGCTTAAACGACCGGTAAAGTGCATCTCTGGCTCGTGCAAGACGAAGGAGGCCGGGTGTGATCCAGAGGGGTGTCTTCAGCTCATGACGGCGCGTAACGTAAGGCGCGAGCTTATCTAGTGCCGATACGAGATTGTCTTCAAGGCACGCAAGCATCTCCTCAACATTACTCTGAGCTCCAAAACTGGCCCAGTCGGAATCTGCCAGCTCTTGACAAAAGAGGTCAGGTGAGAAGTCACGGTAAGCGCGGGACCTAACGCTCTTGCTCGCTGGCGGAGCGAGGATCTGTACGTCTACCGAGATGAGGTCATGATGTTCAATGAAGGGAGCCGCGGACTGGCTGTACGAGCGGAGAGCGTTCAAGTCGCTGATCATGCAAAGATCGAAGAGTGTATCAGAGGAGACCGTGTGGCAGGTGGGCGAGAAAGGAACCATGTAAAAGTCGCGGTCACAGCAGAAGCTACGCACGTTCAATGCATCGTAGGCATTTCCTAGCTGATAAGCATTGAAGTCGCCGAGGACTACCGTCAGCGCATAGTTCGAGAGGTGAGGGTCTAGGTCGTGCTTAAAGTTGGCAAGGTTAGTCGCCTTCGGTGGCCGATATACAACGGCTGTTAGAAACGGGGGCGCATTACGGGGCCGGATTTCAGCTATAATATACTCTGGACTACAGGTGTACAGTGAGCGGGAGGTGCTTAAGATTTTAACCCGCAGAGCATTATGGACGTATAACGCAACCCCCCCACCACCTTTGCCCAGATAGATAGATAGATAGATAGATAGAATATTTATCGAGCGCTCTGGGACGGATCCCTTCAAGCGCTGGCACTTTGGATTACAGTTTCGCAAAAATTTCACATTTTCCTGTGATACATCGTACTCAACGTATCATAATCTTGCTAGTTTTTATACAACTAAATGATTAATCTAATATATTATACTATAAATTTGATATATACTAAGATATGGTAATTATATAATTTTGGTTTTGACTAGTCCTACTCATAACGTTAAATCTAAGACTAGTTCGCCTTTATTTATTTATTTGTGTGTTTTCGTGTGTGTAGGTACAAGAGTGTATGTGTGTCGTATCTGTCGGCCTATATAAGTATGTGTCTGTTCGAGGCTGAGTGGGGTGGGTTAGATATGCCATGGAGGCCCACTCCGCGAGTCTCGGCATTTGCCCTTCGTCCACAGGGAAAACCATGGCCCAAATAACCTAAGGAAGGACTCAGTCTAGGTGACTAGATTAAAGGACACTAGCTTGTGTCTGACTAGATAGTAAGTGATTGAACGGGTGATATTTGAAAGTGACTAGAGTTTTACAGTTACGGATGCCAAGCGGTATGTTGATCCAGTATGCAGCGCCTCCATGTGTGAATGAGTTTTTGAAATATTGAGTCCTACACGGTTTGATAGCTAGATTTTCGGATGGTGCTCTCGTGCTTCTAATCCCTTCTTCTGTTTTATGCTTGAATTTACTATTCAGGTATAGTGGTTCCTGAGTCTTCAATACATTGTACATCATACAGCCTAGTAGATATTCTTTTCTAGCGTTGACTTTCAACCACCCCATCATTGTAAAGTAGGGGGTGATATGTTCGTCCCTACGGATATTATAGATAAATCTAACGCATGAATTCAGGGCTCTTTGCAGCGAGAGCGTCAGTTCGTCAGTCAGGTCGAGGTGTATGATGCAGCAGTAATCGATCAGAGGAAAAACCAGAGTTGATATTAGCTGTATGCGTAACTGTTCGGGCAATAGTTTGCGGCAAAGGCGTAGATGACACGCGGTGCTGTATATTCTTTTAGTAACGTTATTTATGTGAGGCCTCCAGGTGAGGTCGCTCGTCAGCGTGACTCCCAGTATGTATAGATTGGATGAATATTCAATAGTTTCCCGTACTTGAATACGCGGCATCGTTCTGAGATTGAGAGAATTTATGTACCTGGTGGTCCCAACCAATATCACTCTAGTTTTACCGCTGTTCAATTGTAGCCCGTTGTCGTCTGCCCATCCGCAGACCGCATCGACGTCTCTGTTGGCCCTCTCAATTCCACTGAGGATGTTGGCTGGTTCACACTCGATCATCAGCTGGAGGTCATCGGCGAAGAAGTTGTAGCTACAGTTACATAAGATATTGCGAAGATCTGAAACATAAATGATAAAGAGCAAGGGTCCCAGAACCGATCCCTGGGGCACGCCCAGCGTCTTATTAACCCATTCAGATAATGCCCCGTTTGTTCCCCTGACAGCCTGCCGCCTCTTGGTGAGATACGAATGAAGAAATTTTAGGACCAGTGGTGAGAAGTTCAATTTCCTCAACTTTGTGAGAAGTATGGAATGATTAACCTTGTCGAAAGCTTTGGAAAAATCAAATGAGACCATAATGACAACCATTCTTTTGTCTATCGCCTGGCGGCAGTAGTCTACGACCCTAATAAGCGCAGTATGAGTACTGTATCCCTTCCTGTAGGCCGATTGGAATGGGTCATACAGGTTTCGTTCCTCAAGGTAGTCAGAGATTTGGTCTGCTACCAGCCTCTGGAGACACTTAGAGAGTGCGCATAGAATAGAGATAGGTCTGTAGTCGATGCATGACATTGGAGACTTTTTTTTGGGAAGAGGCACAATGACAGAATCTTTCCATTAAGAAGAGAACACCCCGTGTGAAAGCGAGAAATGGAACAGGTGCTCTATGATGGGTAGGAGAACCGAAAGACTTTTCCTAAACACATCAATTGGAATACCGTCTATCCCAATCGCGTTCGATTTGGAGTGGAAGACGGCTTTGAGGACCTTTTCGGTTACGAAGTTACAGAAATGGAACTTATTATCATCGAATGGTTCCTCTAATGCTTGACTGAGGGTTTCAGGCGCCAGTTGTCGACCGTAGCCCACCTGTATAGAATCGGAAGACGCAAAGTGTTTGTTCAATTCAGAGATCGAGAAATGTAAGTTACGCGCCGAAGATTTCGATTTGACAAGTCCTAGCCTCCTGAGCTGTGACCATACCTCTGATGAAGATTTCGAGGTGCTGAGAGTCATGGTGTAAAATTCATTTCTAGCACTATCGATTTTGGTCCTGACCAGGTTCCGAAGACGTTTGAACCTGTCGTGCAGTGTCAGGCATCTCTTTCTTCTCCAGGCTCTACGTGCCTGGTTACGCTCGTTCATGAGAGCTCTAATTTCTGCTGTCAGCCAAGGCGCAGGAGCCCTATTTGGTTCAGTCTTGGCACTAACTAGGGGTGCGTGCCTATCCAGGCAGGCAGTCACGGTGGTGTTCATGTACTCAACTTTCGAGTCAATGTCATCACTACAGAAGAAAGGTTTCCAATCAACTCTACACAGATCTCCTAGGAAGTTGTCTATTGAGAAGTTTTTGAAATCTCTCTATGAGATTTCTCTTACTTCCTTTTCTACTCCTATATCCAGTACGATATAGATGAGATAATGCGCTGAAAGAAATGACACGTCCAATTGCCCTGCTGTTACTAATTCGTCAGGATCGTCAATAATACAGTGGTCTATCCACGTCGCACTATTCTTGAGATTGTGCGTCGGATCGAACGGAATTGAATGAATATTAGAACTATTTACAAAATTCCATAACCGGTCACGCATTTTATCGCTGTCATATGCCTCTGGCCTGAGGTCGAGGTTGAGATCACCAATTACAACATGTTTGGAGTAATGCACGAAGAGTTGCAGAGAGGAGTTCTCGAAATCACTCAAATAAGCCGTGTCCGGGGGGCGGTACACTACGTTTAGCATTAGCTTCTCTGTCCGAGAGATCGCGATCTCCGCGGTGATGAACTCTGGTTTACGACAGTATTCTCCCCCTGAGTCCTGAAGTATTCGCGTCCGACGATTACACTTTATATAGAAGCCTACGCCTCCACCCTTCTTGCCTGTTCTGTCACATCTGTATAGATTGTATCCCTCCAGATCAATGAAACTATCTGTTATGTTAGGAGTCAGCCAGGTCTCGGACATGCAGATAATGTGATAATCAGAGCCGGTAAAGTATTGTCTAAATTCAACCAAGTGATTAGCAGCTAAAAGGTTTTGGCAGTTGACATGACAGATTTTAAGATGTTCGACATTAGAACCAGATTCAGTATTACTAGCCATAGTGTGTTCTACTGATCTTGTCCTTGAGTTTGTTTATTAATAATGGGCACTTCTTGCCGTCCAGAGCAGAGTGCTTGTCATCTGCATGTTTTGCCCTACAGCAGTTGTAGCATTTTGGGCACCCATTGTCACTATTTTTAACAGGGCAGGTTCTCGTTTCGTGATCTCCTGCGCAATGGCCACAGAGAGCCTGTGCCTTACAGTCTTTCGCGATATGCCCAAAAGCTAGGCATTTGAAGCACTGGAGTATCTTGACATGATTATCAAATCTGCACGCCGAGTGACCTATATAGATACGGCTCTCATCCTTGAGAGAAGACCAAGTACCGTGAGATACCTCTACTACGCAGCTGGTGTAGGCCTTATTTTCTTTAGGAGGATAGACGTACACGACTCTAAGTGCCTCATCATTTTCGCCATTTAAGTTCAGTGCAATGAAATCTGACCTAATATCGTCCCTGCTCAAGGCAACTGGAACGCCATGAAGAATTAGCCTAGGATTGTACTTGGCATCCTCTTTTAACTCCAACCCGGCTTCAGCGGGGGCCGGAAGGGCCTTCACCTTATCCAGGTCTACCGACCTCGTCTCTATCCTGACGCAAGATTTCCCTGCACTTCTGATATTTTCTATTCTTAGCCGCATTTGTGATGCTCTTAGAGCTCCTATTGCCGCATCTGTAGCCTTTTCGTAATTAGGATATTTATCTACCGACCCGGCGTTGGGGGCTAACACAAATGTTTGAGTGTTCTGAACTCTGACTGTAGGCCCTTTCGGCACTTGGATTTTAGAGCCAGATGATTTAGCGACCTCTGAATATGTCCCGGTTCCTCCCGACTTGCCAGCAGTCGCCTCAGGTCAATGTCCCTTTACCATAGCTGTCAGATCAGGAAGACTCTTTTCAATCATCTCCGGCATGTTTCGCTTGATGCTAGTACTGACCGATTCCACACAAGACTTTGTGACAGCTTCGCATGCTTTGAGGACAGCACGCTTAACCTCGTCTGCTGTCCCTGACGCCGCGGCTAGTTTGGCATAGGCCGAAGATACAATGCTAAAGGCAGTTTGATAGTCCGTCGCTACCTGACTGAGAGCCTGCTTAACATTTGATGATAATTTCGCTGTTTTAATCAGCCGTGCGAGAGTACCGTCATGTATGCTGAGTTGTGCGCGCAGCTCTCTAAACTTATTGTACATGAGATGCTGTTCGCCATCTGATTTCAGAGGACTAGAAAAACGGGAATCATCAAAATTAAGCTCTGATCCTATTCCGCCCTGCCGAGGTGAACCCCTAAAAGTCGAGCAACCCGCATTGCTGGCATTAATGGCAGTGTTTGAGCGCGTCGCTCGTTTATCCGACATCTTTCCATCGCCTTATCGACCCCGAAGGGTATGCTAATACCGAGCTGTCAACAGATGACAACAACTCATAAACACGTCGATATAACAGAAGACTTATCGATCAATTGATCGATAATTAGAGGAAAGCGGCAGATGTCGCCAGCAGGCGCCAAACTGCGAAGACACTGACGTTATGTGATTACTGACCAGTCACCGTATTTGAGGTTGGGCACGAGAGACAAAAGAGAAACCAAGAATAATGAGAAAATTAAGGCAGTAAGGCACCTACCTACATATCTGCGAAGAGCTGCAGCTTAGTAGATGCAGATTTGATAGTTCGTTGAAGATTTTCGATTCTGTAACACCAGAAAACACACCAAAAAGGACCCCACTCTCTGAAGACACCTCAATCCCGAAAAGAGAGAGTGAGAGAGAGAGAGAGAGACGACGCGTGTCAACCTTTCCCGGCGGGGAGGCATCTGTCGAATATATCAACAAACGATTGAGACCGAGAAGGCACATAACGAAGGAACCCAGATGATGATATTGTAACGTTGGAAGAAACCCCCTATAAGTAGATTAATCAAATAGAATTGTATCGCTTCAAATCTAGGAGTCATGAGATAAAAGAATAACTCTTGGATATATTTGTTTTGTAAATAACCATTATTGTAAACAAATTTAGTCTTGATCTTGCTTTTGGCTTGTCAAGACCTGTATTTCAGTTATTCTGAAATACAACTCTCTCTGCATAATTAACTGGATTACGTGCTCGACTCGCTTTATTTCTCTCAAGAACTCACAATTTATCAACTAGGATTCTTAAATTTAACGCCAGTTTTATAACTTATTATTCGAATCCTCTTAAACGTTACACTGGTGTCAGAAATCGCGATCTTTTCGGGATCGATAGAGTTAAGGGTCGACACCTAAAAGAGTTAATTAAAAATAAATAAAAAATAAATAAAAATGTCCACTCGCCGACGAGCTGTCAATGAAGAATCCGCACCGGCTGGTTCCCCACCTCAAATAGAGATGATGGAGCGGCTTCTACAGGCCCTAGCGGCTCAACAACAGGCCTCTCTGGAAGCCCAACGCGAGGAACGAGAAGCTCGACGTGAAAAACGTGAAGCCATCCTACTCGCCCAACGCGAAGAACGAGAGGAACAACGTCGCTGAGAGGAACGAGAACGCGAAAAACGACGAGCAGATCGTGAGGCTAACCTTGCGGCCCAACAGGCGACCCTTTCGCTGCTCAAGGAAGGACTCCTGCGACGACCAGAGGTCCCTGAAACCCTTATTCCTTCCTCTATTCCCAAACGCTCTCCAACGCGAGCACAGGTATCTTCGGAGGATGCGATAAGGTCTGTTCCCCTTTATGGAGAGGTAGATCCCTCTCTAATTATTCACAGACCCCGTACGGGTGGGGCGGCTACTTTCACGCCGCACACCCGTACACAAGCTCCAAACGACCGCATCGAAATAACGATGCGGGACGCGAAATTAAATGATAATCTGATGCGTGGTCATATTCAGTCGAGAGGTGAGTTTCCGACCTCACCACGCATTATAACAAATAATATTGAAGTTCACCCCGAGACACCTTGCGCCGGGAGCAGTCGCGATAGAGAACTCGCAGACAAAATTCAACACACCATAAACAAACATCGCGGCGGTCACACTGACTCGAGTCTAAAATCTAACCTCCCGAAAGCTAATTTCTATGACGGTTCCTTCCCGTGGGCCGAATATGAAGGGCAATTTGAATTGATCGCGGAAGTTAACGGCTGGTCTTCCACCGCCAAAGCGGCACATCTCGCCGGAAATCTTAAAGGCCCCGCTCTTTCCGTTTTAACATCTTTAGCCGATTCTGACCTTAGAGACTACAGTAAGATTAGTGCGGCCCTCAGGCTCCGTTTCGGAAGCCAACACTTGACTAAGCTTTCCCTTACACAATTGAGTATTGAGAAACAAGCTAAAGACGAGGGTCTCGCCTCCTTAGGACTAGATATAGAACGGCTCACAAGAGTAGCGTTGCCTCAATGCGACGAGACGACCCGAGACATATTAGCTTGCGATAAATTTATAAATGCGATTTCAGACGCAGAATTGAAACATGCTCTTAGCTCAGCGGGACCCTCCTTCTTACAAGAAGCTATAATTGAAGGACTCGAAATAGATGCCATCAACAAACAGTATTTAGGCATCGCGAAGGTCCGACAGTTAGAGGTGAAGCAGACCACTCCTGCTCCACCTGAGACTTACGCGTCTAAGAAAACTGCTCCCTCGCAACAGTCTCGCGGAAACAACAATAATAATAATAGAAGACCTTATCAGGCAAATAACGGGGACCAACCCCCAATGAAGTGCAAATATTGTAATAAATTAGGGCACGATGCAAATAGGTGCTACGCGCTAGATAAATTGATTAATTCCTTTACCAAAAGCCCCCAAACGTCCTGGTGGAGCGATAGTACGACTGACAAAGACAACTCCGACAAACAAACAACTACTAACTCGACTCCTACTCAAGAAAAAAACTAATTAATGATGGTTGGACAGGGCGACAACCATCATGCGAGCGACTCGATAAAAGCCCAGACCGTACTCAATATTTAGTTAGAGGCCTTAGGCAATCGGGTTTGTACGCCCGTGGAACCGTTAACGGAATCGACTGCCTCTGGGTAATAGACACAGGGGCAGAAGTAACAGTTGTACGATCGGATCTTCTGGGGACCGCGGGACACTCCCTGCCTGCGGCGTCGCTGCGCACCGCCACGGGAGAGACTACTCCGGTACTCAGAGAGACTTCGGTTCGGATCAGCGTAACCGGGTGTATTGAGTCGCAGCATAGTGTGTATGTCGCAGACATTGAGGATGAAGGCATCTTGGGGATCGACTTCCTTTCGTCTCACAATTGTATAATCTCTGCTGCCAAAAATACTTTAACCTCAGGTCCGCGAAAAATAACCCTATTGACAACTAGAAGTAGATTTTTAGATAATCCTCAAGTTCGTACGTTAGACTTTACAGCGAGAGAACTTTCAAGTTCTTTCCCTCAACATTTACAACTTCTGGTTGAAAATACTTCGTCGAATTCAAACCCCGATCAAGAGATTCTTTTTAAATCTCTTCTACTGGAATATGAGGACACCTTCGCCAAAAGCAGTAAGGACAAGGGTAGAAGCACCTTGACAAAGCATACAATTGATGTCGGAGACAGTACTCCGATCAAACAAGCAGCCAGAAGACTACCACTAAACGGTCGTGAAGAAGTAGAGGAACTCGTCGAAGATATGCTGGCCATCGATGTCATAGAACCTTCGTCCAGTCCTTGGGCCTCACCGATAGTCCTGGTCAACAAAAAGGATGGCTCCAAACGCTTCTGTATCGATTACAGACGACTCAATGAGGTTACAAAGAAAGATTCGTATCCCTTGCCAAAGATAGAGGAAACCTTGGACTTAGTAGCCGGAGCCGAATGGTTCAGCACCATCGATCTCCAAAGCGGCTACTGGCAAGTCGAGATGGACCCTAGAGACAAAGAAAAAACAGCTTTCGTGACAGGCTTGGGAGGACTTTGGCAGTTTAAAGTAATGCCATTTGGGTTGTGTAACGCCCCTGCCACCTTTGAGAGAACGATGGAGACCATCTTACGAGATCTTACGGGAAAAATATGTCTCGTCTACCTAGACGACATCATCGTATATGGAAAAACCTTCGAAGAAGAAGTACAGAATCTCTCAATAGTCTTCTCTCGCTTGAAATTTGCAGGACTCAAGATCAGTCCGAAGAAATGTCACTTATTTCAGAAAGAAGTGGGTTTCCTTGGACACATCGTATCGGCAGAAGGAATAAGGACAGACCCAGCAAAGATCGAGAAAGTCTCGAATTGGCCCCGTCCTGTGGATAGGGAAGGAATTCAGAGTTTTATAGGTTTGTGTACTTATTATCGTCGCTTCGTTAAGGGTTTTGCCACTATTGCTAGGCCACTTCACCATTTAACAGGAAATAAGACCCCCTTTGAGTGGAATTCGGATTGCGAAGAAGCGTTTATAAAATTAAAGTTTTTTTTAACTTCTTCGCCCATCCTAGCTTACCCGCAGGTCGGATATCCATTCGTTCTAGACTCTGATGCTTCTCTTTATGGGATCGGTGGAGTTCTATCTCAGGTACAGGGAGGGAACAAGAGAGTGGTTAGTTATTATAGTCGAGTCCTTAGTAAGACAAAAAAAAATTATTGTGTAACTCGAAGAGAACTTTTGGCCGTCGTTCAAACAGTTACTCATTTCCACCACTATTTGTATGGCAGGAAATTTTTGATTAGAACTGACCACGCTTCCCTCAAGTGGTTACTCTCTTTCAAGTCCCCGGAAGGACAGGTAGCTAGATGGATAGAGCGACTGGGCCAATACGATTTTGACATCCATCATCGGGCTGGACTTCTACATGGGAACGCGGATGCCCTTTCAAGGAGACCCTGCGAAGGACTCACGCACTGCAAACAATGTCTGAGACTAGATAAGCAAAAAGATGATCCATACAAATTACGAGCCATCTCTCTCGCCAAAGACTTAGAAGATTGGAAAAAGAACCAACAAGAGGACGAGGTTCTAACTCTGATAAGGACTTGGAAAGAGTCGAAAACACGCCCTGAATGGCAAAACGTCTCTCCTCATAATCAAGACTAAATTTGTTTACAATAATGGTTATTTACAAAACAAATATATCCAAGAGTTATTCTTTTATCTCATAACTCCTAGATTTGAAGCGATACAATTCTATTTGATTAATCTACTTATAGGGGGTTTTTTCCAACGTTACACTACTCCCCCCCTAATAGAAGAGTCGTCCCGACTCGTAGGTTAAGATAGATTAAGACTGTCGAGAATTTAACCCGAATATTTCGCTTATTGCTCTGATAGAGAAGGTCGGAGCTGTGGCTCGAAAAATAAGTAATATGACTTCCCTGATACTATCTGGCATTCGCCTTAATCTCGAGTTAAACCACAGAAAACCTCGAGAAGATAGTCGAGCTCAATCAACAACAAAAAGTGAACATTGAGTGTATTTATAAAAATTATTCGAGTCTTGAATTGAACGCGGGAAACCATGGTGAGGAATAAGGAGAAGGATCCTGAGAGCTGCGTAGGTAGATCTTGTAGACTGCTGTAGGAAGCGGTTGGAGGGGCGTGAGGGTCAAGGATTGGAAAGAAGGAATCGCAGGATTCCGCGTAGAACCAAATCGTAATTCCGGAAAGGCCCAGCTCCGAACCTCTTCAAAAATTTGAATTAAACGACCTAGATTGGAGGACAAACATTAGTGTCTCGAAGAGATGATAGGGTCGTACGTCAATTTTTTTTTTGTTTTGTTTTTTTTTTTTTTGAATTAACTTATTCAAAATAAAAGTATAAGTCGAATAATTTTTAATTGGAACGATCTTATCTTGGGGACGAATTCAAACTAATCGGTGATATCTCGTATGAGGGGCTTCGATTTTCCACTTCGGTGAAGTAGTTTTTATGTTCCACAATAGTCGGGGCTGTAAAACTTGGATTAATCTCTTGAAATCTAGCCTACTGCTATCAAAGAATAAACCCGTAAAACTACTTCTGTAAATAAACTAACTACTGGTCGGATCTCCCTAAAACGCGCAAAACACCCCCGCCAGCGCCGGCACAACACGCCTAAGGAGGGGAGAAAGACATAAAGTAAAAAGGTCTTTCTAGTTCTGGAAAATCTCAACTGTCTACGAAAACCCAATGAATTTCGAACGAGCTGAACCGACAGCGCCCGAGCGTCTTCCGTCTCCTGATCTTAACCGAATTGAACCGACAGTCCCCGAACGTCTCACGTCTAAGTTCGACTTGTTTCTGAGCTTGCTTCAGAGCCCTCTGTCAAACTGTGAAGTTGCATAACCTCACAAAAAGTTCGGTATACTTCATCTGCTGACAGTTCGGCGTCAAGTATTAGAACTGGTGCGGGGAGGACGGAGAATTTCCCTTTGATCAACCAGTCTTCGTGGACTTCGTTTAGGACTTTTGAATATTCTAACGGGATATCGTCCTCCTCGCTCCGCGCTCGTGAATGAAGTCTTGAAAACGACGTCTGTGGAGATAACCTCCAATATATTATGAGATCTATCTCAAATTCGGACGAGTTCTCGGTCAAAACTTTGGTATTTTCTGATAATGGGTGTGCTTCTAACTCTTCAAATCCACCCATTCTCCTTCTAGCCTCTACGAAACAGTTACAGCTAAATATCGACCTTTCCATTATTTTGTAAGGTAACGAAGTCTTAACCAAATGTCTGTCCCTCATTACCATGGCTGCGTGGTGTTGGAAGTAATAGGCATACCGGCGAGGGTCCTTATACATTTTTTCCAACAAGTTTTCTCCTGCAACGTTCCTATACTCCTCTAGTGGCTCTAGTATCGTAAGTATATTCTCGTCCTTTAAAAACCTTTTTGTAAAGGTAGTTTTACCGCAACCGATGTTCCCTTCTATTAGGATATTCAAAGGGCGGTGATTTTTAACCGACCTACGAGTCGGGACGACTCTTCTATTAGGGGGGGAGTAGTGTAACGTTGGAAGAAACCCCCTATAAGTAGATTAATCAAATAGAATTGTATCGCTTCAAATCTAGGAGTTATGAGATAAAAGAATAACTCTTGGATATATTTGTTTTGTAAATAACCATTATTGTAAACAAATTTAGTCTTGATCTTGCTTTTGGCTTGTCAAGACCTGTATTTCAGTTATTCTGAAATACAACTCTCTCTGCATAATTAACTTGATTACGTGCTCGACTCGCTTTATTTCTCTCGAGAACTCACAATTCATCAACTAGGATTCTTAAATTTAACGCCAATTTTATAACTTATTATTCGACTCCTCTTAAACGTTATCGAAAAATATTTGCGAAGCCCAAGCCTTATTATGGACGGCTTTTTCTGTAGCAGTTTGATTCTAAATGGGGCAGTAGCCTGAAAATGTCTCATCTTACTTACCCTGACCTAACGTTGTTTCATTAGATGAGTATAATATACTACATACATATTCTTCTGGAATAATAACTATAGTATTATGGTGAAATTAATATTATGTTGTAATTTACAGGATTTGTAAGCTGCCAGTATTAGTATTAAAACTGACTATATATTCAACATCTTTCAAGCGGAAAGGAGTCTTCAAATTCACCAAATAAATGTTGTACGAGCAATAACCGACGAGAAGCAATGTGTCAATACCCAATAAACACTAGTTCGTATAAAAAACGTATGAATAGGTCATATACTCTACGTTTATTCCGAGGAAAAATGTTCCTCAGTTAAACGCATAAGCAGCGTTGATTGAAAACGTTACGTCTATACGTTTAACTTTACGCAATAAACAACGTTTAATACACGTGTACCACTTGAATTTTGACCAAATAATTGTTAGCTCAAAAAAAAATTGAGATATACGTAAAATGAATTAATTACAATATATGAGGCGTTGATCAACAATTACTAATCGTAAACAATCGCACTTTGTTACAAAGTAAGTATTTTGAGATTAGAAAAACTTCGCATTATTGTTGTGGTCGGGATTCGATCCGGGGACGCTCGCATTCGCTTGTATTACTGTTCGCACGCTCTATCGACTACGCCAAACTACTCATTGACAAAGTCAGTCACTTTCTCGTAATTACTCTGGATTTTGCATCTGTCTTAGTGATATCAGTGTTTTAATGTAGCTGAGATGTCTTAACTGAACATCCGAGTGGTAAGTAGGTTTTTTTAATTTAATTTCTTGCCTAGAGTTCGACACATTCTCACTCGATTTCATTATATTGCACGTTCATTATTATATTGGAAAAAACGTATAAATGACGTGTAGTTCCGAGCGTATAATTATTGAAGGAACTGAACATTGTTATAGTGTAACTCAAAATCCGCGAGGTATTCGTTGATTTTTTGGTTTTCGAAGACGTTTTGAGGAAACGTACGCAATACGTATATGATATGTGTAACAGTATACGTACATTAGAGCGTTTCGTACACGCAATTAAATACACGTATTCTTGTTCAGTCTGATAAACGTATAAACAACGTGTGAACGACAGGTTTCGAGGAAACGTTCGTAATACGTATATGATATGTGTAACAGTATACGTACATTAGAGCGTTTCGTACGCGCAATTAAATACACGTATTCTTGTCCAGTCTGATAAACGTATATATAACGTTCGAACGACAGGTTTCGAGGAAACGTCTGCAATACGTATATGATATGTATAACAGTATACGTATGTTGGATCGTTTCGTACGTGCAGTTGAATACACGTATCCGGGTGCAGTTTAACAAACGTATAAATAACGTGTGAACGACAGGTTTCGCGGAAACGTACGTAATACGTATATGATATGTATCACAGTATACGTACATTAGAGCGTTTCGTACGCGCAGTTGATTACACGTCTACTTGTCCGGGTTGATGAACGTATAAATCACGTAAATTTTCAACGTATTCGTTGTCCGAATCATACGTGTATATTAAAGGTACAAGAAGTTATTTCTTCGTTTAAAAAGCGTGATTAATAAACGGATAATATTGGACCACTTATAAACGTGTATGATATACGTTTTATAATAGTATGATGATATATGGATACCAAAAATCAACGAAAAAGACGTGTATAATACGTATAATATACGAACTGGTGTTTATTGGGTAGGCGCAGAATAAAGTGATTTTTTATAGCTGGGATGTTAAATTTTAACAATTCGTCGTACAATAATGACTGTATTCAATGTATAAATATCCAGTGCAATGTAGAATCTCATAACGCAGCACAAGAACTAATTATTTCATGGCAATTGGCCAAACCCAGGTTACGCTGATTTCTACCCTAACAGCACGCAACGTTGCAGCAATGTCTCAGCAACATCGCTAAATTTCATTTTCATTGCATTGCACTGCAACGTTGCTGCAACATCTCTGCAATATCACTTTTGCAACATTGCCTTGCAATGTTACCGCAAGATTCCTGCAATATAACTTCGTTATATATTTATAAATATCTGTATATATATATATATATATATATATGTATGTGGGAGGCATGTTCTGGGGACAATTTTTCGAGCGAGCGCATGGTTTGAGGACATTTGTATACTTTGGGGCCAGGTCTCAAAGTTTTTACATAGTAAACGCATACTTCGAGGACATTTCAGGATATATATGAAACGCATAGTTTCGGACCAAAAGGTCATTTTAGACATTCTCATTTATATATAACAAACGCATGGATTGAGACCGCTAAATTCATATATGAAACCGATGATTTGAGGACATTTTTAAACATATATCAAACGCATCGTTTGAAGCCACCAGATTCATATATTCAACCGATGATTTGGGGACATTTTTGAACATATATCAAACGCGTAGTTTGAAACCACCAGATCATTTAGGAAACCGATGATTTGAGGATATTTTTAAACATATATCAAACGCATAGTTTAAAGCCACCAGATTCATATATTCAACCGATGATTTGGGGACATTACTGAACATGTATCAAACGCGTAGTTTGAAAGCACCAGATTCCTATATTCAACCGATGATTTGGGGACTGGAACTAATTTTCCCGAACTTCTTATTATTTTCTTCATCTTCGGCCAGCTGCTGAATTCTGTCACTTCGATTCTTATTAAGGGAGCTTTCCAGTGTGACAGCCCGAAAAATCGCTGTTTTTCGCGATTTTTTTTTTAAAGAAAAAATAATCCAATCGGTCTGGTTTTTTTTTTTGTATATTAATTGGGTATTGAAGAATACAAAACAATTTTTTAAAGATCGATTTATTTATTAATTAATATATATAAAAATGATGAAACAATTGTTGCAGAAAATGCACTTGGATGTGGTGTCCACGTTGCGGGTCACAATTTTGATCTGAAACAAAAAACACAAGAAGATTATTGATCGGTATATAATTGGCTTTCGTGCTATAGAGGCTTTTTTTTTTTTTTGCAAGAATGGCGCCGGTTTGAACAAAAAGTATCGATTTTAGCATTTTTTTTGGCAGTTTTTTTTACAAAAAAATAGGAAGATGTCAAAAAAAAAAAAAAAAAAGCTTCCATAGCACGATAAACAATGTCGTTAAGAATATTGTGTAAAAAATTCAACTCGATAGCTTTGAAACTCTGCCCTCCAAGTTGGACACCGTTTTGAAAAATGCTGTTTCGAGAAAAACGCGTTCGAAATTTCAAGTGAGGAAATTTTAGGTGAATCGTTTACTTACGGTCAATCAGCGATGCCAGGTCCATACAATATCCCTTCTGCTTCGTCGAAAAGATCGTGCTCAATGGATTGTTCAGCAAAAAAAAAAAAAATCGATTTTTTGAAAATTTCACACTGGTAAGCTCCCTTAATGAGAAACAATTCTTATCGGAAAGAATGCCCTTTGGTCACAGGACGAAGAACAAGAATACATCACGGATGAACGACTACACGGAAAATACAATACGGATGAACGACTATACGCACGGAAAACGCATAACGCATTGTTTGGGGCCATTATGTCCCCAAACTATGCTTCGCATAAAAAATCATGGATAACACATAACGCGCATTCCTTGGGGCCATAATGTCTGCAAACTATGCTTTATGTAAACATTTATAGATCAAATTATGAGGTATTGTTGCTCAGTCGGGAGACTTTTCTGCGCGCATGGGTCACTGCTTTTAGCGAAGAGCAGCTTTCAGTCAAATTTTGATACAATAATGTTTACCCTGTATCGAGAAATATTATTAGAGTGGACTCCAATCTTTCATATTTCACCATAAGGACTGAAATCTTTCATTTCGATTCTTATCCAAATAAATCAGGCCCTTTGGTCACAGGACTAAGAACAAAAATACATCACGGATGAACGACTATACACACGGAAAACGCATAACGCATGGTTTGGGGCCATTATGTCCCCAAACTATGCTTCGCATAAAAAATGATGGATAACACATAACGCGCATTCCTCGGGGTCATAATGTCTGCAAACTATGCTATATGTAAACATTTATAGATCAAATTATGAGGTATTGTCGCTCATTCGGGAGATTTTTCTGCGCGAATGGGTCACTGCTTTTAGCGAAGAGCAGCCTTCGGTAAAATTTTGATACAATAATGTTCAGCCTCTCTCGAGAAATATTAACAAAGTGGACTCCAATCTTTCATATTTTACCAGAAGGGATGAAATCTCTCGTTTCGTTTCTTATTCGAAATTAATTCTGATTAAAAAAATCATGCGCTTTGGGCACAGGACGGAAAAAAAATACATCTCAAAATTCGAGGGCAAAAATATGTTGTAACTTGTTTAACTCCCGTTATTCAAGGAATGGGGAATTAAAAGGGTTGTTCCCAGAGGTGATCTTTGACAATCACTCTAAGTGCTAGATAGCGACAAAGTAGTTTTTATTTAATATTTAACAAGTACAAAAGAATTGCGTTTGCAGCACTTGCTCCGGTTCGAGTCAATGAGTATTCGGAGATAGCCTCCGCTTTCTTCAAGGTATCTGCTCAAGACTGAAGCGCGGCTCCGTCTTTAGCCTAATTTATAACTTACATAATGCTTACTCGATTATTGGCGCAACCTGCAATGCGATGCGCTTTGTCGCATTCCAGGTCATGCCTTGCTTAATTATTAAAGGTAGTCAATTTACGAAATGTATTGGAATGTTGAGTAACAATTCTCAACATCCCTCCCCCCTTAGGAGAATAGGCCTCCGGACTATTTTTCCCTTATTTACTAAGTACAAATTTCCTTACTCTTATCCTTATTTGCTAATCTTATTTTAGTCCAATCCCGGTTTTATTCATTTTGATAATAGATACAATAATTGGTGTTACTTAGGTATATATAATTTCTTAATCCAATTTAATTCAAGCTTCTAGTAAAAATCCATTTAATTTTTAATACCGGATTATGTTGTACCCGTGATCGACGTGTTCCGTTTAAAATTGATAATGGTTTCTTTGGCTACCGGAGTCCGTTTTCGCGGCTGCGGAGGCTCCGGTGCCACTGTTGGCCCTGACGTTTCTTTACATCTAACTTTACCTGTAGATACACATTTATAGATTATGTAACCTATCATGCCTACTAATACTATTCCACTTATTGGATACAAAGGTGCCACATACGGCAGGTGCCGCCTGTGACTATTGTTCTTATCGTCTAATTCCTTATGTAGGTTCTCAAGGCTAGTTCCAAATGAGTTTAGCTCGTTTGCGTCTCGCAGGACGCTCTTGAGTACTACACTGACACCTTTCTCGTTAGACTTCGGGATTGCCTCCCAGTCTGTTTCGTGGAGACTCAGATTGTACGGTGGCAGATAACTGAATTCCTGCCTGCTTTGATACTGCCGTAATGTCTCCATACGGAAATCCTTCGCAGTTACAGCGCATTTCCCGTTGAGAGCTATGATGCCAGTGCCTATCAATGTTTCACGCGCCGCAGGCAACCCTTCGCAAGCTACTGTGATTGCCTCGGCCTCTGGAGCTATATATAACCATGTTCCTGGTCTATTCAAAACTAAAACTGTTGCCTTGTTTACCCTAACAATTCTTTTCGGGCATTGTGATAGTTCTACGTCCAGCTTTGAGAGAATAGCAATTTCACAGGGTGAACCTATTCCTATTGAGTTCGTAGGGCGCCTTGGGTCGCACAAATAGTGTTCACCTAAACGTTTACACGTCCCCAAGTCCGCCTCCTTCATTCGTAGGTAATTTCTATAATCATGGTCCACCACTGCTAATTCCTCCGTTGTTTCTAGATAACAATAGGTATCGTTTTGTGCCCTTACAGGCAGAGGATATACTTTGCTGATGCTATACTCTTCACTACCTATTAGAGGTATTTCTATTACTGTGACTACCGTATCTTCCCTCCCGTAAGATTTAATATCCGCGACTGTCATCAACAATGATACCCCTGGTCGCGTCAATGGTATAGGGAAGCTGTGACCCGCCGGCAGGTGTGGTAGTGCCGACGAGAGGTACTCTAGTATTTTGGCTGGAGTAAGCACGGTGGGGTTGATAATACCCCTTTTTATTTCTGTTAAAAATTGTACCAAATCCTTCACATCACTCAGCAACGCATCTACTATTAGGCCTATTGCCTCTATATGCTCGTCGAGCTTTTGCCTCGCTGCTGTTCTCTCTATTCCGTTGGAAAGACTGATACTAAGCTGCTTAGTTATCTCGAGCAAAGTTTGCTCATTTTCTTCCACTACCCTCATGGTATTATTAAACACTCCTAGCGTCGATGACACTATTTGGATTTGCTTACTCATTGCCGTTTTTAGGTTGGCTTGATCTTCCCGAAGATCATCGATCTCTTGATCTATCCTAGCCGCATCTGCTGCATCCATAGTCCCGAACAAGGATTTTGCTATCGAGCCTAAACCGTCTATCAAACCTCGGCGCTTTCGTGCCGGCCCGACGCATGTGACGTCGCGGACTAGTTGCAAACCCCTATCAACCTTATCTAACAAATTTCCTACTGTTTCACTCATAGTCTCACATAAAAGCGAGCCTGCGTTATCTGGAATCTCGCATGTCTTGCGTATATTGTTCAGGTGTGCCTTCACATTTTTTTCTCTCTCGAATACCGTGCGGAGGTCCATGTCTATTACTAAGCTCCACCTATCTTTGTACACCTGCAGCGTCCCTATTTTCTCGAAGTAAACGCCCGGATTATCCCTGAACCTCTCGATCTTGAAAGATGGGCTGATTTCTTCTTTTGCCAGCGCCATCGCCAGGCATGATCTGCAAGTCAATTTAGATATTACTACTAATGCATCCCCTCCCTTTGTTATGTGGTGAAATTTGTGAGGAATATGGCGAGGGGTGGGATAGGTGCTGGGGACGTGCTTCTCTCCTTCTAGTCAATGTTCTACGAATAACTTCAATCGGTTGGCGTGAACTTTGGTCTCCTTCCGACCCTTCCGGATGGTGTAGTTGACATCCGAATGCTTTTCCGTGATCTCGTATGGACCTACATACTTTGGCGTTAATTTCGCTGATCTCCCCCGCCGAACCGTCTCATCTAGTAGAAAAACCTTATCTCCTGGCTGGAATTTTGTCTCTACCGTTTTTTTGTCGTAGTATGATTTTGCTTTTCCCTTGGCTGCTTCCAGATTCTCTTTTGCTTTGAGATTAGCCGCCCTAAGTCTTTCGCGTAGTTCCTGAACGTAGTCGTCATACGCGTAAGTAAGTCTCGGCGCTTGCTTTACCGATGATGGTATTTCTGCCGGGTGCCCGAAAACAAGCTCGTACGGGGTGTACCCTGTTGCAGTGTGAGGGGTTGTGTTGTACGTGAACATTGCGTACGGCAAGCACTCATCCCAGTTGCTCTGGTCCTCTTCGATATAACTCCTTAGATATTCTGCTAGTGTTCTATGTGATCGTTCCAGTGCTCCGTTAGATTCTGGATGATATGCCGTCGTTTGAATTTTCTCGATTTTCAAAAGCTTACACATATTCTTAAATACATTGCTTAAAAAATTCGTTCCCTGATCAGTAAGGATTACCTTGGGTGTTCCATATTCGCATATAATATTTTTTACGAATTCTCTAGCCACTGTGGAAGCTTCCTGGTCAGCCACTGGCATAGCTTTGCTAAATTTGGTTAAAGCATCTTGAAACGTAAGTACATACTTATTGCCTGTATTAGTTACAGTCAACGGCCCTACGATATCTAGCGCACATTTTTCGAAGGCTTTCGAAGGAGTATCGGTGATTATCATGGGTGCTTTCAGTTTCCTCTGCGTTTTATTTTTCTGACATTTCTCGCATTTACCTATGTAATCTTCTACTTCTTTGCGCATATTCGGCCACCTGTGTTCCATTTTTATGCGTTCTAGAGTACGCGATACGCCTTGGTGCCCACCCATGGGTGCGTCGTGATATTCGTACAAGATCTTTTTCTTCTTGTCTTCTGTGTATTCCGGTTCCGATTCATCATCATCTTCTTTTTCCTCTTCTTCTTCTTCTTTTTCTTCTGATACTACGAGAATGTTTGTACCTTCTGAAGGTTCCGTACCTTCTTCCAAAGGTTTTTCCTCTTCGAATTCCTGGTTGTTGCTGTAAATCTTATATATTCTGCTGAGCGCGTCCGCATTCGTATTTAGTTTTCCAGGTTTGTAAACTACATCATACTCGTGTTCGGCGAGTTTTAATCTCATTCTCAGTAACCTTGATCCAGGATCCTCGATTTTGAAGATCCATTTGAGAGGGAGGTGATCCGTGATCACAGTGAAATGCGTTCCATATACGTATGGTCTAAACTGCCTAGTCCCGAAGACGATTGCTAACATTTCCCTCTCAGTGGTCGAGTAATTTCTTTCGGCCTTGTTAAGCGTTCGACTTGCGTACGCTATTGGTAAATCTTGCCCAATTGGTCCTTGAGAGAGGATTGCTCCGATTGCCTTGTCGGATGCATCTGTTGTTATCAAGAAAGGTTTCGTGAAATCCGGATACTTTAGGATGGGTGCCGTGATGAGCTTTGATTTTAGCGTTTCGAATGCGCTTTCTTCTACCGTTGTCCACTCGAACTTGCGTCCCTTTTGCGTAAGTTGCGTTAACGGTCGTGCTATACTCGAAAATCCTTCTATGAATCTCCTGTAATAACCTGCTAGCCCTAAAAATGACTGCACCTGTTTAACGTTTGTCGGGCTCTTAAATTTCTTGACGTCCGCGATTTTCGAGGGATCTGGGAGAATTCCCTCCGACGTTATCACATGCCCTAAATAACTAGTTTCCTTTCGAAGAAATTGACATTTGTCTGGCTGGAGGATGAGATTGCTCTCCTGCAGTCGCTTTAGTACCTCGATGAGCCTATCGTTGTGCTCTTTCAGTGTTGCTCCATGAATTACAATGTCGTCTAAATAAACGTAGCATTTAGATGCTTGTAACCCTGCTAAAACGGTATTCATCAAACGTTGGAATGTCGCTGGCGCATTCTTCATTCCGAATGGCATTGAATTATACTCATAATGCCCATGTGCTGTTGAGAAAGCAGTTTTTTCCTTGTCTTCTTCAGCCATCGGAATCTGATGAAATCCCGAGGCGAGGTCTAATGTAGTAAAGTACTTCGCTTTTCCTAACTGATCCAATATTTCTGTAATATTTGGCAAAGGATACGAATCCCCTACCGTGATCTCGTTCAATTTTCTGTAGTCGACGACTATCCTAAATTTCTGCTTTCCTGATGCGTCAGGTTTTTTCGGTACTACTAGAAGCGGTGCGTTCCATTGGCTACGACTCGGGCGTATTATGTTACTCTCTAACATGGCTTCTATTTGCTTGTTTATCTCTTGTTTCTGCGACTCAGGTAGGCGGTATGGACGAACATTAATCGGTTTTCCCCCATCCGTCAATGTAATTGTATGGCTGGTCGCGTTAGTAACGCCTAGCTTATCCCCTGGTAAATAGAAGATTTCGCTATACTTTTCGCATATCTTAAGTAGAGTATTTCTCTCCTCCTCGTTAAGATGATCTGTGCGAATGGTATCATGTACTAGCTTGATTCGTTGGTTACCCGTTCTACCAGTTATTAAACCTATGTAGGCTGCTTCTTCGTCGCTCGTTTCGCTATTTTCCTCGCATAACTCCTCCAATTCCACGGTCGGCGTCTCCAATATCACCTCGTGATCGTTTAGGTTCAAAATGTCTACTATGCATTCTTGGTTCGCCGGTTTAGTTAAGCAATTTCCTAGGTATACTCCGTCGGCGAGTTCCTTCTTCTCTACAATGCCGATGAACTTACTATTTGTTTTTGCACTGACCTTCCTTATTGTTCGCGGCGCTAACCTAATTTTCTCCGTTTTTAACGGTCGTAAGAGCTCGAAACGTTACCCGTGTATGAAAAATGCTTGAGCGCTTTTACCTATCGCGGCTTCGTGATCCTCTATGAAATCTATTCCAATGATGCCATCCGCATCTAGACTGAAATCGTCTCTTACCACAAAGAAAGGGTGCTCAATACTTGTATCTTTCAATGGGATTGTTAATATGACTTTACAAAGTGCCTCAACAACGCCTTGTCCTATTCCCGATAAACTCGTCGTTTCTTCTAAAACTGGCAAATCATCTTTCAACATCCCTATTTTGATGATGCTGGCGTCGGCACCAGAGTCTACTAAAAGAGTCATCCTTTCCTTAGTGGTTCCGTTCGCCTTTAATTCTATTCTGTTCCGACTTGCTCTATCTGTGTTGGCGACGTTCATGGATTTGTACGATCCTGCATTCCTCGTCGATTGCTGGGATCCTTCATGTCCTGCGTTTTTACTATAAGAATTTTGGGAGTAACCCGTACTAGCTTTTTGGTTTTCGCCTGATCCGCTACCGTTATTTCCTGATCGTCGTTCATCGCGACGCATTCTATCCCTACAATCTTTATATAGGTGCCCTCTGCGTTTACAAAAATTGCATACTAATTCTACACGATGCACCGATCTACTCTGACCTGCTGTAGGTAACGATTGCTTGTATTTCACCTGGGTACAATCCCGTGCAAAATGTCCCGTTTGATTACACTTCAGACACTTCACTGCTGATGTATTCCTATCGCCCGGCTGGTTCGTTCTCCGATTTATAGAGTTTACGCCGTTTTGCGATTTTTCTTCCTCTTCCGCGCCCTTTATTGAAGCCGAAAGTTCCGAGAAATGGTACGATTTTACGATCATTCTCAAATTATAATGTAGCCCGTTTTCGAAAATGGCAAGTGTTTGATATCTGAGTAGGTCTTCTATTCCTTTTCTTTCCGCTGCTATATTTGTCCTAGCTCCGCATGCTCTAATAAGATCCATCATAAGACGCGTAACCCTCTTTCCGAAATCATGCGCGTTTTCACCCGTCTTCTGTCTACTTGAAAATAATTCTACCAACAATGCTGGCGTAGAGCTTTTAACTCCGTACAATGCCAAAAGCTCGGCTTTCAGCTTTTCGAAAGAATTTATATCTTTATATCTGAGTTCCATGGCTGCTTCGCCCTGTATCTTTGTTTTTAGGACCAATTCTAACACGTCTGGTCTTTGATTCGGATTTACTTTATCTTTCGCATACTCGATTGTTTGCAACAAATCGTCCACCTTACGTGGCTCGCTTCCATCGAAAACGTTGACCATCTGCCGCACCTCCTTCAATGACAAGTAGTCCGTCATCTTGGTTGCTGTGTGTTGCCTTGATTCTTTCTCGTCAGGAACCGGACCCGGAATGGGTATTGTCTCCTGGGATGCTGTTTGAGGTAGGTCAGGAAAAAAGGAAGTGCCTGGTCTAGGCTTTGGGGAAGGAGTTGGCTGTCCCTTTCTATTGCTTTTAATAAATGCTCGTAAGGTTGCCCTAATCTCCTCTACAGTGTTTGAATCACCGACTGCTAGACCGTATCTTTCGCAAACTTGTAGGAGGACCTCTTTTCGAAGATCCTGTATCCACCCGGTTTGACCTTGCGCGACAAGTTCTTCAATCTTATTCCAAGTAGCAGACATCTACTCTAATCGAAAATTCTAATCCAAGCCTGATGAGCCTGACTGACTCGTTACTTTGACGAAAAAATATCTAAAACTCTTTGTATACTCTAAACATGAAAATTTTCTAAATGCTCGCACGCTTCTAACTGGCAGCTAGCTCTCAATGACAATGTTTGCGGCTTAAATACTAAAACTGCGAGGATTTCAAACTGACTTACATAAAAATGAATATCTTCATCTTGCTTTTCCGCTTCTGCTGGGCTGTTGCTGACCCTCTGATTCCTCTGGTACTGTTGAACCGCTGCGTTCTGCTGCTTCTGCTGCTGCTGCTGTAGGTACCCCGTGCTGGTTCCTTTGCCTTGGCCACGAATGCTGCGTGCTGTAGCTCTTTCTTTGCGATGTATCTTTCACTAGGTTACAACGACTGCGTGTTGCACCTTTAACTTTCTTCTTTTTTACTTATTTATTTTTTATTTCACTTTTCTACTTTTCTTTTAGCGTCAACTATCTTGCAAGCTCTGGTTTATCCGCTAGACCGCTGCCACCAATGTTGTAAGTTGTTTAACTCCCGTTATTCAAGGAATGGGGAATTAAAAGGGTTGTTCCCAGAGGTGATCTTTGACAATCACTCTAAGTGCTAGATAGCGACAAAGTAGTTTTTATTTAATATTTAACAAGTACAAAAGAATTGCGTTTGGAGCACTTGCTCCGGTTCGAGTCAATGAGTATTCGGAGATAGCCTCCGCTTTCTTCAAGGTATCTGCTCAAGACTGAAGCGCGGCTCCGTCTTTAGCCTAATTTATAACTTACATAATGCTTACTCGATTATTGGCGCAACCTGCAATGCGATGCGCTTTGTCGCATTCCAGGTCATGCCTTGCTTAATTATTGAAGGTAGTCAATTTACGAAATGTATTGGAATGTTGAGTAACAATTCTCAACAATATTTTGTCGAAAATATCGAATCTGTCGGCGTTGAAAATGGGAGTTGTATGATTCTGAAGTATGGGTCGAAAATATTTTTCGGATCCCCCAAACGCAAGATACGGGCCTCTGAAGATCGTGCGGTGGGCTTAAAAACTGATTTTTTAATATTTTGCAAATCGAATAACATTGGAACCAGTTCATATCAGCAACGGGGCGCGGGGGAAGTAGGAAGGGGGTCGAGGGGGGAGGGGGTGTCTTTATATTTGTTGTTGGGGGTTGGCCAAAAACCAGAATCCAGTGTGGTAACAAAATCAGTGAGCCATGCGCAGAAAAGTGTACCGGTTGAACGACTACACGGAAAACGCATAACGCATGGTTTGGGGCCATTATGTCCCCGAACTATGCTTTACATCAAAAATCATGGATAACACATGACGCATGGCTTGTGGTCACTATGTCTCCAAACTATGCTATATATGAATCCTAGATTATTGTATGTATAGATAACGCATGGTTTGGGGTCATAATGTTTCCAAACTATGCTTTATTTGAAAAATTATAGATAAGATTATACGTATGGGGTATTCCACGTGGACCGGATCGGTTTTTGGCCGGAGGTCATCGAATCCGACGCCAATGCAGATTCAGATTCCTTGTTACTACATGAGATGTCCCCAACAGTTACAGAGCATGAAAATAATTGGTTCAATTTATATCGCTTTCATAATTATACCAAAAATTTAATTACTACATTTTCAACTCTACTTATCTCAGCCATGCATGAACAAAATCATAACTTCCCATAGTGCATTGTACGCGCATAAATGAGCTTTTCAAAAATATGTAGCACTTGAATCATTTTTGAAATTCTTAAACATGTAAAACTTTGGAAATATGCGATTTCTTTGTTTTTCTACTTAAAGGGTCTAACCAACAATTCTTATCGGAAAAAATGCCCTTTGGTGACAGGACGGAAAACAAAAATACATCACGGATAAACGACTACACGGAAAATACAATACGGATGAACGACTATACACACGGAAAACGCATAACGCATGGTTTGGGGCCATTATGTCCCCAAACTATGCTTCGCATAAAAAATGATGGATAACACATAACGCGCATTCCTTGGGGTCATAATGTCTGCAAACTATGCTATATGTAAACATTTATAGATCAAATTATGAGGTATTGTCGCTCATTCGGGAGATTTTTCTGTGCGCATGGGTCACTGCTTTTAGCGAAGAGCAGCCTTCGGTAAAATTTTGATACAATAATGTTCAGCCTCTCTCGAGAAATATTAACAAAGTGGACTCCAATCTTTCATATTTTACCAGAAGGGATGAAATCTCTCATTTCGTTTCTTATTCGAAATTAATTCTGATTAAAAAAATCATGCGCTTTGGGCACAGGACGGAAAAAAAATACATCTCAAAATTCGAGGGCAAAAATATTTTGTCGAAAATATCGAATCTGTCGGCGTTGAAAATGGGAGTTGTATGATTCTGAAGTATGGGTCGAAAATATTTTTCGGATCCCCCAAACGCAAGATACGGGCCTCTGAAGATCGTGCGGTGGGCTTAAAAACTGATTTTTTAATATTTTGCAAATCGAATAACATTGGAACCAGTTCATATCAGCAACGGGGCGCGGGGGAAGTAGGAAGGGGGTCGAGGGGGGAGGGGGTGTCTTTATATTTGTTGTTGGGGGTTGGCCAAAAACCAGAATCCAGTGTGGTAACAAAATCAGTGAGCCATGCGCAGAAAAGTGTACCGGTTGAACGACTACACGGAAAACGCATAACGCATGGTTTGGGGCCATTATGTCCCCGAACTATGCTTTACATCAAAAATCATGGATAACACATGACGCATGGCTTGTGGTCACTATGTCTCCAAACTATGCTATATATGAATCCTAGATTATTGTATGTATAGATAACGCATGGTTTGGGGTCATAATGTTTCCAAACTATGCTTTATTTGAAAAATTATAGATAAGATTATACGTATGGGGTATTCCACGTGGACCGGATCGGTTTTTGGCCGGAGGTCATCGAATCCGACGCCAATGCAGATTCAGATTCCTTGTTACTACATGAGATGTCCCCAACAGTTACAGAGCATGAAAATAATTGGTTCAATTTATATCGCTTTCATAATTATACCAAAAATTTAATTACTACATTTTCAACTCTACTTATCTCAGCCATGCATGAACAAAATCATAACTTCCCATAGTGCATTCTACGCGCATAAATGAGCTCTTCAAAAATATGTAGCACTTGAATCATTTTTGAAATTCTTAAACATGTAAAACTTTGGAAATATGCGATTTCTTCGTTTTTCTACTTGAAGGGTCTAACCAACAATTCTTATCGGAAAAAATGCCCTTTGGTGACAGGACGGAAAACAAAAATGCATCACGGATAAACGACTACACGGAAAATACAATACGGATGAACGACTATACACACGGAAAACGCATAACGCATGGTTTGGGGCCATTATGTCCCCAAACTATGCTTCGCATAAAAAATGATGGATAACACATAACGCGCATTCCTTGGGGTCATAATGTCTGCAAACTATGCTATATGTAAACATTTATAGATCAAATTATGAGGTATTGTCGCTCATTCGGGAGATTTTTCTGCGCGCATGGGTCACTGCTTTTAGCGAAGAGCAGCCTTCGGTAAAATTTTGATACAATAATGTTCAGCCTCTCTCGAGAAATATTAACAAAGTGGACTCCAATCTTTCATATTTCACGATAAGGACTGAGATCTTTCATTTCGATTCTCATCCAAATAAATCATGCCCTTTCGGTCACAGGACTAAGAACAAAAATACATCACGGATGAACGACTATACACATGGAAAACGCATAACGCATGGTTTGGGGCCATCATGTCCCCAAACTATGCTTCGCATACAAAATCATGGATAACACATAACGCGCATGCCTTGGGGCCATAATGTCTCCAAACTATGCTTTATGTAAAAATGTATAGATTAGATTATGTGGTATTAATGCTCATTCGGGACACGTTTCTGCGCATGGGTCACTGCTTTTAACGAAGAGCAGCCTTGAGTAAGATTTTGATACAATAATGCTTAGCCTGTCTTAAGAAATGTTAAAAATGTGGACTCCCATCTCTCATACTTCACCAGAAGGACTGACATCTTTTATTTCGATTCCTATAAAAAATCAATTCTTATCGGAAAAAATGTCCTTTGGTCACAGGACGAAGAGCAAAAATACATCACGGATGAACGACTTCACGAAGAATACAATACGGATGAACGACCATACTTACGGAATACGCATAACGCATGGTTTGGGGCCATCATGTCCCCAAACTATGCTTCGCATACGAAATGATGGATGACACATAACGCGCATGCCTTGGGACCATGATGTCTTCAAACTATACTCTATGTAAAAAGTTATAGCTCAGATTATGCGGTATTTTCGCTCCTTCAGGACACTTTTCGGCACATGGGTCACTGCTTTTAGCGAAGAGCAGCCTTGAGTAAAATTGTGATACAATAATGTTCAGCCCGTCTCGAGAAATATTGAAAATGTGGACTCTAATCTTTCATACTTCACCAGAAAGACTGAAATCTTTTATTTCGATTCTTATGAAAAAAAAAACAATTCTTGTCGGCAAAAAATGCCCTTTGGTCACAGGACGAAGAACAAAAATTCATCACGGATGAACGACTAGGATACGGAAAACGCATAACGCATGGTTTGGGGCCATTATGTCCCCGAACTATGCTTCGCATACAAAATCATGGATAACACATAACGCGCATGCCTTGGGGCCATAATGTCTCCGAACTATGCTTCATGTAAAAATTTATAGATTAGATTATGGGGTATTGTTGCTCATTCGGGACACTTTCCTGCGCATGTGTCACCGCTATTAGCGAAGAGCAGCTCTCGGTATAATTTCGATAGAATAATGTTCAGCCTGTTGTCATGTGCCAGATGGGCTTATGACAAGGTTAATTTTGCGTCAGAAGAAAAGAGTCTTATACGCGTAATTTATTGGGACAAAGTAATAGGTACTTACTATCTCGCTAAGTTTTTGTTTAGTCCAAATCGATAGTCTCCACAATTTTGGGCGTAGAGGGTGTAGGGGAATAATGTTGTGAAGCCGGGTGATGTTCAGGAACGCTGTACCTTCTGGTCGAATGGGTAGTTTCAATCGTTTCCACTATACAGACCCCGTTCTGGTAATCTACTAGGTGTTGAGTAGTGGTAAATCTGGGGGTTTGGTCGGTAGGTTCGTGAGTCTGCTCGTGAATATAGTCCCAAGGTCCAGGTGACGGGCTTCTGGGAGGATAGTTTTCGAAATCGGAAATTGGGGAATATGCACCAGGGTGATTGATAGTTGTCTCTGAATCACTTTTTAGTTCTGTATTTACTAACGCTGGTTTGACACGTTCCTTATCTCTTTGTTTTGCCTTTGCAATTCGAGCTTTAACGGCCTTACCCCCGCGTCTATTCTTTTTCTTCCTTTTAATCACAACTCCATTATTCATCTATAGGGGAAGAATAAGGTTATGGCGAGTTCTTTGATTAGCACATCGCCTTTATTGTAAGGGATTTGGGTTTTAATATTTAAGATAGGAATTTCTGAATTAGCCTGGGATCAATTGTGGCAATGACTCAACTAGTATTAGCCGGTTTTAGGCTTATTACTGTTATTCTTTGCCCGTTGTATGATTTTGGCTTATTTCAGAAATGTGGAGTGATTGGATTTATTCTAAGGAAGACTCGTATATTGCCAGAGCCTGGCTTGGCGATAGTTCTGTACTATTATGTTTTCAACTTTCGCCTGTCGGGGCTTAGGCTCAACGAGATGGTAAGAATGGTGAAGTATTATAGAGCTGTGATTAAGTAGAATGCTGAGAACTTACGATGAGGTGATGTTAGAATAACTTTGTTTATAATATATATATATATATGAAAAATTTATATGGTTCATTCAAGATATTGGATGGTAATTTACACTTTTAGAAATTGTTAAATTGTTAAATTGATAAATTGGTTTTAAGCAAACTCAGAGCACTGGCTGGTCCTTTTAAGTGGTGAATTTAGTAGAAAGATTTAGGAGCTGGACGCGGCCAGACTTGAAGTTTACTTGACTTGGAGAATTGTAAATTGACTTTGTTTTTTAATGTCTGAACTCTTTAAAGGTTCAGCTCTGACTCTGGCTAATTGACGTGTGTGTCGATTCTTTTAGGGAGGCTGCTTATATTCGCATAGTGCGGACCATGGAGAGTGACTTGTGTTGTCTTCTGAGTTTGCTTATGTTATGTTTCGCGGTTTTGATAACTGACTGCACGTGGTGTTTTGGGATAGTGAATTTGATATCCGTGGTCCAAGATTATTGTTTTGGTTCACAGTTGGAGTTCAAGATTAGCATGGCTGGTCAGTCATCAATACCGTAGTTTATTATCAAATGATATAATTTTATAGTTTTAATATATGATGTTGTCTTATGCTAAGGTTCTTATTTTAGTGGAAATGGTAATCATGAATATATGTTATAATTAAGGGGATGGTTGGCTGTTGATGGTGAGATCCTTCTGGGATCGTCACACCTCCCCCCTGGGTTTCAAATGTTTAAGCGGTGCTTGACATTTGTCGTAGTTTGAGGCGTTCTTGTAGATCCTCGATGGTAGGTGTCTCCTGGGGTGCGTTTGGCCTAATTTCTTGGAGTTCCGCTCCCTTCTCTATATCTTTTCCTTCTTCCTTCTCTGGTCTTTTTGCAAGGTAAATTAGCAGGTGTGTTACTGAGCTCCATACCGCTCCTAACATATGAATACTCCACCCATATACTTGTTGAAGCGTGTAGCCATGGATTATTGTGTTCACAGCGAATTTTATCATTCTGAGTATGATCAGAAGTCCCATGACTCCTGCCGTAGCTGAACCGAACATTATGAATCCGTTCCAAAGCCTTTTTCCTGTAGATTCCGCAATCTTGTTGAGTGAATCTTCGTCTAGCATGTTGTAGAATGAGATGCCATCTTGGTTTGTAGCGTGTCCCGTAGCTCCTCTCGCCAGGTTGTTGAGTACTGCGGGTCGTTCAGCGGGGAACATCAGGTGATCCTCAAGTTTTTGGAGATCTGCTTGATTATAGATCCCGCTTGTCCCTAATGGGCTTGGATTGATGTATTTCCATGTCATCTTCGTTTTAGGTTGGATTGCTTGAGGTGGAACTGCTTCCATAGGACCAGGGATAAATTTGTACCATAGATTATCTACCTTATACATGGATGCTAATATTGGATTGCATTCTTTTCTGGTAGCTGTTTGAATTAAGATTTTAGATTTTGGTGTTATGAATAATGAAGTATTTCTTGCTGTTACTGGTAGTTCTGAAAAACAGGCATCGGTCTTGCGTAGGTGACACTCGATTGGAGTACATTTCACGATATGTACTACTTCTCCTGCGATTGTGGCCATGTAGCCTGGACCGTGCATTAAGTTATAGGCAAATTCATCTGGTGATAGAGTTGCTATGGTTAGTGCGTTACTAATGACTTGTTTTTCTAGTTCGCATTTTTGTGTGATCACATCCCGATATAGGGATTTTATCTGATTCCGAATGTGTTTTTCTACATAAACAAACTTAGAGTTTACGTAGGTGAAGATATCTGTATTTTCTACAATAAGGTTAGATTTTTCTTTGCAGGTGTTACCTCTTGTTGTCTCGAATATGAGAAGTTTGGGATGTTCCGTTTGATAAAGGGTGTATCCGCAAATCCTTTTTTCTGTGGTTTTAATGAGGGCGAATGTTAGTTCGTCAGTTGTTATGGAGTAGATCTCGGGCGGGCCCTGTGGTTCCTTTTGATCAACTTCCTTCATCTTTGTTATGAATCCTTCGTATAGTACATCATACGCTGTAAACTTGCAATCGTTACTAGGCACATCTTCCCAAAATGAGTAGCCACCTTCCTCATCGAAGCACCACCTTTTGTCTAATGCTTCAGAAATTCCATTTTTCAGGATAAGAGTTTTGGAATTTAGTCGAACAGTAGCTTCCTGTACTTGTAGACTAACCGTAATTACCGCTGTTACTATAGCTTGAGAGTATTGTCCGTAGCCGTCGTCAAAGAATTCTCCCTCGCAACGTCCATTCGATTCAATCTGTCCAGCCAAGGTTGAGCTGATTCTTGTTGTTTGATTAGCATTTATATTAGTAAAATACTTGTTTCCTATGGCTAGAGACCCTTCTGAGTGTAGTTTGTAACAAGCTTCATCGCTCATTTGTTTCAGATAAACCACACGTCCCTTGGTTAGTTCTGATGTGTGTGAGTGCATACCGCAATGCTTAGCGGTCCTATCGACTTCTACTCTGCATTGGATGACCCTAGTTTTCTTAAAGTCTGATAATTGCAGTAGTTGTCCGTATACTTGTTCCACCTTGGGTTCCGTATCTGCCAGGTCACAATCCATGGCATCTACTAGACTGAGTGTAGTAATGTTAAGGTTGCCTAACCCGCAATCGTATCCGATGAGGGCTTGCGTGAGTGGAAGCAAGAGGATGAAAATGATTTGATACATTGTTTATTCTGGAACAGAAGGTTCCGAAATTTTTATCATACATATATTAATACAGAAATATATGTGTATTTTGTGCATGAATTTTAGTCTCATGTCGGTAAGCAGGCGTTTGTATGTACGAATCGGAATGAGAGGAAATTGTTGCTTTTTGTAACGTTAACATAGGTCTTATTTTCATCTGGTTTATAAACAAAAAAGATATCATCGTCTTTAGATTGATGTTTTAGCATAAATTCAAATATAAGGTTGGCGTTAGTTATCGCTACCCGATATCTATAATTTGTTGTTATTAATCCGGATTCGATTAAACATTCAAGTGCCTCCTTTTCCCATAATGTTAGTTTTCTATTGGTTTTTACAATTGCCTTATTGGTTATTCTAGTTATAATTATGCGGCGGCGATCCATATTAGGGTTTTCGTATAGTGTTATTATTTCAGATTTAGGTCGCCTGAGCTGCATTACTTCTAAAACATAGTAATAATAATAGATGTGTCAATGTAACATATGTTTATGGTGAGTACTTATATATATTTTAATCTATCGAGCTATTTTTAGCTTGTTACGGTGGACTATTCTGTCCTTGCCGTTTACAGTGATTTTTATGTTCTGGTTTTCTAAGATTTCAGTAATCTCATGTGGGCCTGTGTATTGGTCCCCTAGTTTTCCTTTCTTGGGTTCTTTCAATAGAAATACCTTGTCTCCTATTGACAAATTTATTGGGTTGAGTTTTTCATCATAATAATATTTAGATTTGATTTTTGCTTGATTCAGATTTTCCTTAGCTAAACGCTGGATTTCGTGAATTCTATGGTATAACTCTAATAAATACTGTTCGTAGCTCTTATCTTTGACAGGTTCGATAATATCGTGGTCCGATGGTAGCCTCGCCAGTCTCCCGTACACCAATTCGTACGGGGTATACTTAGTTCCCTCATGTACGCTAGTGTTGTACGAGAACATGGCTTGGTCTAACCATTGGTCCCTATCTATGTTGCTCATAATTATTTGCTTCAAATACTCGGTCATTACTATGTGTGACCGCTCTAATGATCCATTGGACTGTGGATGGAAAGCCGTAGTCCTACATTGTTTAATTTTAAATTTTTTTGCAATTTGCTTCATAAGAGCACTGGTTAGGTTAGCCCCTTGATCAGTAAGGATCTTTTTGGGTGCCCCATATTTGCAAAAGAAATTTCGTACCAAAGCATCGGCTATACTAGTCGATGTAGTTTCCTTGAGTGGGATTCCCAATGAGAATTTAGTCAACTGATCCTGCATGGTCAGGATATATTCATTTCCTGAAGGGGTGATGGGTAAAGGACCCACAATGTCTATTGCTATTTTTTCAAAAGCTGTATCTGGTGTGTCTGTCAATGTCATGGGTTGACGAGTTTTTACCCTAGTTAGCTTTTTGGTTTGGCATCCTAGGCATGAATTTGCGAAATTTTTGATTTGTTCTTTCATTCCATCCCAAAAGAAGTTTTGGCGAATTCTATTGAATGTTTTGGTAATGCCTCTGTGGCCACCTACGGCAGAGCCGTGGTATTCTTGCAATATGTTCGCTCTTTCGTCTTCTTTAGGGATTCGAACGAGGTTTTTACATATGAGGATATTGCATGGTACATCTGCAAATATTTGTTTTAGTAATTCTAGTATAGTTGGCCAAGTTAGAGAGTCTATTTTATTTGTTTCGGCTAAAGCAATCTCATGAATGTTAAGTTCGTATATGACGTTGATTAGTGAGCGTAAGCTTTCCTTGAATATTTCTTCGTCAAGCTGTGTTTTCTCCGTTTCCTTTATAGGTAGGCCTATACATTGCCTGTTACCTACTGATCTTACTGTTGCCCTAGCTAAGCTCAAATTTCTGAATTTAGGAAGTTTATCGGCCTGTAAGAGGTCTCTACTACCTTCGTCACAAGGTTCTCCTTTGGTAGTTATGAAACATACCCAATGTTTCTTCTGCATTGAGAGTCTATCGCGTGTTTCGTTTATTTCACTAATTAGATTTTGTGGTCGTATTTCATAGTTTATTTCTTCTCCTAATATTTCGTCGTCTGAATCTTCGGTGTCTGAGTTCTCATGGTCATTTTCGTCGTCGGAGTCGTTTGTTATTGCGTTAAGATTGACTTCGTCATTGTTGTCATCGTTGGAGTCGGTGCTAGTCTTGCTATCAGAGTCGTTATCTGAGCTCATGTTACACTCTGGACTCGAGTATGTTCGGGAAGGAATGCTTCCGTTGTCAAGTGGTTTATACGTGCTTACTAACACTTGAAAGGGTTTGGAAAAAATTGTGATTATAATTTCTTTGACTTGTGTCCAATCTAATTTATCTAATCCACAACTTAATTTTGGCATGGCTAATTTTTGTACGTTGAGCTTGATACAGATTCTGCGTAATTCGTAAAGACTACGTTTCAGAGTGGTATATGTTGGTTTACCCTTGCTTTCTTCTTTGGTTATTAGGTAGAAGATATATCTATCTTTATCTCTGATGTAAGCTACTTCTCCTACCCCTTTGTTCTGATCCAAGAGTTCTTGTACTTGACCGAAACGTTTTTTAAATTCTATTGCTATGCCTGCTCCCATAAGGAAGTCTCGTCCTACACAGTGTGTGAGAGAGTAGGATTCATCTATTAGGAATAGATCTGTATCTGTTTCTCGGACATTTTTTAATTGAACGTTTGTTTCGTTGGTATTAGTGGCGAAAATGGGGTATGGTGGGCCTTGTTTGAATACTCGTATTTTATAAGGTATTTTACCAAAAATTTGAAGAAGTATCGTTTCTACTTGGTCCCAGCATAAACCGTTTTCCTCACAATCCAATGATGTTATTGCAAAGTGGTATATTTTAAACGAGTCGGTTAGTTCCTTGAGCTTGAATAATGCTCGTTCCATATCTTTGAGGTTGGCTCTGTCTTCGTCGCGTTGTTTGATGACTAAATAAAAAACCATTCTTCCTTCGTGATATAATGCGGTTACTCCACCTACTGGAGTTTTGAAGGTTTTTAATCTTTCTATTTGACCGAATTTGGCTAAAATTTCAGGTCCTAGACCTCGTTTGAACGTGAAATCTTGCGATGCTGTGTGGACTATCGGGTAACCTTTTGGTATGTCGAATATATTGCCCTTTGCTCGTAGCAACGGATTTATTCCTATTCGTCTTGTCGACTGGGGATCTTCGCTCATACCTACTGGGTTTCGGGAAAGTGCATCCGCGTTTAAGTTTACTTGTCCAGGTTTATACATCATGGTGTATTCGTACTCTGCTAATTTTAATCTCCATCTTACGAGTCGCGATGATGGATCTTTAACTGAATTGAGCCACACTAGTGGTCTATGATCTGTTACTAGTATGAATTTGTTTCCATATAAGTATGGCCTAAAGTGTAATACTGCGTATACTATCGCTAGGAGTTCCTTCTCAATGGTCGAGTAATTTTGTTCTGCTGTGTTTAAGAGTCTTGAGGTATATGCTATAGGTAAATCTTTTCCTATCGTGCCCTGGCTTAAAACTCCGCCTATGGCATATCCTGACGCATCAGTCGTTAGGATAAATGGTTTTGTGAAGTCAGGATATTGTAAGATTGGCTTTTCGCATAGTCTATCCCTTAAGTTTTTAAATGACTCTTGTTGTTTATTTCCCCATTTGAATTTGATCTCCTTTTTTAATAGTTCTGTTAAGGGTTTAGCTATTTTTGAAAAATTAGGAATAAATCGTCTATAATAGCCAGCTAGTCCTAAAAATTGTTTGATGTTTTTTGGATTTTTCGGGACTGGGAATTCCTTAACCGCTTCTAACTTCTTTGGATCTGGTTTAAGACCTTCCTCACTAATAACATGGCCTAAGTAGTTAACCTCCTTTCTGAGAAACTCACACTTATCAGGTTGCAAAACCAGGTTTGCTCCTCTTAATCGATCCATTAGATTTCTGAATTTTTGTTCGTGTTCTTCTAGTGAGCTGGAATATACGACTATGTCATCTAGGTACACAAACAGTTCGCTACCTTGTAGTCCTGACAGCACGCGATCCATAAGACGTTGAAAGGTCGCAGGTGCGTTTTTTAGACCAAAAGGCATACGACACCATTCGTAGTGCCCATGCGAGGTAGTGAATGCTGTTTTAGCTTTGTCTGACGTTTTCATTCTAATCTGGTGAAATCCTGATGCTAAGTCGAATACCGAAAAATACTTGGCGCTTCCCAACTGATCTAAAATTTCTACAATGTTCGGCAGGGGGTACGCATCGCCTATTGTTTTTTCGTTTAGTTTGCGGTAGTCAATAACCATTCGCCACCTCTTATTTCCCTTTAAGTCGGGTTTTTTGGGAACTATCCAAACCGGGGAATTATGTGGAGACAACGATGGTTCAATCAACTTATTATTTACAAGTTCTGCTACTTGTTTATTGATCTCGTCCTTATGGACAGTCGGAAACCTGTATTGTCGTGTATTAATCGGGACCTCGTCGGTTGTGGTGATCCCGTGTTCTATAGCGTTGGTAGATTCTAATGGTTTACCGGGTATGTGGAATCTATCTGCGTTTTCCGCTATTAATTTTTCTATGCTATTTCTTTCTTCTTGGCTTAGGTGGTCTAAACGGAGTTGGTCCAATACTTTGGTCAATCCGTCGGTTAGGTCGTGTTTGATTGGATTTACAAGGTTAGTGGAATTTGTTCCCTCTGTGTTTATTACACAGGGTCGGGCGCCTTCAATGGCTAGAATATCTGAGAGCTCATTTGTAAAAGTAGGATTGAAGTTAGAGGTTGGATCTGTTTCTTCTGAACAAGATTTAGTAGAATTAAGATTTAAGTAGAAATTTGAACCTTGAGTGGTTATAGTGACTGCTGATTTGGCATTTGGCTTCATGCATTTTGTGTCAGGCCCTAAGGTAGACTCGTGCATGCCCGGAACAATGGAATCGGATTCACATTGTAATGAGGTGACTGACTCTGTCTCTGTGGCGGAGTCTAGTTCTTCCTCTTGGAATGGGAGTAAGCTAAATGTTGGAGTTTGCAGTTTGAACCGTTTCTCAGTGGTATTTATGATAGGTAGAAAGATTTGGCCTTGATAGACCTTGTAAATGGCTTCGCCCAGGTAAACTCCCGGAATTGTTTCTATTTTGGGTAAGTATCCTTCTGTGAGCTCTGAGTTTGAGATATTGGCTTTGATAATTTGTATCATTCTTGGTTCTATTATTGATATTAAATTGGTATGAAATGGAATCTTTGTTCCGTTAACTATTAAGCACTCGTCTTTGTAATCAATTGTAGTTTGAGTCTCACGGAAGAATGCCGACCCTAGAATTCCTCCTTGTTTGATTGAAAAATTGTCGCGTACGACATGGAAATTAACGGGTCCGTCGGCGATTTTAATTTGGATTTTGCCTACGGAGCTCACGAGATTGTCTCCTATGCCTCGCATCTGTATGATGTCGTTCGTGTCTATGTGCCCTATGTCCCTGATACAGCTAATTTTAATGATATTGGGTTCTGCGCCTGTATCTATCATGAATTCTGTTTCTGAAGTTAATTCTTTTGCTTGTATCTTGACAGTAGGTACCGCTCCTAGACTTAAGTTGACGCTTGTAATTCTAGATTGTCTAAAATTTCCGTTGGGTGTACCGTTCGCGTGTGGCCCGTCTCTCGGGGAGTTATGCGACTCCCTGAGGGCCCCGCTTCGTTTCCCTGTTTCTGGAAAGTCTTTTTCTGCTCTTCATTGTATTTTCTTTTCCGACATTCGTCAATCGTGTGACCGGTGAATTTACAATAATTACAGATTTTAGGTGGGAGTTTGTGAGTTGAGTCAGTTGGTTTTGGTGAGTCAGTTCGTCGTTTTTCATTATTAAATTCAGGTTTAGGGACTTTTGAATCCGCGTTCTTGAAACGGCAATTTTCAGTTTCGTGATTTGTGCGCTTACAGATTTTACATGCAGGTTTGTTTGTGTTATTGGGTTGCGATTTGTCCGGCCTGGTTCTTTCCCGGTCGCGTTCAAATCTTTTCCCGATTTCTATCGCTTTGGTGCAGGCATCGCGAAAGTTCCTGATACCTGCTAATTGCAACGAGTTCCTGTAATCTGCTGGTAATCCGTCTAAAAAGCTGTCCAATGTTTCTTTGTCGATCGCTTCCCGCCTGTTGGCGTTGACGTGACCATCGATCCGTCTTTCGGATTCGATGATTGCGGATTTCAAATCTTTGATTCTACTTATATAATCAATTATATGCTCGTTTGGTTTTTTATACGCGTTTGCTAACTCGCCCTTATAAAAGTTGCTGGATTTGGGTGGACTAAATATCTCCGCTAAAGAGTCTAGGAAATTTTGTAAATCGTCAAATTCATCGTCTTCTATAGCAATGTATGCGCGTCCCGTTAGCTTACTTTTTAAAACGCGTACAAAAGCGCTTTCGCCATTTGGTGAGATCATTTCCCTAGCTCGCTTGCAGGCGCGCGTAAATGAAATTAATTTATCGCTGTCGCCGTTGAATGGCGTAATCGTGGCTATTGCATCCTTGATCGGTATTGTGACTTCGGGTTCTATCCTAACTGTTCTGAGTATCTGATTTTCCTGTCTACCTTGACCTTGTCTTATATTTTCGATTTCCTGTCGAAGTTGTAATAGCTCGTCTTGTATTCCGTTAGGTGGATCTAGTGGTATTTCAGAGGATGGTCTTTGGTTTTCTATCCTAAGATTTTCTTCCCTAAGTCTATCGGTTTCCTCTTGTAATAATCTTAGCCTTTCCTGCAAGTCTGCCTGGTTTTGTAATTCTCGCCTAGCGGCTTCTAATTGACCTTTTAACTCTAAGTTGATTTGTTCGTTATTTTGTTCTTTTTTTTGAAATTTTTCTTGTTTCTTTGAAAATTGAATTTCTTGATCTTGAATTTCTTTTTCCCTATCGTCTAAATTTTGTTGAAGACGGGCTAAATCCTCTGGTGTGAGGGTTTTGCTTCTAGTACCATGTGCCATTTTTAGCGTGAAATTCTATATTTTTATAATATATTTGTGAATTGAATCTTTTCTTTCTGATTTTTCGAATCCTGGCCGCTGTCACCAAAAATGTCATGTGCCAGATGGGCTTATGACAAGGTTAATTTTGCGTCAGAAGAAAAGAGTCTTATACGCGTAATTTATTGGGACAAAGTAATAGGTACTTACTATCTCGCTAAGTTTTTGTTTAGTCCAAATCGATAGTCTCCACAATTTTGGGCGTAGAGGGTGTAGGGGAATAATGTTGTGAAGCCGGGTGATGTTCAGGAACGCTGTACCTTCTGGTCGAATGGGTAGTTTCAATCGTTTCCACTATACAGACCCCGTTCCGGTAATCTACTAGGTGTTGAGTAGTGGTAAATCTGGGGGTTTGGTCGGTAGGTTCGTGAGTCTGCTCGTGAATATAGTCCCAAGGTCCAGGTGACGGGCTTCTGGGAGGATAGTTTTCGAAATCGGAAATTGGGGAATATGCACCAGGGTGATTGATAGTTGTCTCTGAATCACTTTTTAGTTCTGTATTTACTAACGCTGGTTTGACACGTTCCTTATCTCTTTGTTTTGCCTTTGCAATTCGAGCTTTAACGGCCTTACCCCCGCGTCTATTCTTTTTCTTCCTTTTAATCACAACTCCATTATTCATCTATAGGGGAAGAATAAGGTTATGGCGAGTTCTTTGATTAGCACATCGCCTTTATTGTAAGGGATTTGGGTTTTAATATTTAAGATAGGAATTTCTGAATTAGCCTGGGATCAATTGTGGCAATGACTCAACTAGTATTAGCCGGTTTTAGGCTTATTACTGTTATTCTTTGCCCGTTGTATGATTTTGGCTTATTTCAGAAATGTGGAGTGATTGGATTTATTCTAAGGAAGACTCGTATATTGCCAGAGCCTGGCTTGGCGATAGTTCTGTACTATTATGTTTTCAACTTTCGCCTGTCGGGGCTTAGGCTCAACGAGATGGTAAGAATGGTGAAGTATTATAGAGCTGTGATTAAGTAGAATGCTGAGAACTTACGATGAGGTGATGTTAGAATAACTTTGTTTATAATATACAGAGCGATTCTGAGGAAACAGGTCACGCTAATAGAGGCTCCCTTATTTATTTTCGTCAATGACAACGCTGTCAAATACCACGAACAAGCGATCTACCGATATTTCATATGCTTATGACTGATATCTTCAGACGACGTAGCGGTAGCTGTCACGTTGTATAGGTTAAAATGAACTTTCATATTACAATATTGTGTAATTAATTCTAATATCGTTCATAATACAACGGTATACGATATTATTTCATAAATAAGTAGTGATGAGGTTAAATTGATTGCAGACGTCGATTTCTGTTTATTCTAACATTATTAGGTTATAAATAATTGTCTTGGTGAAATTCACAGATCTGGTAGTGATAAAGTTATTAAGTCAATAGCATACGATATTGATTCTTTATGAATTCATTCCAGGTGTGAATTTCTGTTTATTTACTACATTAGTTATAACCGAGGATTTCTTTGGTGACTGACTGACCCGTTGCATCTCTTCGACAAGTAGGGTTACGAACAAATCGATGTGAATATCATTCATCGAGCAATATCTCATCGATCCAGTGAAAGCTTTCCATCCTACGAAGCATCTCCGCTGAATAAAACTCTTCATGTCTTCTTAGCCTAATGAGTACGAAGACAGTCCTGCATAAATGATGTGTTGGTCTATCAATACGTGTTTAAGTTTCATCGAGGGATAAATGAATTAAAATTATCGTTCCTTTTGTAAATCTATTTAATTGAGTATTTGATTGCTGCGTAGAACAAAGCGTTGCATTTTTGTACAAAATACTCAATCACAACAAATTGTACGAATTTAATAAAATTCTTTGTTTATTCAGTTGATATTGCATAATCATATCAAATAATTAATGATACATGTGCAAGGACGCTGTCCTTCTGAAGAAAAATAAAAATCTACAATTTAATAATAACTCAATAGCATGGTTTTGAAACACGCGGCCGGTCATAGCTTTCGGACCATCGCAGATGATTTCGCAGCCAAGAATCCAGGACGTCCGTGTCCGGCGATGGATACCGTGCGGAATATCGTATTGAAGAAGGAAACTGGAGTGACTTATCCGCCCCGAAGTTCTACGAGTACCTACACCGTTTTCGCCACAATTTTTAAAGCATTCAATTTTCATAACTTGCTTGTCGCCCATAGTTTGTTGCATGGTCATTTCTTTAAAGTACTGCCCTAATTATTCTGGGATATCTAACAGATGTTAGAATGGGTTATTTATGGGTGGGATTGATCTATTCGGAAGAGGTGCTTCATACAATCATGATAGAACTTCACTTACAAGTAAGTTCATTTAATCATGTAATTGTATTTCGCGCCTCTTTCTCTAGATCAACACGTAGATGTTTATAGCTTACTACGGCAGATCAATGAATTTATGCATCAGGACTGTCTTCCTACTCATTAGGCTCAGAAGACATGTAGAGTATTGTTTTATCAGCGGAGATGCCTCGTAGGATGAAAAACTTTAACTGGATCAATGAGATATTGCTTGATGAATGATATTCACATCGTTTTCTTCGTAACCCTACTTATCGAAGAGATACAACGGGTCAGTCAGTCACCGAAGAAATCCTCGGTTGTAACTAATGTAGTTAATAAACAGAAATTTACACCTGGAATGAATTCATAAAGAATCAATATCGTATGCTGTTGACTTAATAACTTTATCACTACCAGATCTGTGAATTTCACCAAAACAATTATTTATAACCTAATAATGTTGGAATAAACAGAAATCGACGTCTGCAATCGATTTAACCTCATCACTACTTATTTATGAAATAATATCGTATACCGTTGTATTATGAACAATATTAGAATTAATCACACAATATTTTAATATGACCAGTTCATTATAACCTACGACGTGACAGCTACCGCTGAGTCGTCTGAAGATATCAGTCATAGGCATATGAAATATCGGTAGATCGCTTGTTCGTGGTATTTGATAGCGTTGTCATTGACGAAAATAAATAAGGGAGCCTCTATTAGCGTGACCTGTTTCCTCAGAATCGCTCTGTATATATATATATGAAAAATTTATATGGTTTATTCAAGATATTGGATGGTAATTTACACTTTTAGAAATTGTTAAATTGTTAAATTGATAAATTGGTTTTAAGCAAACTCAGAGCACTGGCTGGTCCTTTTAAGTGGTGAATTTAGTAGAAAGATTTAGGAGCTGGACGCGGCCAGACTTGAAGTTTACTTGACTTGGAGAATTGTAAATTGACTTTGTTTTTTAATGTCTGAACTCTTCAAAGGTTCAGCTCTGACTCTGGCTAATTGACGTGTGTGTCGATTCTTTTAGGGAGGCTGCTTATATTCGCATAGTGCGGACCATGGAGAGTGACTTGTGTTGTCTTCTGAGTTTGCTTATGTTATGTTTCGCGGTTTTGATAACTGACTGCACGTGGTGTTTTGGGATAGTGAATTTGATATCCGTGGTCCAAGATTATTGTTTTGGTTCACAGTTGGAGTTCAAGATTAGCATGGCTGGTCAGTCATCAATACCGTAGTTTATTATCAAATGATATAATTTTATAGTTTTAATATATGATGTTGTCTCATACTAAGGTTCTTATTTTAGTGGAAATGGTAATCATGAATATATGTTATAATTAAGGGGATGGTTGGCTGTTGATGGTGAGATCCTTCTGGGATCGTCACACTGTCTCGATAAATATTAATAAATTGGACTTTAATCTTTTATATTCTACGAGAAGGACTGACATATTTTATTTCGATTCTCATGAAAAATCAATTCTTATGGAAAAAATTTTGCCCTTCGGGCACAGGAGGAAAAACAAAAATACATCTCAAAATTCGTGGGCAAAAATATCGAATCTGTCGGCGTTGAAAGTGCGAGTTGTATAATCCTCCCAGCAAACACAAAGATCAATTACGTAACGGTTACATGTCTGGTACGTAGTAATGTCCGCCACAAACGTGAAACAGTGACATACACATCGCTGGGCCATCTCCGCGATGTGTATGTCACCTATACCGGAACCCATATGAATCATAGATCAGAGGTCGGCACGCTTGGCGCAATGAGCCAGCCTGGCTCTGAGTGTCAATTACTACGGCCGTAAGCCCCCTCGATCTACCTGAAAACGGTCAGTTGTCCTTACCTGAAAGTTCGATGGTAGGAGCAGCGTTCAGGAGAAATAAAAGGCACTAAGGGGTGGGAGGTCTATTTGGGACGGTAAAAACTGCGTCTGACCGTCCAAGTCTTTTCATACCTGCATATTCCATCCATACCTGCCAAATTCCCAGAAACGGCGTTGGGTCCTTGGCCTAATGAGTGTGCCGACCCCTGTCATAGATTATTGTATGTACAGATATCGCATGGCATAGAGCCATTATGTCTCCAAACTGTGCTTTATGTAAAAAATTATAGATCAGATTATGGGGTATTTTTGCACATCAGGAATTTTTGATTCGATGTTCTTCCGTGATTTCAAGAGCGAACGCGTGGTTTTTCCAACAAAACCTGCGGAGTCCCCTTTCAACATAATTGATCTGTGTGGGACATCTCACCTCGACACTAAAAAGGTCTTCAAATGAAAAATTGTATCTAAAAATTGATTTTTATCCACAAGCGTCTTGATATATAACCAAGCCACTTGCAAAAAAAAAAGCGACTAAAATGTTCTGTATGCTCCTCCTCAATAATATATTTGGTAATATACACAGGAATTCAGTTTGAAAATAAAAAAAATCGTCGGGCAAATCAGTTTGCTTGAATCATACGTAGCTGATAGTACACGTAGTGTCGTACATTATATAACGTATTGTTTGAAGACATGACCTGGAACTATGCATTGTATACTTGAATTGGGTTAATTATTCAATAATCGCATATATATGACATTGATTGATTAGACACCTCTAATCTGATATTCCTGCATCTTTGTATACGTTAAAAAAGTAGGGTCTCAATCTATGCGTTTAATATATTGTTATATGGATATATGCTAACTCTTGATAGGCATACTTTGAAGACAGAGCCTATTTTCCGTTACTAAGTATATAGCATGGTTTGAAGACATGTCCTCAAAACATGCTATACAAACAAATGACCCGAAAACATGCATTAGTTACTAAAACTGTCATAAATTTTGAAATATGACACATATAACGAAAATTTAGAAATGTCACTATTTGAAAAGCTTTTTCGCATATACGTATGCTTTAAAAAAGTCGGGTCTCAAACTATGCGCCCTACATACATATATATATATATATATATATATATATATATATATATATATGCGCCCTACATACATATATATATATATATATATATATATATATATATATATGTATGTAGGGCGCATAGTTTGAGACCCGACTTTTTTAAAGCATACGTATATGCGAAAAAGCTTTTCAAATAGTGACATTTCTAAATTTTCGTTATATGTGTCATATTTCAAAATTTATGACAGTTTTAGTAACTAATGCATGTTTTCGGGTCATTTGTTTGTATAGCATGTTTTGAGGACATGTCTTCAAACCATGCTATATACTTAGTAACGGAAAATAGGCTCTGTCTTCAAAGTATGCCTATCAAGAGTTAGCATATATCCATATAACAATATATTAAACGCATAGATTGAGACCCTACTTTTTTAACGTATACAAAGATGCAGGAATATCAGATTAGAGGTGTCTAATCAATCAATGTCATATATATGCGATTATTGAATAATTAACCCAATTCAAGTATACAATGCATAGTTCCAGGTCATGTCTTCAAACAATACGTTATATAATGTACGACACTACGTGTACTATCAGCTACGTATGATTCAAGCAAACTGATTTGCCCGACGATTTTTTTTATTTTCAAACTGAATTCCTGTGTATATTACCAAATATATTATTGAGGAGGAGCATACAGAACATTTTAGTCGCTTTTTTTTTTGCAAGTGGCTTGGTTATATATCAAGACGCTTGTGGATAAAAATCAATTTTTAGATACAATTTTTCATTTGAAGACCTTTTTAGTGTCGAGGTGAGATGTCCCACACAGATCAATTATGTTGAAAGGGGACTCCGCAGGTTTTGTTGGAAAAACCACGCGTTCGCTCTTGAAATCACGGAAGAACATCGAATCAAAAATTCCTGATGTGCAAAAATACCCCATAATCTGATCTATAATTTTTTACATAAAGCACAGTTTGGAGACATAATGGCTCTATGCCATGCGATATCTGTACATACAATAATCTATGACAGGGGTCGGCACACTCATTAGGCCAAGGACCCAACGCCGTTTCTGGGAATTTGGCAGGTATGGATGGAATATGCAGGTATGAAAAGACTTGGACGGTCAGACGCAGTTTTTACCGTCCCAAATAGACCTCCCACCCCTTAGTGCCTTTTATTTCTCCTGAACGCTGCTCCTACCATCGAACTTTCAGGTAAGGACAACTGACCGTTTTCAGGTAGATCGAGGGGGCTTACGGCCGTAGTAATTGACACTCAGAGCCAGGCTGGCTCATTGCGCCAAGCGTGCCGACCTCTGATCTATGATTCATATGGGTTCCGGTATAGGTGACATACACATCGCGGAGATGGCCCAGCGATGTGTATGTCACTGTTTCACGTTTGTGGCGGACATTACTACGTACCAGACATGTAACCGTTACGTAATTGATCTTTGTGTTTGCTGGGAGGATTATACAACTCGCACTTTCAACGCCGACAGATTCGATATTTTTGCCCACGAATTTTGAGATGTATTTTTGTTTTTCCTCCTGTGCCCGAAGGGCAAAATTTTTTCCATAAGAATTGATTTTTCATGAGAATCGAAATAAAATATGTCAGTCCTTCTCGTAGAATATAAAAGATTAAAGTCCAATTTATTAATATTTATCGAGACAGTGTGACGATCCCAGAAGGATCTCACCATCAACAGCCAACCATCCCCTTAATTATAACATATATTCATGATTACCATTTCCACTAAAATAAGAACCTTAGTATGAGACAACATCATATATTAAAACTATAAAATTATATCATTTGATAATAAACTACGGTATTGATGACTGACCAGCCATGCTAATCTTGAACTCCAACTGTGAACCAAAACAATAATCTTGGACCACGGATATCAAATTCACTATCCCAAAACACCACGTGCAGTCAGTTATCAAAACCGCGAAACATAACATAAGCAAACTCAGAAGACAACACAAGTCACTCTCCATGGTCCGCACTATGCGAATATAAGCAGCCTCCCTAAAAGAATCGACACACACGTCAATTAGCCAGAGTCAGAGCTGAACCTTTGAAGAGTTCAGACATTAAAAAACAAAGTCAATTTACAATTCTCCAAGTCAAGTAAACTTCAAGTCTGGCCGCGTCCAGCTCCTAAATCTTTCTACTAAATTCACCACTTAAAAGGACCAGCCAGTGCTCTGAGTTTGCTTAAAACCAATTTATCAATTTAACGATTTAACAATTTCTAAAAGTGTAAATTACCATCCAATATCTTGGATAAACCATATAAATTTTTCATATATATATATATATATTATAAACAAAGTTATTCTAACATCACCTCATCGTAAGTTCTCAGCATTCTACTTAATCACAGCTCTATAATACTTCACCATTCTTACCATCTCGTTGAGCCTAAGCCCCGACAGGCGAAAGTTGAAAACATAATAGTACAGAACTATCGCCAAGCCAGGCTCTGGCAATATACGAGTCTTCCTTAGAATAAATCCAATCACTCCACATTTCTGAAATAAGCCAAAATCATACAACGGGCAAAGAATAACAGTAATAAGCCGAAAACCGGCTAATACTAGTTGAGTCATTGCCACAATTGATCCCAGGCTAATTCAGAAATTCCTATCTTAAATATTAAAACCCAAATCCCTTACAATAAAGGCGATGTGCTAATCAAAGAACTCGCCATAACCTTATTCTTCCCCTATAGATGAATAATGGAGTTGTGATTAAAAGGAAGAAAAAGAATAGACGCGGGGGTAAGGCCGTTAAAGCTCGAATTGCAAAGGCAAAACAAAGAGATAAGAAACGTGTCAAACCAGCGTTAGTAAATACAGAACTAAAAAGTGATTCAGAGACAACTATCAATCACCCTGGTGCATATTCCCCAATTTCCGATTTCGAAAACTATCCTCCCAGAAGCCCGTCACCTGGACCTTGGGACTATATTCACGAGCAGACTCACGAACCTACCGACCAAACCCCCAGATTTACCACTACTCAACACCTAGTAGATTACCAGAACGGGGTCTGTATAGTGGAAACGATTGAAACTACCCATTCGACCAGAAGGCACAGCGTTCCTGAACATCACCCGGCTTCACAACATTATTCCCCTACACCCTCTACGCCCAAAATTGTGGAGATTATCGATTTGGACTAAACAAAAACTTAGCGAGATAGTAAGTACCTATTACTTTGTCCCAATGAATTACGCGTATAAGACTCTTTTCTTCTGACGCAAAATTAACCTTGTCATAAGCCCATCTGGCACATGACAACAGGCTGAACATTATTCTATCAAAATTATACCGAGAGCTGCTCTTCGCTAATAGCGGTGACACATGCGCAGGAAAGTGTCCCGAATGAGCAACAATACCCCATAATCTAATCTATAAATTTTTACATGAAGCATAGTTCGGAGACATTATGGCCCCAAGGCATGCGCGTTATGTGTTATCCATGATTTTGTATGCGAAGCATAGTTCGGGGACATAATGGCCCCAAACCATGCGTTATGCGTTTTCCGTATCCTAGTCGTTCATCCGTGATGAATTTTTGTTCTTCGTCCTGTGACCAAAGGGCATTTTTTGCCGACAAGAATTGTTTTTTTTTTCATAAGAATCGAAATAAAAGATTTCAGTCTTTCTGGTGAAGTATGAAAGATTAGAGTCCACATTTTCAATATTTCTCGAGACGGGCTGAACATTATTGTATCACAATTTTACTCAAGGCTGCTCTTCGCTAAAAGCAGTGACCCATGTGCAGAAAAGTGTCCTAAAGGAGCGAAAATACCGCATAATCTGAGCTATAACTTTTTACATAGAGTATAGTTTGGAGACATCATGGTCCCAAGGCATGCGCGTTATGTGTCATCCATCATTTCGTATGCGAAGCATAGTTTGGGGACATGATGGCCCCAAACCATGCGTTATGCGTATTCCGTAAGTATGGTCGTTCATCCGTATTGTATTCTTCGTGAAGTCGTTCATCCGTGATGTATTTTTGCTCTTCGTCCTGTGACCAAAGGACATTTTTTCCGATAAGAATTGATTTTTTATAAGAATCGAAATAAAAGATGTCAGTCCTTCTGGTGAAGTATGAGAGATGGGAGTCCACATTTTTAACATTTCTTAAGACAGGCTAAGCATTATTGTATCAAAATCTTACTCAAGGCTGCTCTTCGTTAAAAGCAGTGACCCATGCGCAGAAACGTGTCCCGAATGAGCATTAATACCACATAATCTAATCTATACATTTTTACATAAAGCATAGTTCGGAGACATTATGGCCCCAAGGCATGCGCGTTATGTGTTATCCATGATTTTGTATGCGAAGCATAGTTTGGGGACATGATGGCCCCAAACCATGCGTTATGCGTTTTCCATGTGTATAGTCGTTCATCCGTGATGTATTTTTGTTCTTAGTCCTGTGACCGAAAGGGCATGATTTATTTGGATGAGAATCGAAATGAAAGATCTCAGTCCTTATCGTGAAATATGAAAGATTGGAGTCCACTTTGTTAATATTTCTCGAGAGAGGCTGAACATTATTGTATCAAAATTTTACCGAAGGCTGCTCTTCGCTAAAAGCAATGACCCATGCGCGCAGAAAAGTCTCCCGACTGAGCAACAATACCTCATAATTTGATGTATAAATGTTTACATGAAGCATAGTTTGCAGACATTATGGCCCCAAGGAATGCGCGTTATGTGTTATCTATGATTTTTTATGCGAAGCATAGTTTGGGGACATAATAGCCCCAAACCATGCGTGATGCGCTTTCCGTGTGTATAGTCGTTCATCCGTATTGTATTTTCCGTGTAGTAGTTCATCCGTGATGTATTTTTGTTTTTCGTCCTGTGACCAAAGGGCATTTTTTCCGATGAGAATTGTTGGTTAGACCTTTCAAGTAGAAGAACAAAGAAATCGCATATTTCCAAAGTTTTACATGTTTAGGAATTTCAAAAATAATTTAAGTGCTACATATTTTTGAAAAGCTCATTTATGCGCGTACAATGCACTATGGGAAGTGATGATTTTGTTCATGCATGGCTGAGATAAGTAGAGTTGAAAATGTAGTAATTAAATTTTTGGTATAATTATGAAAGCGATATAAATTGAACCAATTATTTTCATGCTCTGTAACTGTTGGGGACATCTCATGTAGTAACAAGGAATCTGAATCTGCATTGGCGTCGGATTCGATGACCTCCGGCCAAAAACCGATCCGGTCCACGTGGAATACCCCATACGTATAATCTTATCTATAATTTTTTAAATAAAGCATAGTTTGGAAACATTATGACCCCAAACCATGCGTTATCTATACATACAATAATCTAGGATTCATATATAGCATAGTTTGGAGACATAGTGACCACAAGCCATGCGTCATGTGTTATACATCATTTTTGATGTGAAGCATAGTTCGGGGACAGAATGGCCCCGAACCATGCGTTATGCGTTTTCCGTGTAGTCGTTTAACCGGTAAACTTTTCTGCGCATGGTTCACTGATTTTGTTACAAGACTGGATTATGGTTTTTGGCCAACCCCTAACAACATATATAGACACACCCCCCTCCCCCTTGACCCATTTCTCACTTTCCCCGCGCCCTGTCGCTGATATGAACTGGTTCTAATGTTATTCGATTTGCAAAATATTGAAAAATCAGTTTTTAAGCCCACCGCACGATCTTCAGAGGCCCGTATCTTGCGTTTGGAGGATCCGAAAAATATTTTCGACCCATACTTCAGAATCATACAACTCCCATTTTCAACGCCGACAGATTCGATATTTTCGACAAAATATTTTTGCCCTCGAATTTTGAGATGTATTTTTTTTCCGTCCTGTGCCCAAAGCGCATGATTTTTTTAATCAGAATTAATTTCGAATAAGAAACGAAATGAGAGATTTCATCCCTTCTGGTAAAATATGAAAGATTGGAGTCCACTTTGTTAATATTTCTCGAGAGAGGCTGAACATTATTGTATCAAAATTTTACCGAAGGCTGCTCTTCGCTAAAAGCAGTGACACATGCGCGCAGAAAAATCTCCCGAATGAGCGACAATACCTCATAATTTGATCTATAAATGTTTACATATAGCATAGTTTGCGGACATTATGACCCCAAGGAATGCGCGTTATGTGTTATCCATCATTTTTTATGCGAAGCATAGTTTGGGGACATAATGGCCCCAAACCATGCGTTATGCGTTTTCCGTGTGTATAGTCGTTCATCCGTGATGTATTTTTGTTCTTAGTCCTGTGACCAAAGGGCCTGATTTATTTGGATAAGAATCGAAATGAAAGATTTCAGTCCTTATGGTGAAATATGAAAGATTGGAGTCCACTCTATTAATATTTCTCGATACAGGGTAAACATTATTGTATCAAAATTTTACTGAAAGCTGCTCTTCGCTAAAAGCAGTGACCCATGCGCGCAGAAAAGTCTCCCGACTGAGCAACAATACCTCATAATTTGATCTATAAATGTTTACATAAAGCATAGTTTGCAGACATTATGGCCCCAAGGAATGCGCGTTATGTGTTATCTATGATTTTTTATGCGAAGCATAGTTTGGGGACATAATGGCCCCAAACAATGCGTTATGCGTTTTCCGTGCGTATAGTCGTTCATCCGTATTGTATTTTCCGTGTAGTCGTTCATCCGTGATGTATTCTTGTTCTTCGTCCTGTGACCAAAGGGCATTCTTTCCGATAAGAATTGTTTCTCATTAAGGGAGCTTACCAGTGTGAAATTTTCAAAAAATCGATTTTTTTTTTTTTGCTGAACAATCCATTGAGCACGATCTTTTCGACGAAGCAGAAGGGATATTGTATGGACCTGGCATCGCTGATTGACCGTAAGTAAACGATTCACCTAAAATTTCCTCACTTGAAATTTTGAACGCGTGTTTCTCGAAACAGCATTTTTCAAAACGGTGTCCAACTTGGAGGGCAGAGTTTCAAAGCTATCGAGTTGAATTTTTTACACAATATTCTTAACGACATTGTTTATCGTGCTATAGAAGCTTTTTTTTTTTTTTTTTGACATCTTCCTATTTTTTTGTAAAAAAAACTGCCAAAAAAAAATGCTAAAATCGATACTTTTTGTTCAAACCGGCGCCATTCTTGCAAAAAAAAAAAAAAAGCCTCCATAGCACGAAAGCCAATTATACCGTGACAATCAGGTGAAACCGAATGGTCCGATTCCCCGGCCGGCGGATATTACGTATTTTTATGGGGTTAGCCACTCGTTGCGCTGAAAAATTTCTAAGGTGATTTGGCCGCGAGGTCGATGCAACAAAACACCCTGAGGATTTTCAGTGCAACGAGTGGCTATCCCCATAAAAATACGAATCATCCGCCGGGTGGAGGATCGGTCCATTCGGTTTCACCTGATTATCACGGTATACCGATCAATAATCTTCTTGTGTTTTTTGTTTCAGATCAAAATTGTGACCCGCAACATGGACACCACATCCAAGTGCATTTTCTGCAACAATTGTTTCATCATTTTTATAGATATTAATTAATAAATAAATCGATCTTTAAAAAATTGTTTTGTATTCTTCAATACCCAATTAATATACAAAAAAAAAACCAGACCGATTGGATTATTTTTTCTTTAAAAACAAAATCGCGAAAAACAGCGATTTTTCGGGCTGTCACACTGGAAAGCTCCCTTAATAAGAATCGAAGTGACAGAATTCAGCAGCTGGCCGAAGATGAAGAAAATAATAAGAAGTTCGGGAAAATTAATTCCAGTCCCCAAATCATCGGTTGAATATAGGAATCTGGTGCTTTCAAACTACGCGTTTGATACATGTTCAGTAATGTCCCCAAATCATCGGTTGAATATATGAATCTGGTGGCTTTAAACTATGCGTTTGATATATGTTTAAAAATATCCTCAAATCATCGGTTTCATAAATGATCTGGTGGTTTCAAACTACGCGTTTGATATATGTTCAAAAATGTCCCCAAATCATCGGTTGAATATATGAATCTGGTGGCTTCAAACGATGCGTTTGATATATGTTTAAAAATGTCCTCAAATTATCGGTTTCATATATGAATTTAGCGGTCTCAATCCATGCGTTTGTTATATATAAATGAGAATGTCTAAAATGACCTTTTGGTCCGAAACTATGCGTTTCATATATATCCTGAAATGTCCTCGAAGTATGCGTTTACTATGTAAAAACTTTGAGACCTGGCCCCAAAGTATACAAATGTCCTCAAACCATGCGCTCGCTCGAAAAATTGTCCCCAGAACATGCCTCCCACATACATATTTGAATATGTTCATCTTATATATGATTATATACAAATTTTGGATTAATAATCAAAAAAAGACAAAAAAATCATTTTTTTTTTCGTTTTATTTTACTTTTTTTCATTTTTCATTTGTTTAATTATTGATCCGAAATACGTCACCATATATTTTATGAAAAAATCATTTCCGGCCACATTGTTTTTTTTTTGGTGCTCGTTCTGCCCCAGTCTCTTGATATAGATATATGCAAATGCTTTATATATATATTGATACGAGATTAGCTTTTGGGGGCTAATTGCGTTTATTTTAAGGAACTTGAAGACCTGAAGGCTTGAGCGGATTGAATTGAATAAAATGTGGGTCCTGAGTTGAAATAATAGATTCAAGTCAAAGCGAATGAATTGTCAGGTAAATTGAATATATTGGAAAATGTGGGAAAAGGTGTGTTTACAGTTTTAAGTGTAAAACAGCACTGTTTTTACAATAATGTCGGTTGACACAGCAACCGATAGTTTACTTCAGTTATTTATGATCATTTATTTGTATAGTGTATGTTTGAGACTACTAGACCGTATGCGTTAAATATACTGAGAAACATTCTTCGTAACACTACCCCCCCCTTGAAGAAAGAGTCGACCCGACTCGCGAATTCGAATTAGAAATGAAAAAAGATCACCGGTCTAGCAGTTTCAATGTAGGTGTATGCTCCGTTTAGGAAAGCTGGAATTTACTTTAAAGAGGAGGAACTTTCCCAAACACTATCTGGCATTCACCTTAAATCTCAAGGGAAAAACCTCGAAAAACCTTGAAAAGATAGCTGAGCTTTAATTTTATCAAAGTGAATAATTTTAATATAAAAAGTGTTCGTTCTTCAGACTCAAGGATCAGGATCAGGGAAGAATCAGGTAAGGATCTACGGGCTGGAAAAATGGGCAGGATCGGGCCGGAAGGAAACAGGAACACTAGAATCATCGACGATCCGAATTGCTGCTCATGATTAGGCCAGCTTCGGACGTCTTCAAAATTAATCGAACGACCTAATTTGGGAAAACAAATATGAGTTTCACGAATATCAAGGTGTTTGTGATAACAAACACGCGATGGAGACGATATTAAATAGTTTAGTTAAAAGAAACAAATAGAAAGGAACGATCTTATCTGGGGCAGGGATACAAATTGGGCCAGGAAAGGATCGGGGACCGTATATCCAGACACCAATTTGAAGAAATCTGAAAAAGACTTAAATTCCTGGGGAAAAGGTCATGGTTAGAGACAATAGTTCGTTCGAATTTCTCTGCTCTAAATAAAAATCACGACTACCCCGTGTGATAGGACAACCGTACACACACGAAAAACAAGAAAAGGACACTAGGATGATTCATAGAAGTTCCGCGAGAAGTCGCCGTTAGAAGTCCTAATTGGAAATCTACTAAAATCGACCATCGATCATAGCGAAATTCAGATGGTAAAATTCTAACCTCAGAATTGATATCGAATGTAACCTAACTACTAGAGGTATCCATAACCTGGCAAAATTGTTTAAAAACATCTTCTGCTGAGGAAGCAGCGTCTATAATTAAAACAGGAGCAGGAAGAATTGAAAATGATTTGTTGACCAACCAGTCTTCATGCACTTCGTGGAGTAATTGGAGGTAAACTAAAGGGATAGCGTCTTCTTCGCTTCGAGCGCGTGAAAGGATGCGAGAATAGGCTATGTTGGGATCTAACCTCAAATAAACAATAAGATCAACTTCGAAACTAATAGAATTCTCTATCAATCTACGAGTATTTTCTAGCAAAACGTAAGCTTCCACCTCTTTGAAATCTTTCTGTCTCCTACGAGCTTCCACGAAGCAATTACAACTATATATGGATCTTTCCATAATTAATAAGGACCACTAATATTAAACTCCTTTGATGATTTTAGTCGCACTGAATCATCAGAGTCTAGTTTTTTGAGGTAGAAGGTTAGGAATGAGAGGAATCTTTGTTCCTCCATGAGTTATTATTTGAATTGAAATGCGAATCGGAATTGGTATTTGAATTTTGATTATTTTTATCGTTCTTTTGAGAGTTATCAGAATTCATTTCATTCTTTCTTTTTAAAGCAAAACAGTCTTCGATATTATGATTATCTTTTTTACAATATTTACAGAACTTTGAGGATCCTTTGGAACTGTATAAATTAGAATTCTTTGAGGCGCGAAGCTGCTCGGGAGTAGTTTTATTTCGGTTATCTGAAGAAAAATCTGTCGTCTTTATTTGTCTCACGCGACTTGCTCCTAAATAAAATTTGTCCATTGCTTCGATCTCTAGTCCTCGAATAACAGCTTCTCTGAGAGTTGAGGGTCCCGCCAATCCGAGAGCATGTTTAAGTTCGCTATCTTTTACAGCATTAATAAACCGCGAACATGCTAAACGGTCTCTAGTTGATTCTGAACAATCTGGTAAAGCTACTCTAGCCATTCTTTCTATATCGAGTCCCAGAGTGGCGAGACTCTCATCTTTATGTTGTCGTCTATTTTCTAATTGCGTCAAATGGAGTTTCTGAAGATGTTCGTCTCCGAACCTTACTCTTAAAGCTGAACTGAGTCTGTCATAATTCTCTAATTCTTGGTTAGAAAGGGAAGTTAATACTGTCAATGCTGATCCTTTAAGGTTAGCTGCTAAATTCCCGGCTTTAATTGCTGTACTCCAACCGTTTAATTTCGCAACGATCAAAAATTGGCATTCATATTCGGCCCATGAGGTGGTACCGTCAAAAGTTGGAACACGAATTATAGGGGAAGATTTACTGACAGGCTCAGTCCGGCTTTCTATGTTGGTTGGAAGAACTGGCCTGTTATTATTCTCGCGGTTACTCCCGGCGCTTATTTCTTGACGTATAATATCTCCGATCATATCGCGAAAATTATCTATATTGCTAGGAAATCGACTGGGTAGGGATCTCGGGATCTCATCCCGCGAGAGATGGTCCCCACACATTCGGTCAGGCCTGATTAGATTAGTTTCGTCCCGCGTTGATTCTTCAACGCGGTCGTTTTGAGCTGAAGAACGAGCGAGTGGTACTGCTGTATTCACGTCGTCCGTTCTAGGCCTATCGTAAATAGGGGGAGTTCTTCCCGCAGAAATATTTACAGACCTTATAGTTGGAGGGATTTGGTCCAACTGATCCCGAACCAGGGAGAGTCGTCGAGGCGTAGGGATGGGGGAAATGCGTTCCGGAAGTCGGGGAAGCAGGCTCTCTGGACTGCGCTGAAAGGTCAGCAGGTGAGCGTCTCGGTCCTCCTTTTGAGCGGCGCGTTGAGCCTCGCGTTCTTCTTTCTGGGCCTCGCGGTCTCGTTCCCGCTCTTCTCGTTGGGCCTGGCGTTCTTCTCGTTGGCCTTGAAGAAGGAGTTCGGACTGGCGTTGTTGAGCGGCCATCAGTATCGAGAGCATCGATTTCATTTGGCTCATTGGGTCCGGTAGAGGTTGTTGGGGGGTGGTTAGCCGGGATTCGGCTGATTGGTTGGGATTTGAGGTAGATAAGGAGGATTCGTCTACGGGAGAAGATTGAACTGCGCTTCTAGTAATCCGGTTCATTTTCCAATATTTTTCGTTTGAAGTTGTTAAGTTTTCAAGTTAAAGACTTGTAGCACTTTTAAATCAACTCAGTAGTCCCGATTCTGACACCAGTGATACGAGATTAGCTTTTGGAGGCTAATTGCGTTAATTTTGAGGAACTTGAAGACCTGAAGGCTTGAGCGGATTGAATTCAATAAAATGTGGGTCCTGAGTTGAAATAATAGATTCAAGTCAAAGCGAATAAATTGTCAGGTAAATTGATTATATTGGAAAATGTGGGAAAAGGTGTGTTTACAGTTTTAAGTGTAAAACAGCACTGTTTTTACAATAATGTCGGTTGACACAGCAACCGATAGTTTACTTCAGTTATTTATGATCATTTATTTGTATAGTGTATGTTTGAGACTACTAGACCGTATGCGTTAAATATACTGAGAAACATTCTTCGTAACAATAGCTATACTACTGACAATTCGGCTTTTCGTGTCATTTCTGGTGCGAAATCGATTCTGACAGGTCCCGGGTCCTCAAAATCGATATTTGTAGAAATATCCAAGGTGAAATGCCGAAAATGATACGAATATTTTCTATCAAAAATGCGGTTTTTCTTGTGTGATTTCCGACTCAGACTCGAGCAAGACAGTGCTGGGGTCCTGAAAACTGGAATTCCCACGAATATCGACGGAAAGACGCGAAAAATGATAGAATTTTCTTTCATCGAAAAAATCGGTTTTTTAGTGTAATTTCTGATGCAGAATCGATTCTGACGGGTCACGGGTCCTGAAAATTTGAAGGTTCAGAAATATCGACGGTCAGACACGAAAAATAATAGAATTTTGTTTCATCGAAAAAATCGGTTTTTCGGTGTAATTTTAATTGCAGAATCGATTCTGACAGGTCCCGAGTCCTTAAAACTGGAATCCCCACGAATATCGACAGTCAGAAGCGAAAAATGATAGAATTTTCTTCCATCGACAAAATCGGTTTCTCGTGTCACTTCTGATGCAATATCGATTCTGACAGGTCGCGGGTCCTCAAAATCGATATTTGTAGAAATATCCAAGGTAAAATGCCGAAAATGATACGAATATTTTCTATCAAAAATGCGGTTTTTCTTGTGTGATTTCCGACTCAGACTCGAGCAAGACAGTGCTGGGGTCCAGAAAACTGGAATCCCCACGAATATCGACGGAAAGACGCGAAAAATGATAGAATTTTCTTTCATCGAAAAAATCGGTTTTTTAGTGTAATTTCTGATGCAGAATCGATTCTGACGGGTCACGGGTCCTGAAAATTTGAAGTTTCAGAAATATCGACGGTCAGACACGAAAAATAATAGAATTTTGTTTCATCGAAAAAATCGGTTTTTCGGTGTAATTTTCATTGCAGAATCGATTCTGACAGGTCCCGAGTCCTCAAAACTGAAATCCCCACGAATATCGACAGTCAGACGCGAAAAATGATAGAATTTTCTTCCATCGACAAAATCGGTTTTTCGGTGTCATTTCTGAGGCAGAATCGATTCTGACAGGTCCCGGGTCCTCAAAATCAATGTTTGCTGGAATATCGACGGTGAAATGCAGAAAATGTCAAAAACATTACCGATCAAGAATGGAGGTTTTCTTTTGTGATTCTCGACTCAGACTCGATCGAGACAGTTCCGGGGTCCTGAGAATTGTAATTCTCAGGAATATCAACGGTCAGACGCGAGAACTGATGGAATTTTTTCTCATCGAACAAATCGGTTTTTCGGTGTCATTTATGAAGCAGAATCGATTCTGACAGGTCCCGGGTTCTCAAAATCAATGTTTGCAGAAATATCGACGGTGGAATATGGAAAATGTGAAAAAGATTTCCGATCAAGAATGCAGGTTTTCTTCTGTGATTTTCGACTCAGACTCGATCCAGACAGATCCGGGGTCCTGAAATTTAGAATTCCCAGAAATATCGACGGTCAGACGCAAAAAATTATAGAATTTTTCTTCATTGGACAAATCGGCTTTTCGGTGTCATTTCTGAAGCAGAATCGATTCTGACAGGTCCTGGGTCCTCGGAATCGATATTTGTAGATATATCCAAGGTGAAATGCAGAATATGACAAAAAGATTTTCTGTCGAAAATGCGGGTTTTCTTGTGTGATTTCCGACTCAAACTCGAGCCAGACAGTGCTGGGGTCCTGAGAACTGAAATCCCCACGAATATCGACGGTAAGACGCGAAAATTGATAGAATTTCCTTTCTTCGAAAAAATCGGTTTTTTGGTGTAATTTCGAATGCAGAATCGATTCTAACAGGTCCCGGGTCCTGAAAATTGGAAGTTTCAGAAATATCGACGGTCAGACACGAGAAATAATAGAATTTTCGTCTATCGAGAAAATCGGTTTTTCGGTGTGATTTTCATTGCAGAATCGATTCTGACAGGTCCCGTGTCCTCAAAATCAATGTTTGCTGGAATATCGACGGTGAAATGCAGAAAATGTCAAAAACATTACCGATCAAGGATGCAGGTTTTCTTTTGTGATTCTCGACTCAGACTCGATCGAGACAGGTCCGGGGTCATAAGAATTGTAATTCTCAGGAATATCGACGGTCAGACGCGAAAAATGATGGAATTTTCTTCTATCGAAAAAATCGGTTCCTCGGTGTAATTTTCATTGTAGCATCAATTCTGACAGGTCCCGGGTCCTTAAAACTGGAATCCCCCCCGCGAAAAATGATAGAATTTTCTTTCATCGACGAAATCGGTTTTCGATGTCATTTCTGAGGCAGAATCGATTCTGTCATGGCCCGGGTCCTCAAAATCGATATCTGTAGAAATATCCAAGGTGAAATACAGAAAATGACAGAAATATTTTCGATCAAAAATGCGGGTTTTCTTCTGTTATTTTCGACTCAGACTCGAGCCAGACAGTGCTGGGGTCCCGAAAACTGGAATCCTCACGAATATCGACAGTAAGCCGCGAAAATTGATAGAATTTTCTTTTATCGAAAAAATGGGTGTTTTGGTGTCATTTCTGATTCATAATTCATTACGACAGGTCCCGGGTCCTCAGAACTGAAATCTCCACAAATATCGATGGTCATACGCGAAAAAATAATAGAATTTTCTGTTATCGACAAAATCAATTTTTCGGTGTCATTTCTGAGGCAGAATCGATTCTGACAGGTCCCGGGTCCTCAAAATCAATGTTTGCTGGAATATCGACGGTGAAATGCAGAAAATGTCAAGAACATTACCGATTAGGAATGCAGGTTTTCTTCTGTGATTCTCGACTGAGACTCGATCGAGACAGGTCCGGGGTCATAAGAATTGTAATTCTCAGGAATATCGACGTTCAGACGCGAGAAATGATGGAATTTTTTCTCATCGAACAAATCGGTTTTTCGGTGTAATGTTTATTGCAGAATCGATTCTGACAGGTCCCGGGTTCTCAAAATCAATGTTTGCAGAAATATCGACGGTGAAATGCAGAAAATGTGAAAAAGATTTCCGAACAAGAATGCAGGATTTCTTCTGTGATTTTCGACTCCGACTCGATCCAGACAGGTTCGGGGTCCTGAGAATTGTAACTCTCAGGAATATCGACGGTCAGACGCGAAAAATGATGGAATTTTTTTTCATTGGACAATTCGGCTTTTCGGTGTCATTTCTGATGCAGAATCGATTGTGACAGGTCCTGGGTCCTCGAAATCGATATTTGTAAATATATCCAAGGTAAAATGCAGGAAATGACGAAAAGATTTTCTGTCAAAAATGAGGGTTTTCTCGTGTGATTTCCGACTCGAACTCGAGCCAGACAGTGCTGGGGTCCTGAAAACTGAAATCCGCACGAATATCGACGGTGAGGCGCGAAAAATGATAGAATTTCCTTTTATAGAAAACATCGGTTTTTTGGTGTAATTTCGGATGCAGAATCGATTCTGACAGGTCCCGGGTCCTGAGAAGTGAAAGTTTCAGAAATATCGACGGTCAGCCACGAGAAATAATAGAATTTTCGTTTATCGAGAAAATCGGTTTTTCGGTGTTATTTTCATGGCAGAATCGATTCTGACAGGTCCCGGGTCCTCAAAATCAATGTTTGCAGAAATATCGACGGTGAAATGCAAAAAATGTGGAGAAGATTACCGATCAAGAATGCTGGTTTTCTTTTGTGATTCTCGACTCAGACTCGATCGAGACAGGTCCGGGGTCCTAAAAATTGAAATTCTTAGGAATATCGACGGTCAGACGCGAAAAATGATAGAATTTTCTTTTATCGACAGAATCGGTTTTTCGGTGTCATTTCTGAGGCAGAATCGATTCTGACGGGTCCAGAGTCCTCAAAATCGATATTTATAGACATATGCAAGGTGAAATGCGGAAAATGACAGGAATATTTCCTATCAAAAATACGGGTTTTCTCGTGTGATTTCCGACTCAAACTTGAGCCAGACAGTGCTGGGGTCCTGAAAACTGGAATCCCCACGAATATCGACGGTAAGAAGCGAAAAATGATACAATTTCCTTTTATCGAAAAAATCGGTTTTTTGGTGTAATTTCTGATGCAGGATCGATTCTGACAGGTCCCGGGTCCTCAAAATCAATGTTTGCTGGAATATCGACAGTGAAATGCAGAAAATGTCAAAAACATTACCGATTAGGAATGCAGGTTTTCTTTTGTGATTTTCGACTCAGACTCGATCGAGACAGGTCCGGGGTCATGAGAATTGTAATTCTCAGGAATATCGACGGTCAGACGCGAGAAATGATGGAATTTTTTCTCATCGAACAAATCGGTTTTTCGGTGTGATGTTCATTGCAGAATCGATTCTGACAGGTCCAGGGTCCTCAAAATCAATGTTTGCAGAAATATCGACGGTGAAATGCAGAAAATGTGAAAAAGATTTCCGAACAAGAATGCAGGTTTTCTTTCGTGATTTTCGACTCGGACTCGATCGAGACAGGTTCGGGGTCCTGAGAATTGTAACTCTCAGGAATATCAACGGTCAGACGCGAAAAATGATGGAATTTTTTTTCATCGGACAATTCGGCTTTTCGGTGTCATTTCTGATCCAGAATCGATTGTGACAGGTCCTCGGAATCCATATTCGTAGATATATCCAAGGTGAAATGCAGGAAATGACAAAAAGATTTTCTGTCAAAAATGAGGGTTTTCTCGTGTGATTTCCGACTCAAACTCGAGCCAGACAGTGCTGGGGTCCTGAAAACTGAAATCCCCACGAATATCGACGGTAAGACGCGAAAAATGATAGAATTTCCTTTTATCGAAAAAATCGGTTTTTTGGTGTAATTTCTGATGCAGAATCGATTCTGACAGGTCCCGGGTCCTCAAAATCAATGTTTGCAGAAATATCGACGGTGAAATGCAGAAAATGTCAAAAACATTAACGATTAAAAATGCAGGTTTTCTTTTGTGATTCTCGACTCAGACTCGATCGAGACGGGTCCGGGGTCATAAGAATTGTAATTCTAAGGAATATCGACGTTCAGACGCGAGAAATGATGGAATTTTTTCTCATCGAACAAATCGGTTTTTCGGTGTGATTTTCATGGCAGAATCGATTCTGACAGGTTCCGGGTCCTTAAAATCAATGTTTGCTGTAATATCGACTGTGAAATGCAGGAATTATCAGAAACATTACCGATCCAGAATGCAGGTTTTCTTCTGTGATTTTCGACTCAGACTCGATCCAGACAGGTTCGGGGTCCTGAGAATTGTAACTCTCAGGAATATCAACGGTCAGAAGCAAAAAATGATGGAATTTTTTTTCATCGGACAATTCGGCTTTTCGGTGTCATTTCTGATCCAGAATCGATTGTGACAGGTCCTCGAAATCCATATTTGTAGATATATCCAAGGTGAAATGCAGGAAATGACAAAAAGATTTTCTGTCAAAAATGAGGGTTTTCTCGTGTGATTTCCGACTCAAACTCGAGCCAGACAGTGCTGGGGTCCTGAAAACTGAAATCCCCACGAATATCGACGGTAAGACGCGAAAAATGATAGAATTTCCTTTTATCGAAAAAATCGGTTTTTTGGTGTAATTTCTGATGCAGAATCGATTCTGACAGAACCCGGGTCCTCAAAATCAATGTTTGCTGGAATATCGACGGTGAAATGCAGAAAATGTCAAAAACATTACCGATTAAGAATGCAGGTTTTCTTCTGTGATTCTCGACTCAGACTCGATCGAGACGGGTCCGGGGTCATAAGAATTGTAATTCTCAGGAATATCGACGTTCAGACGCGAGAAATGATGGACTTTTTTCTCATCGAACAAATCGGTTTTTCGGTGTGATTTTCATGGCAGAATCGATTCTGACAGGTTCCGGGTCCTCAAAATCAATGTTTGCTGTCATATCGACGGTGAAATGCAGGAATTATCAGGAACATTACCGATCCAGAATGCAGGTTTTCTTTCGTGATTTTCGACTCGGACTCGATCGAGACAGGTCCGGGGTCCTGAAAATTGAAAGTTTCAGAAATATCGACGGTCAGACACGAGAAATAATAGAATTTTCTTTCATCGAAAAAATCGGTTTTTCGGTGTGATTTTCATTGCAGAATCGATTCTGACAGATCCCGGGTCCTTAAAACTGAAATCCTCACGAATATCGACAGTCAGACGCAAAAAATGATAGAATTTTCTTCCATCGACAAAATCGGTTTTTCGGTGTCATTTCTGAGGCAGAATCGATTCTGACAGGTTCCGGGTCCTCAAAATCAATGTTTGCTGGAATATCGACGGTGAAATGCAGAAAATGTCAAAAACATTACCGATTAAGAATGCAGGTTTTCTTCTGTGATTTTCGACTCAGACTCGATCCAGACAGGTTCGGGGTCCTGAAAATTGAAATTCTTAGAAATGTCGACGGTCAGACGCGAAAAATGATGGAATTTTTTTTCATCGAAAAAATCGGTTTTTCGGTGTCATTTCTGATGCAGGATCGATTCTGACAGGTCCCGGGTCCTCAAAATCAATGTTTGCAGAAATATCAACGGTGAAATGCAGAAAATGTCGAAAAGATTAACGAACAAGAATGCAGTTTTTTTTTCGTGATTCTCGACTCAGACTCGATCGAGACAGGTCCGGGGTCCTGAAAATTGAAATTCTCCGGAATATCGACGGTCAGACGCGAAAAATGATGAAATTTTCTTCTATCGAAAAAATCGGTTCCTCGGTGTAATTTTCATTGTAGAATCAATTCTGACAGGTCGCGGCTCCTCAAAACTGGAATCCCCACGGATATCGACGGTCAGACGCGAAAAATGATGGAATTTTCTTTCATCGACAAAATCGGTTTTCGATGTCATTTCTGAGGCAGAATCGATTCTGACATGGCCCGGGTCCTCAAAATCGATATCTGTAGAAATATCCAAGGTAAAATGCAGAAAATGACAGAAATATTTTCTATCAAAAATGCGGGTTTCCTTCTGTTATTTTCGACTCAGACTCGAGCCGGACAGTGCTGGGGTCCCGAAAACTGGAATCCTCACGAATATCGACAGTAAGCCGCGAAAATTGATAGAATTTTCTTTCATCGAAAAAATGGGTGTTTCGGTGACATTTCTGATTCATAATTCATTACGACAGGTCCCGGGTCCTCAGAACTGAAATCCTCACAAATATCGATGGTCATACGCGAAAAAATAATAGAATTTTCTGTTATCGACAAAATCAATTTTTCGGTGTCATTTCTGAGGCAGAATCGATTCTGACAGGTCCCGGGTCCTCAAAATCAATGTTTGCTGGAATATCGACGGTGAAATGCAGAAAATGTCAAGAACATTACCGATTAGGAATGCATGTTTTTTTTTGTGATTCTCGACTCAGACTCGATCGAGACAGGTCCGGGGTCATAAGAATTGTAATTCTCAGAAATATCGACGTTCAGACGCGAGAAATGATGGAATTTTTTCTCATCGAACAAATCGGTTTTTCGGTGTAATGTTCATTGCCGAATCGATTCTGACAGGTCCCGGGTTCTCAAAATCAATGTTTGCAGAAATATCGACGGTGAAATGCAGAAAATGTGAAAAAGATTTCCGAACAAAAATGCAGGATTTCTTCTGTGATTTTCGACTCCGACTCGATCCAGACAGGTTCGGGGTCCTCAGAATTGTAATTCTCAGGAATATCGACGGTCAGACGCGAAAAATGATGGAATTTTTTTTCATTGGACAATTCGGCTTTTCGGTGTCATTTCTGATGCAGAATCGATTGTGACAGGTCCTGGGTCCTCGAAATCGATATTTGTAGATATATCCAAGGTAAAATGCAGGAAATGACGAAAAGATTTTCTGTCAAAAATGAGGGTTTTCTCGTGTGATTTCCGACTCAAACTCGAGCCAGACAGTGCTGGGGTCCTGAAAACTGAAATCCCCACGAATATCGACGGTGAGGCGCGAAAAATGATAGAATTTCCTTTTATAGAAAAAATCGGTTTTTTGGTGTAATTTCGGATGCAGAATCGATTCTGACAGGTCCCGGGTCCTGAGAAGTGGAAGTTTCAGAAATATCGACGGTCAGCCACGAGAAATAATAGAATTTTCGTTTATCGAGAAAATCGGTTTTTCGGTGTTATTTTCATGGCAGAATCGATTCTGACAGGTCCCGGGTCCTCAAAATCAATGTTTGCAGAAATATCGACGGTGAAATGCAAAAAATGTGAAGAAGATTATCGATCAAGAATGCTGGTTTTCTTTTGTGATTCTCGACTCAGACTCGATAGAGACAGGTACGGGGTCCTAAAAATTGAAATTCTTAGGAATATCGACGGTCAGACGCGAAAAATGATAAAATTTTCTTTCATCGACAGAATCGGTTTTTCGGTGTCATTTCTGAGGCAGAATCGATTCTGACGGGTCCAGAGTCCTCAAAATCGATATTTATAGACATATGCAAGGTGAAATGCAGAAAATGACAGAAATATTTCCTATCAAAAATACGGGTTTTCTCGTGTGATTTCCGACTTAAACTTGAGCCATACAGTGCTGGGGTCCCGAAAACTGGAATCCTCACGAATATCGACAGTAAGCCGCGAAAATTGATAGAATTTTCTTTTATCGAAAAAATGGGTGTTTTGGTGTCATTTCTGATTCATAATTCATTACGACAGGTCCCGGGTCCTCAAAATCAATGTTTGCTGGAATATCGACAGTGAAATGCAGAAAATGTCAAAAACATTACCGATTAAGAATGCAGGTTTTCTTTTGTGATTCTCGACTCAGACTCGATCGAGACAGGTCCGGGGTCATGAGAATTGTAATTCTCAGGAATATCGACGGTCAGACGCGAGAAATGATGGAATTTTTTCTCATCGAACAAATCGGTTTTTCGGTGTGATGTTCATTGCAGAATCGATTCTGACAGGTCCCGGGTCCTCAAAATCAATGTTTGCTGGAATATCGACGGTGAAATGCAGAAAATGTCAAAAACATTACCGATTAAGAATGCAGGTTTTCTTCTGTGATTTTCGACTCAGACTCGATCCACACAGGTCCGGGGTCCTGAAAATTGAAATTCTCCGGAATATCGACGGTCAGACGCGAAAAATGATGGAATTTTTTTTCATCGGACAATTCGGCTTTTCGGTGTCATTTCTGATCCAGAATCGATTGTGACAGGTCCTCGAAATCCATATTTGTAGATACATCCAAGGTGAAATGCAGGAAATGACAAAAAGATTTTCTGTCAAAAATGAGGGTTTTCTCGTGTGATTTCCGACTCAAACTCGAGCCAGACAGTGCTGGGGTCCTGAAAACTGAAATCCCCACGAATATCGACGGTAAGACGCGAAAAATGATAGAATTTCCTTTTATCGAAAAAATCGGTTTTTTGGTGTAATTTCTGATGCAGAATCGATTCTGACAGGTCCCGGGTCCTCAAAATCAATGTTTGCTGGAATATCAACGCTGAAATGCAGAAAATGACAAAAAGATTACCGATCAAGAATGCAGGTTTTCTTTTGTGATTCTCGACTCAGACTCGATCGAGACAGGTCCGGGGTCCTGAAAATTGAAATTCTTAGAAATGTCGACGGTCAGACGCGAAATATGATGGAATTTTTTTTCATCGAAAAAATCGGTTTTTCGGTGTCATTTCTGATGCAGGATCGATTCTGACAGGTCCCGGGTCCTCAAAATCAATGTTTGCAGAAATATCAACGGTGAAATGCAGAAAATGTCGAAAAGATTAACGAACAAGAATGCAGTTTTTTTTTCGTGATTCTCGACTCAGACTCGATCGAGACAGGTCCGGGGTTCTGAAAATTGAAATTCTCCGGAATATCGACGGTCAGACGCGAAAAATGATGAAATTTTCTTCTATCGAAAAAATCGGTTCCTCGGTGTAATTTTCATTGTAGAATCAATTCTGACAGGTCGCGGCTCCTCAAAACTGGAATCCCCACGGATATCGACGGTCAGACGCGAAAAATGATAGAATTTTCTTTCATCGACAAAATCGGTTTTCGATGTCATTTCTGAGGCAGAATCGATTCTGACATGGCCCGGGTCCTCAAAATCGATATCTGTAGAAATATCCAAGGTAAAATGCAGAAAATGACAGAAATATTTTCTATCAAAAATGCGGGTTTCCTTCTGTTATTTTCGACTCAGACTCGAGCCAGACAGTGCTGGGGTCCCGAAAACTGGAATCCTCACGAATATCGACAGTAAGCCGCGAAAATTGATAGAATTTTCTTTCATCGAAAAAATGGGTGTTTCGGTGACATTTCTGATTCATAATTCATTACGACAGGTCCCGGGTCCTCAGAACTGAAATCTCCACAAATATCGATGGTCATACGCGAAAAAATAATAGAATTTTCTGTTATCGACAAAATCAATTTTTCGGTGTCATTTCTGAGGCAGAATCGATTCTGACAGGTCCCGGGTCCTCAAAATCAATGTTTGCTGGAATATCGACGGTGAAATGCAGAAAATGTCAAGAACATTACCGATTAGGAATGCATGTTTTTTTTTGTGATTCTCGACTCAGACTCGATCGAGACAGGTCCGGGGTCATAAGAATTGTAATTCTCAGAAATATCGACGTTCAGACGCGAGAAATGATGGAATTTTTTCTCATCGAACAAATCGGTTTTTCGGTGTAATGTTCATTGCCGAATCGATTCTGACAGGTCCCGGGTTTTCAAAATCAATGTTTGCAGAAATATCGACGGTGAAATGCAGAAAATGTGAAAAAGATTTCCGAACAAGAATGCAGGATTTCTTCTGTGATTTTCGACTCCGACTCGATCCAGACAGGTTCGGGGTCCTCAGAATTGTAATTCTCAGGAATATCGACGGTCAGACGCGAAAAATGATGGAATTTTTTTTCATTGGACAATTCGGCTTTTCGGTGTCATTTCTGATGCAGAATCGATTGTGACAGGTCCTGGGTCCTCGAAATCGATATTTGTAGATATATCCAAGGTAAAATGCAGGAAATGACGAAAAGATTTTCTGTCAAAAATGAGGGTTTTCTCGTGTGATTTCCGACTCAAACTCGAGCCAGACAGTGCTGGGGTCCTGGAAACTGAAATCCCCACGAATATCGACGGTGAGGCGCGAAAAATGATAGAATTTCCTTTTATAGAAAAAATCGGTTTTTTGGTGTAATTTCGGATGCAGAATCGATTCTGACAGGTCCCGGGTCCTGAGAAGTGGAAGTTTCAGAAATATCGACGGTCAGCCACGAGAAATAATAGAATTTTCGTTTATCGAGAAAATCGGTTTTTCGGTGTTATTTTCATGGCAGAATCGATTCTGACAGGTCCCGGGTCCTCAAAATCAATGTTTGCAGAAATATCGACGGTGAAATGCAAAAAATGTGAAGAAGATTATCGATCAAGAATGCTGGTTTTCTTTTGTGATTCTCGACTCAGACTCGATAGAGACAGGTACGGGGTCCTAAAAATTGAAATTCTTAGGAATATCGACGGTCAGACGCGAAAAATGATAAAATTTTCTTTCATCGACAGAATCGGTTTTTCGGTGTCATTTCTGAGGCAGAATCGATTCTGACGGGTCCAGAGTCCTCAAAATCGATATTTATAGACATATGCAAGGTGAAATGCAGAAAATGACAGAAATATTTCCTATCAAAAATACGGGTTTTCTCGTGTGATTTCCGACTTAAACTTGAGCCAGACAGTGCTGGGGTCCTGAAAAGTGAAATCCCCACGAATATCGACGGTAAGAAGCGAAAAATGATACAATTTCCTTTCATCGAAAAAATCGGTTTTTTGGTGTAATTTCTGATGCAGAATCGATTCTGACAGGTCCCGGGTCCTCAAAATCAATGTTTGCTGGAATATCGACAGTGAAATGCAGAAAATGTCAAAAACATTACCGATTAAGAATGCAGGTTTTCTTTTGTGATTCTCGACTCAGACTCGATCGAGACAGGTCCGGGGTCATGAGAATTGTAATTCTCAGGAATATCGACGGTCAGACGCGAGAAATGATGGAATTTTTTCTCATCGAACAAATCGGTTTTTCGGTGTGATGTTCATTGCAGAATCGATTCTGACAGGTCCCGGGTCCTCAAAATCAATGTTTGCTGGAATATCGACGGTGAAATGCAGAAAATGTCAAAAACATTACCGATTAAGAATGCAGGTTTTCTTCTGTGATTTTCGACTCAGACTCGATCCACACAGGTCCGGGGTCCTGAAAATTGAAATTCTCCGGAATATCGACGGTCAGACGCGAAAAATGATGGAATTTTTTTTCATCGGACAATTCGGCTTTTCGGTGTCATTTCTGATCCAGAATCGATTGTGACAGGTCCTCGAAATCCATATTTGTAGATACATCCAAGGTGAAATGCAGGAAATGACAAAAAGATTTTCTGTCAAAAATGAGGGTTTTCTCGTGTGATTTCCGACTCAAACTCGAGCCAGACAGTGCTGGGGTCCTGAAAACTGAAATCCCCACGAATATCGACGGTAAGACGCGAAAAATGATAGAATTTCCTTTTATCGAAAAAATCGGTTTTTTGGTGTAATTTCTGATGCAGAATCGATTCTGACAGGTCCCGGGTCCTCAAAATCAATGTTTGCTGGAATATCAACGCTGAAATGCAGAAAATGACAAAAAGATTACCGATCAAGAATGCAGGTTTTCTTTTGTGATTCTCGACTCAGACTCGATCGAGACAGGTCCGGGGTCCTGAAAATTGAAATTCTTAGAAATGTCGACGGTCAGACGCGAAATATGATGGAATTTTTTTTCATCGAAAAAATCGGTTTTTCGGTGTCATTTCTGATGCAGGATCGATTCTGACAGGTCCCGGGTCCTCAAAATCAATGTTTGCAGAAATATCAACGGTGAAATGCAGAAAATGTCGAAAAGATTAACGAACAAGAATGCAGTTTTTTTTTCGTGATTCTCGACTCAGACTCGATCGAGACAGGTCCATGGTCCTGAAAATTGAAATTCTCCGGAATATCGACGGTCAGACGCGAAAAATGATGAAATTTTCTTCTATCGAAAAAATCGGTTCCTCGGTGTAATTTTCATTGTAGAATCAATTCTGACAGGTCGCGGCTCCTCAAAACTGGAATCCCCACGGATATCGACGGTCAGACGCGAAAAATGATAGAATTTTCTTTCATCGACAAAATCGGTTTTCGATGTCATTTCTGAGGCAGAATCGATTCTGACATGGCCCGGGTCCTCAAAATCGATATCTGTAGAAATATCCAAGGTAAAATGCAGAAAATGACAGAAATATTTTCTATCAAAAATGCGGGTTTCCTTCTGTTATTTTCGACTCAGACTCGAGCCAGACAGTGCTGGGGTCCCGAAAACTGGAATCCTCACGAATATCGACAGTAAGCCGCGAAAATTGATAGAATTTTCTTTCATCGAAAAAATGGGTGTTTCGGTGACATTTCTGATTCATAATTCATTACGACAGGTCCCGGGTCCTCAGAACTGAAATCTCCACAAATATCGATGGTCATACGCGAAAAAATAATAGAATTTTCTGTTATCGACAAAATCAATTTTTCGGTGTCATTTCTGAGGCAGAATCGATTCTGACAGGTCCCGGGTCCTCAAAATCAATGTTTGCTGGAATATCGACGGTGAAATGCAGAAAATGTCAAGAACATTACCGATTAGGAATGCATGTTTTTTTTTGTGATTCTCGACTCAGACTCGATCGAGACAGGTCCGGGGTCATAAGAATTGTAATTCTCAGAAATATCGACGTTCAGACGCGAGAAATGATGGAATTTTTTCTCATCGAACAAATCGGTTTTTCGGTGTAATGTTCATTGCCGAATCGATTCTGACAGGTCCCGGGTTTTCAAAATCAATGTTTGCAGAAATATCGACGGTGAAATGCAGAAAATGTGAAAAAGATTTCCGAACAAGAATGCAGGATTTCTTCTGTGATTTTCGACTCCGACTCGATCCAGACAGGTTCGGGGTCCTCAGAATTGTAATTCTCAGGAATATCGACGGTCAGACGCGAAAAATGATGGAATTTTTTTTCATTGGACAATTCGGCTTTTCGGTGTCATTTCTGATGCAGAATCGATTGTGACAGGTCCTGGGTCCTCGAAATCGATATTTGTAGATATATCCAAGTAAAATGCAGGAAATGACGAAAAGATTTTCTGTCAAAAATGAGGGTTTTCTCGTGTGATTTCCGACTCAAACTCGAGCCAGACAGTGCTGGGGTCCTGGAAACTGAAATCCCCACGAATATCGACGGTGAGGCGCGAAAAATGATAGAATTTCCTTTTATAGAAAAAATCGGTTTTTTGGTGTAATTTCGGATGCAGAATCGATTCTGACAGGTCCCGGGTCCTGAGAAGTGGAAGTTTCAGAAATATCGACGGTCAGCCACGAGAAATAATAGAATTTTCGTTTATCGAGAAAATCGGTTTTTCGGTGTTATTTTCATGGCAGAATCGATTCTGACAGGTCCCGGGTCCTCAAAATCAATGTTTGCAGAAATATCGACGGTGAAATGCAAAAAATGTGAAGAAGATTATCGATCAAGAATGCTGGTTTTCTTTTGTGATTCTCGACTCAGACTCGATAGAGACAGGTACGGGGTCCTAAAAATTGAAATTCTTAGGAATATCGACGGTCAGACGCGAAAAATGATAAAATTTTCTTTCATCGACAGAATCGGTTTTTTCGGTGTCATTTCTGAGGCAGAATCGATTCTGACGGGTCCAGAGTCCTCAAAATCGATATTTATAGACATATGCAAGGTGAAATGCAGAAAATGACAGAAATATTTCCTATCAAAAATACGGGTTTTCTCGTGTGATTTCCGACTTAAACTTGAGCCAGACAGTGCTGGGGTCCTGAAAAGTGAAATCCCCCACGAATATCGACGGTAAGAAGCGAAAAATGATACAATTTCCTTTCATCGAAAAAAATCGGTTTTTCGGTGTGATTTTCATTGCAGAATCGATTCTGACAGATCCCGGGTCCTTAAAACTGAAATCCTCACGAATATCGACAGTCAGACGCAAAAAATGATAGAATTTTCTTCCATCGACAAAATCGGTTTTTTCGGTGTCATTTCTGAGGCAGAATCGATTCTGACAGGTTCCGGGTCCTCAAAATCAATGTTTGCTGGAATATCGACGGTGAAATGCAGAAAATGTCAAAAACATTACCGATTAAGAATGCAGGTTTTCTTCTGTGATTTTCGACTCAGACTCGATCCAGACAGGTTCGGGGTCCTGAAAATTGAAATTCTTAGAAATGTCGACGGTCAGACGCGAAAAATGATGGAATTTTTTTTCATCGAAAAAATCGGTTTTTCGGTGTCATTTCTGATGCAGGATCGATTCTGACAGGTCCCGGGTCCTCAAAATCAATGTTTGCAGAAATATCAACGGTGAAATGCAGAAAATGTCGAAAAGATTAACGAACAAGAATGCAGTTTTTTTTTCGTGATTCTCGACTCAGACTCGATCGAGACAGGTCCGGGGTCCTGAAAATTGAAATTCTCCGGAATATCGACGGTCAGACGCGAAAAATGATGAAATTTTCTTCTATCGAAAAAATCGGTTCCTCGGTGTAATTTTCATTGTAGAATCAATTCTGACAGGTCGCGGCTCCTCAAAACTGGAATCCCCACGGATATCGACGGTCAGACGCGAAAAATGATAGAATTTTCTTTCATCGACAAAATCGGTTTTCGATGTCATTTCTGAGGCAGAATCGATTCTGACATGGCGCGGGTCCTCAAAATCGATATCTGTAGAAATATCCAAGGTAAAATGCAGAAAATGACAGAAATATTTTCTATCAAAAATGCGGGTTTTCTTCTGTTATTTTCGACTCAGACTCGAGCCAGACAGTGCTGGGGTCCCGAAAACTGGAATCCTCACGAATATCGACAGTAAGCCGCGAAAATTGATAGAATTTTCTTTCATCGAAAAAATGGGTGTTTCGGTGACATTTCTGATTCATAATTCATTACGACAGGTCCCGGGTCCACAGAACTGAAATCTCCACAAATATCGATGGTCATACGCGAAAAAATGATAGAATTTTCTGTTATCGACAAAATCAATTTTTCGGTGTCATTTCTGAGGCAGAATCGATTCTGACAGGTCCCGGGTCCTCAAAATCAATGTTTGCTGGAATATCGACGGTGAAATGCAGAAAATGTCAAGAACATTACCGATTAGGAATGCAGGTTTTTTTTTGTGATTCTCGACTCAGACTCGATCGAGACAGGTCCTCCGGGGTCATAAGAATTGTAATTCTCAGAAATATCGACGTTCAGACGCGAGAAATGATGGAATTTTTTCTCATCGAACAAATCGGTTTTTCGGTGTAATGTTCATTGCCGAATCGATTCTGACAGGTCCCGGGTTCTCAAAATCAATGTTTGCAGAAATATCGACGGTGAAATGCAGAAAATGTCAGAAACATTACCGATTAAGAATGCAGGTTTTCTTCTGTGATTTTCGACTCAGACTCGATCCAGACAGGTTCGGGGTCCTGAGAATTGTAACTCTCAGGAATATCCACGGTCAGACGCGAAAAATGATGGAATTTTTTTTCATCGGACAATTCGGCTTTTCGGTGTCATTTCTGATCCAGAATCGATTGTGACAGGTCCTCGAAATCCATATTTGTAGATATATCCAAGGTGAAATGCAGGAAATGACAAAAAGATTTTCTGTCAAAAATGAGGGTTTTCTCGTGTGATTTCCGACTCAAACTCGAGCCAGACAGTGCTGGGGTCCTGAAAACTGAAATCCCCACGAATATCGACGGTAAGACGCGAAAAATGATAGAATTTCTTTTTATCGAAAAAATCGGTTTTTTGGTGAAATTTCTGATGCAGAATCGATTCTGACAGGTCCCGGGTCCTCAAAATCAATCTTTGCAGAGATATCGACGGTGAAATGAAAAATGTGAAGAAGATTACCGATCAAGATTGCTGGTTTTTTTTTGTGATTCTCGACTCAGACTCGATCGAGACAGGTCCGGGGTCCTGAAAATTAAAATTCTCAGAAATATCGACGGTCAGACCTGCAAAATGATGAAATTTTCTTTTATTGGAAAAATCGGTTTCTCGGTGTAATTATCATTGCAGAATCGATTCTGACAGGTCCCGGGTCCTTAAAATCAATGTTTGCTGGAATATCAACGCTGAAATGCAGAAAATGACAAAAAGATTACCGATCAAGAATGCAGGTTTTCTTTTGTGATTCTCGACTCAGACTCGATCGAGACAGGTCCGGGGTCCTGAAAATTGAAATTCTTAGAAATGTCGACGGTCAGACGCGAAAAATGATGGAATTTTTTTTCATCGAAAAAATCGGTTTTTCGGTGTCATTTCTGATGCAGGATCGATTCTGACGGGTCCCGGGTCCTCAGAATCAATGTTTGCAAAAATATCAACGGTGAAATGCAGAAAATGTCGAAAAAATTAACGAACAAGAATGCAGTTTTTTTTTCGTGATTCTCGACTCAGACTCGATCGAGACAGGTCCGGGGTCCTGAAAATTGAAATTCTCCGGAATATCGACGGTCAGACGCGAAAAATGATGAAATTTTCTTTTATCGAAAAAATCGGTTCCTCGGTGTAATTTCCATTGTAGAATCAATTCTGACAGGTCGCGGCTCCTCAAGACTGGAATCCCCACGGATATCGACGGTCAGACGCGAAAAATGATAGAATTTTCTTTCATCGACAAAATCGGTTTTCGATGTCATTTCTGAGGCAGAATCGATTCTGACATGGCCCGGGTCCTCAAAATCGATATCTGTAGAAATATCCAAGGTAAAATGCAGAAAATGACAGAAATATTTTTTATCAAAAATGCGGGTTTTCTTCTGTTATTTTCGACTCAGACTCGAGCCAGACAGTGCTGGGGTCCCGAAAACTGGAATCCTCACGAATATCGACAGTAAGCCGCGAAAATTGATAGAATTTTCTTTTATCGAAAAAATGGGTGTTTTGGTGTCATTTCTGATTCATAATTCATTACGACAGGTCCCGGGTCCTCAGAACTGAAATCTCCACAAATATCGATGGTCATACGCGAAAAAATAATAGAATTTTCTGTTATCGACGAAATCAATTTTTCGGTGTCATTTCTGAGGCAGAATCGATTCTGACAGGTCCCGGGTCCTCAAAATCACTGTTTGCTGGAATATCGACGGTGAAATGCAGAAAATGTCAAGAACATTACCGATTAGATATGCAGGTTTTCTTTTGTGATTCTCGACTCAGACTCGATCGAGACAGGTCCGGGGTCATAAGAATTGTAATTCTCAGAAATATCGACGTTCAGACGCGAGAAATGATGGAATTTTTTCTCATCGAACAAATCGGTTTTTCGGTGTAATGTTCATTGCCGAATCGATTCTGACAGGTCCCGGGTTCTCAAAATCAATGTTTGCAGAAATATCGACGGTGAAATGCAGAAAACGTGAAAAAGATTTCCGAACAAGAATGCAGGATTTCTTCTGTGATTTTCGACTCCGACTCGATCCAGACAGGTTCGGGGTCCTCAGAATTGTAAGTCTCAGGAATATCGACGGTCAGACGCGAAAAATGATGGAATTTTTTTTCATTGGACAATTCGGCTTTTCGGTGTCATTTCTGATGCAGAATCGATTGTGACAGGTCCTGGGTCCTCGAAATCGATATTTGTAGATATATCCAAGGTAAAATGCAGGAAATGACGAAAAGATTTTCTGTCAAAAATGAGGGTTTTCTCGTGTGATTTCCGACTCGAACTCGAGCCAGACAGTGCTGGGGTCCTGAAAACTGAAATCCCCACGAATATCGACGGTGAGGCGCGAAAAATGATAGAATTTCCTTTTATAGAAAAAATCGGTTTTTTGGTGTAATTTCGGATGCAGAATCGATTCTGAAAGGTCCCGGGTCCTGAGAAGTGAAAGTTTCAGAAATATCGACGGTCAGCCATGAGAAATAATAGAATTTTCGTTTATCGAGAAAATCGGTTTTTCGGTGTTATTTTCATGGCAGAATCGATTCTGACGGGTCCAGAGTCCTCAAAATCGATATATATAGACATATGCAAGGTGAAATGCAGAAAATGTCAGAAACATTACCGATTAAGAATGCAGGTTTTCTTCTGTGATTTTCGACTCAGACTCGATCCAGACAGGTTCGGGGTCCTGAGAATTGTAACTCTCAGGAATATCCACGGTCAGACGCGAAAAATGATGGAATTTTTTTTCATCGGACAATTCGGCTTTTCGGTGTCATTTCTGATCCAGAATCGATTGTGACAGGTCCTCGAAATCCATATTTGTAGATATATCCAAGGTGAAATGCAGGAAATGACAAAAAGATTTTCTGTCAAAAATGAGGGTTTTCTCGTGTGATTTCCGACTCAAACTCGAGCCAGACAGTGCTGGGGTCCTGAAAACTGAAATCCCCACGAATATCGACGGTAAGACGCGAAAAATGATAGAATTTCTTTTTATCGAAAAAATCGGTTTTTTGGTGAAATTTCTGATGCAGAATCGATTCTGACAGGTCCGGGTCCTCAAAATCAATCTTTGCAGAGATATCGACGGTGAAATGAAAAATGTGCAGAAAATTACCGATCCAGATTGCTGGTTTTTTTTTGTGATTCTCGACTCAGACTCGATCGAGACAGGTCCGGGGTCCTGAAAATTAAAATTCTCAGAAATATCGACGGTCAGACCTGCAAAATGATGAAATTTTCTTTTATTGGAAAAATCGGTTTCTCGGTGTAATTATCATTGCAGAATCGATTCTGACAGGTCCCGGGTCCTTAAAATCAATGTTTGCTGGAATATCAACGCTGAAATGCAGAAAATGACAAAAAGATTACCGATCAAGAATGCAGGTTTTCTTTTGTGATTCTCGACTCAGACTCGATCGAGACAGGTCCGGGGTCCTGAAAATTGAAATTCTTAGAAATGTCGACGGTCAGACGCGAAAAATGATGGAATTTTTTTTCATCGAAAAAATCGGTTTTTCGGTGTCATTTCTGATGCAGGATCGATTCTGACGGGTCCCGGGTCCTCAGAATCAATGTTTGCAAAAATATCAACGGTGAAATGCAGAAAATGTCGAAAAAATTAACGAACAAGAATGCAGTTTTTTTTTCGTGATTCTCGACTCAGACTCGATCGAGACAGGTCCGGGGTCCTGAAAATTGAAATTCTCCGGAATATCGACGGTCAGACGCGAAAAATGATGAAATTTTCTTCTATCGAAAAAATCGGTTCCTCGGTGTAATTTTCATTGTAGAATCAATTCTGACAGGTCGCGGCTCCTCAAAACTGGAATCCCCACGGATATCGACGGTCAGACGCGAAAAATGATAGAATTTTCTTTCATCGACAAAATCGGTTTTCGATGTCATTTCTGAGGCAGAATCGATTCTGACATGGCGCGGGTCCTCAAAATCGATATCTGTAGAAATATCCAAGGTAAAATGCAGAAAATGACAGAAATATTTTCTATCAAAAATGCGGGTTTCCTTCTGTTATTTTCGACTCAGACTCGAGCCAGACAGTGCTGGGGTCCCGAAAAACTGGAATCCTCACGAATATCGACAGTAAGCCGCGAAAATTGATAGAATTTTCTTTCATCGAAAAAATGGGTGTTTCGGTGACATTTCTGATTCATAATTCATTACGACAGGTCCCGGGTCCTCAGAACTGAAATCTCCACAAATATCGATGGTCATTACGCGAAAAAATGATAGAATTTTCTGTTATCGACAAAATCAATTTTTCGGTGTCATTTCTGAGGCAGAATCGATTCTGACAGGTCCGGGTCCTCAAAATCAATGTTTGCTGGAATATCGACGGTGAAATGCAGAAAATGTCAAGAACATTACCGATTAGGAATGCAGGTTTTTTTTTGTGATTCTCGACTCAGACTCGATCGAGACAGGTCCTCCGGGGTCATAAGAATTGTAATTCTCAGAAATATCGACGTTCAGACGCGAGAAATGATGGAATTTTTTCTCATCGAACAAATCGGTTTTTCGGTGTAATGTTCATTGCCGAATCGATTCTGACAGGTCCCGGGTTCTCAAATCAATGTTTGCAGAAATATCGACGGTGAAATGCAGAAAATGTCAGAAACATTACCGATTAAGAATGCAGGTTTTCTTCTGTGATTTTCGACTCAGGACTCGATCCAGACAGGTTCGGGGTCCTGAGAATTGTAACTCTCAGGAATATCCACGGTCAGACGCGAAAAATGATGGAATTTTTTTTCATCGGACAATTCGGCTTTTCGGTGTCATTTCTGATCCAGAATCGATTGTGACAGGTCCTCGAAATCCATATTTGTAGATATATCCAAGGTGAAATGCAGGAAATGACAAAAAGATTTTCTGTCAAAAATGAGGGTTTTCTCGTGTGATTTCCGACTCAACTCGAGCCAGACAGTGCTGGGGGTCCTGAAAACTGAAATCCCCACGAATATCGGACGGTAAGACGCGAAAAATGATAGAATTTCTTTTTATCGAAAAAATCGGTTTTTTGGTGAAATTTCTGATGCAGAATCGATTCTGACAGGTCCCGGGTCCTCAAAATCAATCTTTGCAGAGATATCGACGGTGAAATGAAAAATGTGAAGAAGATTACCGATCAAGATTGCTGGTTTTTTTTTGTGATTCTCGACTCAGACTCGATCGAGACAGGTCCGGGGTCCTGAAAATTAAAATTCTCAGAAATATCGACGGTCAGACCTGCAAAATGATGAAATTTTCTTTTATTGGAAAAATCGGTTTCTCGGTGTAATTATCATTGCAGAATCGATTCTGACAGGTCCCGGGTCCTTAAAATCAATGTTTGCTGGAATATCAACGCTGAAATGCAGAAAATGACAAAAAGATTACCGATCAAGAATGCAGGTTTTCTTTTGTGATTCTCGACTCAGACTCGATCGAGACAGGTCCGGGGTCCTGAAAATTGAAATTCTTAGAAATGTCGACGGTCAGACGCGAAAAATGATGGAATTTTTTTTCATCGAAAAAATCGGTTTTTCGGTGTCATTTCTGATGCAGGATCGATTCTGACGGGTCCCGGGTCCTCAGAATCAATGTTTGCAAAAATATCAACGGTGAAATGCAGAAAATGTCGAAAAAATTAACGAACAAGAATGCAGTTTTTTTTTCGTGATTCTCGACTCAGACTCGATCGAGACAGGTCCGGGGTCCTGAAAATTGAAATTCTCCGGAATATCGACGGTCAGACGCGAAAAATGATGAAATTTTCTTTTATCGAAAAAATCGGTTCCTCGGTGTAATTTCCATTGTAGAATCAATTCTGACAGGTCGCGGCTCCTCAAGACTGGAATCCCCACGGATATCGACGGTCAGACGCGAAAAATGATAGAATTTTCTTTCATCGACAAAATCGGTTTTCGATGTCATTTCTGAGGCAGAATCGATTCTGACATGGCCCGGGTCCTCAAAATCGATATCTGTAGAAATATCCAAGGTAAAATGCAGAAAATGACAGAAATATTTTTTATCAAAAATGCGGGTTTTCTTCTGTTATTTTCGACTCAGACTCGAGCCAGACAGTGCTGGGGTCCCGAAAACTGGAATCCTCACGAATATCGACAGTAAGCCGCGAAAATTGATAGAATTTTCTTTTATCGAAAAAATGGGTGTTTTGGTGTCATTTCTGATTCATAATTCATTACGACAGGTCCCGGGTCCTCAGAACTGAAATCTCCACAAATATCGATGGTCATACGCGAAAAAATAATAGAATTTTCTGTTATCGACGAAATCAATTTTTCGGTGTCATTTCTGAGGCAGAATCGATTCTGACAGGTCCCGGGTCCTCAAAATCACTGTTTGCTGGAATATCGACGGTGAAATGCAGAAAATGTCAAGAACATTACCGATTAGATATGCAGGTTTTCTTTTGTGATTCTCGACTCAGACTCGATCGAGACAGGTCCGGGGTCATAAGAATTGTAATTCTCAGAAATATCGACGTTCAGACGCGAGAAATGATGGAATTTTTTCTCATCGAACAAATCGGTTTTTCGGTGTAATGTTCATTGCCGAATCGATTCTGACAGGTCCCGGGTTCTCAAAATCAATGTTTGCAGAAATATCGACGGTGGAAATGCAGAAAACGTGAAAAAAGATTTCCGAACAAGAATCAGAATTTCTTCTGTGATTTTCGACTCCGACTCGATCCAGACAGGTTCGGGGTCCTCAGAATTGTAAGTCTCAGGAATATCGACGGTCAGACGCGAAAAATGATGGAATTTTTTTTCATTGGACAATTCGGCTTTTCGGTGTCATTTCTGATGCAGAATCGATTGTGACAGGTCCTGGGTCCTCGAAATCGATATTTGTAGATATATCCAAGGTAAAATGCAGGAAATGACGAAAAGATTTTCTGTCAAAAATGAGGGTTTTCTCGTGTGATTTCCGACTCGAACTCGAGCCAGACAGTGCTGAGGTCCTGAAAACTGAAATCCCCACGAATATCGACGGTGAGGCGCGAAAAATGATAGAATTTCCTTTTATAGAAAAAATCGGTTTTTTTGGTGTAATTTCGGATGCAGAATCGATTTGAAAGGTCCCGGGTCCTGAGAAGTGAAAGTTTCAGAAATATCGACGGTCAGCCATGAGAAATAATAGAATTTTCGTTTATCGAGAAAATTGGTTTTTCGGTGTTATTTTCATGGCAGAATCGATTCTGACGGGTCCAGAGTCCTCAAAATCGATATATATAGACATATGCAAGGTGAAATGCAGAAAA
>OZ023068.1:11095931-11325119 GCA_963992785.1 Tenthredo livida
GTGTGACATTTTGTGTGTCGGATGTTGTTCTGTTATGCTTGGTGTTGCGTATAATTTCTTCAAATAACTATCGAAAATTGATCTTATATTCTCTAGTGAGGATGTGGGATCTATTTTCACGTTGTACTTTCCGCAGATTTGAATCAATGTCTCTTTATTATAATTTTTTACCCAGGCCGTTTGTTTCTTCTTTATAAATTCTTCCACTTTCACAAAATCCACCTCAACTTCACTGTCTTCGTCTGAATCCATCGACTCTTATGCCAATTATTAAGGCCACTATGCATTATTTAAATCATCCTCGTCGCCATTGTAAGGACCGAGTAAATGAGTACACAATATAGTCTAATAGTCTTTATTTACTTGAAGTCGACCCACTCGTGTCAACGGGTCAACAGGTACTGGCCCTGCTAACGTATGAGTCAGACGCCGATGTACATATGGGTGTATCCGTATTATCAGTTACCACAAATATATTTTAGAAATTTACAAAAACAAGATTTATAATTTTTATAAAAATGAAATTTTACTTCAATAAATAATCATTTCATTTCAAAAATGCGGGATACATAATATTTCTATATAGTATATAATATATCGATGGACCAATGCCATAAGGTCGTAATAAGCGAAAAAAAAAAAATTCTACACCTGTATAAAACGCATCTGTACATCGAAATTCGGCGAGAAAATGTATTTTCGAATCAATTTTTTTTTCGCGTTTACGACTTACGGAATTAGTCCATCGATATAATATATTATTTCCCCCGAAAATGATTCTGAAGTGCTGGACGTGCGCGCCTTGAGTAGGGCCAATGCGTGGGCCTCTGCCGTGGGTATACTGGGACGCGCGCACCGTTGCAACGCCATGTTAAAAATTAGAAAAAAAATAAACCCCATGAAACTTCCATCGTAAACAAAATCTTTTATGATGCATAATTGAATGAAGAATTCCATCATATTTTTTCAGCATCTTAAAAACGGCTGATTTCTGCAGAAAAATCTTTCAATACTTTAACTGTTTATAACAAATAGAAATTCGCAATTTTTTATAAATTAAAAAAAAATTTCTTGTAGGTTATTCTTTCAGCTTTCGAAAGATCGCTGGTTCATCTCTCCGTGATAAATGAAACCGGAGATATTAATTCTTGAAGTTGACCGAAGCGCTAATTTCGCAACGAAATACAACTTATGACTTGGCAAAAAAATGATTTTGTACAAATAACGGAATACGTATCGGTTTTTTCACGTCTATTTCACCTGAGCAAGAGTTTCAATAGATCTAAAAAAATACGAGGTCAGAAAACGATCGAATCCGGCCGGTTTCTCCTGGAATTGCCCATATACAACAATAAAATTCTGGGACGTATACGGTTCCGGCGTCTTTGTATTCTGCTTCTGAATTGTGATAATTACCATGCTCCAATTTTTATTAACCGTTATTCCGTGATAGTCCATAAATAAATTGTACCAAATACTTGTAGGTGTTTCATTGGCGAGAAAAAAAAAACATTCGTAACAATTTTCAGTATCAAATAGTGCGTCGATGATGAATCTAATGATGCCTATAAAAAACATCAGAGCGGTTGATGGAAATAAGTGTCTCGATTCATAACGAATATCCCGTATGTGAAGTTCCATTCTATTCTATTCTATTATATCATATTATATTATGTTGAATTATTTTTATAAATGTTCAACAATAATAGTCGAAAATAGAGTTCGCACAAGAATGAAATGTCTGCGTCACCCCCGTAGTTACAAAGTATTGTAAATACGCACGCTGTTCGGAGGAAAGCAAATCAGAATCGAAGTTAGCGAAATAGTTCAATGTTTGATTAATTTTATGTTACATATAAAGCACACTTCGTCAGAACATATCGTACCCCTAAAACCACACTGTAACATCTCAAAAAATATTGTTTTTTCAAAATTGCCATAGGACTTCATGTAATAGCATTTACATTCATTTGAAAGCAAATCCGCTAAATACATATTTTTTGAGTTGTTACAGTGTTGTTCTGGGTATGCGATATAAACGCATTTCAGAACTCACGCGTTATTGTTTTATCGTGTGACAGCTTATTTAAGAAAAAAAACAGGATCACGTACTGGAAATACAGCCTCAAAAGCATTGTCGCGAATTATATAAGAATTGTATCTATGATTGCTTACATGTGAAAAATAATGTAGCAGTGGGGAACACTTACCCTTTCAATGTACTACTCACTCTTCGGGCGGATAAATGCAGGTTTTTCTTATTATCATCCCTTCGACTTTGACAGTGCGTACGATCCATTTTTTCACTCACTAAACTGCCGGTGATTGCACGTAATAAACACACACGACTACGCGTCCAATTTTTATCGCTAACTGAATAACGAATACAAATGTTATTCCGGGGGATGCAGTTATAACGATGTGGAGCGTAGAAATCGAATCTTTATTTATTCACTCGCGTTGATTTCGCTTGCCGTGTCGATGAGTGTATACGGGACCGGCAGAAGTGACAACCACTGGGCCCAGCCGCGGTGATTTAGTGCGCAGTCGCCGACGTCACGACAGCTCTGCGGAGCGGCAGTCGTTCACCGAGTGCCGAGGAGCATGAATCGTAAGTATTTCATTACTAAGTGATATTGCGCGTAACATCGTTAGTAAAGAAAATTATTGTTCCGCATAATTGTTGTTATCAACGTGAACAATTTATAGACTTTGCGAAAGATTATTGGTTCACTTGAATTACTCCTAAAAAATGCCTGTCTGAACTCATTATAATCAAGTGAAAAGGTATAAGATATAAACGAAAAAAAAAAACGATTTTTAAACGATTTTTGATTTCACGCACGATTATCAAAGTTCAAACTTGAGAGGGGCTTTTATTCAGAAAATACATGACAAAAGTACATGGAAAAGCGGCATTGTTTCGGAGTAATTCCATCAAAATCTTTGACTTATACATTGTCACGCATATTGTTTTTCATGAATTGTACCATTTTTAAACGATACTTTACTTTATTTCTCACTTTATTTTTCAGCACAAAATTACGAACAATACCCGTGGGGCATTCCGCTGAATGCCCCCCAGCCACCACCTCCAGGCCTTGCGCCAATACCACCTGGAAACGGAGGTGATGGTCCAGCGAGATTCCCGGTGCATCCGGGAATCATGGGGGGCATTCAGCCGAATGTCCCACCGTACGTACGTACGGACTGGGGCTACCCACCCCAACGGCAGTGGCAGGAGTGGCGCCAACCCCATCCCCAGCTGCTGTCTCCGGTGAATAAATATATATTTTTTTTATACAATAACGCGTATTTTTCATGCTTTGTCTTTGCGTAGATTTCATACATGCCGCCATACGGCCAGGGGATGTTGGTGCCACCGCCACCGCCACCGCCGTCGCAACCGCAACCGCCACCGCCACTGCCACCGACGCCGCCAGCGAAACCAGCGACGTCGGCATCTGCGGCGAGTGCCGATCTTCGGTCCGCCAGCCCGACCCTCGAGGTTCGTAAATACCTATATATCGAGAGAATGCCTTTAAAGTTATCACTCGGTCATTGCCAACTCGGAGGTCCCCAAGTTTTTCGTCTCTTTTTTAAGACTACATGCCCGAAAGGGCGATAAGTCGAAAAAAGGATCAATCAATCAATCAATCGTCTGTTTTTTCGCAGGCTGGCCATCCCCTTTTCAGGTTCAAACTTGTTAATTTTTTTTAATTTAATTAATTTTAATTCTCAATTTTCAATGTTTATGGGGGCGTCCATTAATCACGTGAGGCTTCAGGCAGGGAGGGGGGGGGTCACTAGAAAAATCACGGCCGCTCACACGGGGGAGGGAGGGGTCATTCGGACGCATCACGTATATTTTTTTTCCGACGATCCGGAAGAATCTCCTATTATTTCCGACTCTCAAATGTCCCGCCATTGACAATTGTCTTTATGCGCTTTACATTGAGCATGAGTTCACTGCGCAGCCGCGAAGGGCGCGCCACCGACGCGTATTCAGACCGTCAGATTTTTCAAATCTTATTGTTGTAAGATTTTTGTCGATACTATTATTTCAATTAAGACGCATTTGTTCACTGATTGTAGTCGATGTTGGATCTTTTTAAACTTAAAATCGAGTAATATTTTGATAATATGGCTTCCGAGCTGGGCTCTTTATATAACGAGAGCTTTAAGCTCTACAAATTATTGCACGAATCGCAAACTGGACAACACGCCCAAAAAGAGTTTAATTTGCTCTGGGCTAAGGCGAAAGCTGGAAACCCCACAAAAGACGAGTTCGTTAAATTTGCTAGAAATCTTCTGGCAGATTATCGAAAAAGAAACAGTGCTAAGAAGGCAGCGAGTATTTTATTTTATTTCTCGAGACAAAATGAACAGGTAAGTGAAAATTTGCATGGTTTTAAATAGCAAAAGTCACCAAAAGAGATGCATTGAAATCTCACTCACTTCCACATTATTAATTCAACTTTATCTGTCACATTTATTCTGTGTGAATTTCAACGAATTGTAAAAATGAATTTGATACGACATCGAAAGAATTAACTCTGATACTCTTGGTACTCTAATATACTTCATGGTTTTTCCAAAAGAAATAGTATGCTAAAATTCACAGACTATTATCTGGTTACTATTAATGTTTATAATAAATTAAAATATCTCCGTAATTGGAACCAGAATAAATTTTCCGAATGCTTATCAATATTTCATTATGCGAAATTGTTGGGAGAGAGGACTTGAATGTACACAATGATCAGCTCCTCTTGTCGTCTCAAAACATTGAGATATCGTTAAAATTGTAGTGTGTGTTTACGAAGTCGATTGTGTACGTTTTATTCTATGATTATATTGTGGTCATAAAACATTTGCAGCGTAATGGAAAAAATATAGCAGCATCATCAACTACTATTACAACAAATAATGTGGTGAATCCCATTGTCCCAAACTCATCCACGAATATAGTCTCGCAGGCGTCTGGTACTCATGAACCTGAAGCAAATGAACTAGGCTCAAGGTCATTATTGCTGCAGGATTCTGATGATGATGATAATAACGAAGTTATCATTAGTAGCACCTCTCCAATCCCATCAGGTACCATTTTTATACGCGAATTTCGCCGGTTTAAAAATGTTTGTCTCTCCAGATTTACGATATTCAACGATTTTATTATTGTGCGGTACACAATGGAAAAAAATGTCTCGTTTCAAGAAAAATAAGTATTTCTTGTTTTAAGAAACTGTAGTTTCCTAAATGTTTTTTGATTAAATCAAGAAAATATGTTCTTAGTTCGAATTAATTACATATATTCGGATGAAGAACATATTTTCTTGATTTAATCAAAAAACATTCGAGAAACTCAGGTTTCTTGAAACGAGAAATCTTATCTTTGAAACGAAGGATTTTTTTTCTGTGTATATAGCTCTGAGCTTGAACATGCTTCGTTCCAGGGACTCGTAAGCGCGAAGTAAGAGTTTTGGAAAGCGACGAAGAAGCTATTGACGACCCGGGCTCTAGCAGTACCTCAGTTAACATTGTGCGACCAACCCCCGCACAGGATGAACTAAAGAACCGCATTTCTTTACTAGAAGCGGAACTTGAAGTTGCTATTCGTCGCAGAGATTGCATTAGTTCAGATGGTAGCGAACAACGTCAGATATTAAAGCTCAGACAAAATATCAAGTCATCCAAGAAGGAGTTGCACAAGAAACGGCAGCATACTCTTCACGCCAGAAAACACAGAAGCACTCAGCGATCCAAAATCAATGCGGTGTGCATTCAGAACCCTGATGCTGCTAATATTTTGAAACTTCGCACTGAACCAGGCCGCCCACGTTTGGAAGAAAAGCAACCTGAATTGCTGAAGACGATCGTAGATTTGGCAATGTTTGGAGCGTCTGCAGAGGAACGTCGTCGCTGTGAGATCGTGCGAAGTTGCCGAACACTTGGTGATCTTCATGGCAGATTGGTAGAGTTAGGCTTCCAAATTTCGAGAAGTGGAACTTATATTCGTTTACTGCCGAGGAGGTATAATACATTAGAGGGAAAGCGGCACGTTGTCACGGTACCAGTGAAGTTAAGTCGCCCCGAAGCTGATCATCACAAGGCTCATCCAGATCAACACTTCTGCACGGCGACAGTTAGATCGCTCGAAACCGTAGCATCCATTTTAGGTCCCCGGCAAGTTAGTTTCATTTCGCAAGATGATAAAGCGCGAGTTCCGATAGGTCTGACAGCTGCCAACAAGCAGGCACCACTATTAATGCACATGGAGTATCGAGTATCTCTGCCGGACCATGACTGGGTAGTTGCTGCGAAACATAAGTTAATTCCTAGCGTATACGCCGGATGCATTATTAAAGATAATGCTATGGGTCGCCCAGAAGCTGTCACATATACGGGGCCAACCTACATCTCGGTTCGAAGTGGCAAGCACTCGTCTTCAACCGCCTCATCGCATGCCGCGGACTTCGACAAACTTGCCACCCTGGACAGTTTTAAAGAAATTATGCGAGAAGAAAACGGAGATATGAAGCCTGTTTTCATGATTTCCTCTGATGGTGGGCCTGATGAAAACCCTCGCTATCCAAAAGTCGTTGCCAATGCGATACACCACTTCAACCAGTTTGGCCTTGATGCAATATTCGTTTTCACAAATGCACCGGGAAGGAGCGCATTCAACAGAGTTGAAAGAAGAATGGCCCCTCTTAGTAGGGAATTGTCAGGTGTAATTCTACCGCATGACTCATTTGGGAGTCACCTTAATGAAAGGGGTCAAACGGTCGATTCGGAGCTCGAGAACAAGAACTTCCGCAAGGCAGGTGAGGTCCTCGCCGAGATATGGAGCAGCGTTGTAATCGACGGAAAAAGCGTTGTCGCCGAGTATGTCGAGCCTGATACCCATGCCGAGAGCTTCTTACCGGCGATGCCTTCGCAACAGTGGTGTAGCAATCACGTTCGACACAGCCAATACTTACTTCAGGTTGTTTTTCGAAATTTTTACTAAGTACTTTGATTTTACAGACGTTTCCTCGAATTAATGTAGACGTTTGCAATATGGTTTTGTGACAGTTTTTCTTATCAACAGGTGGTAAAATGTAACGACAGGGCTTGCTGTACTGAATTTCGTAGTTCATTGCAACTTGTCCTTCCCGAACGCTTCCTCCCTGCTCCCTTTCCGATCATTCAAACTCCCAACAGTTTGAGTATTCCGACGCACGAAGAACACGACGGCAAGACGTTCGCCCCTTTTCTATTGCGACAGTCTCTGTGTCTTGTGCCTCCACAGGGTCCCTTTCGGCAATTACCTTACGACATGTATTGCCCGAGTGTACAATCAGAGCTTGAAGGCAGAACATGCAAGGAATGTGGCCTGTATTTCTGTTCAAAAAAAGCTGTGACTGCACACAACAGTTCTCTTCACAGAAAAAAGAAAGGTATACGTAATGAGCAAGTTGATGAACAAATGGATGAAGCAGAAGGATTGCATGACGTACATGAGGTTGATACTCTCGAAGTACAAGAGTTGCAAGAGGTGGCAAACACCCCGGCACTTGTCAGTATCGCGCAAAGCATACAGAATCCCTGGGTGGAAGAAGAATATTAATCAATCAGAACTGTTGACGGCTCCAGGATTCTTAATATATGTTATTATTAATTCGTTAACTATTATTTCCTATATTTATATGATTATATATGAATATTCTGTTATTTTACTGTTAGATAAATAGAGGATTTAAAAATATTTATGAGTCATTTTATTTCATATTTTTTAAGCCTAGTGTAGAATATCGATTTTTTAAATTCAATAAATCACGTGATATAGAGCAGGGGGGGGGGGGTTAGATACAGTCTCACCTAAGATCACGAAGAGGAGGGGAGGGGTCAAAATCAGCCCAAAACGCATCACGTGATTAATGGACGCCCCCTATTCTAATCATTGAGTGTTTTCGCGCATTAGTTGCGAATACTCAATAAAAAATCTGCTTGGAATTTTTGTTTTTATAAAAACAAAAATTGATTCACAAATTCATCGAATATGGAAAAAAAGGCGGTTTCATGAAAAATAAAAATAAATCATAATAATAACAATAATAATGATATATTGATATGAAATATGAAAAATTATTATCATTAAATAAATCACTATTAATTAGACAAATTATTTTCTCTCACCTTCGTTGACGCACTTGTTTTACAACGTTTGACAGCTGCGGTAGTTTGATCCTAAAAAGGGCTGATCAGCCTGCGAAAAACAGATGAAAAACTTAGGGAGGGCCGAGTTGGCTATGACTGAGTCATAACTTTCACGGTATTCGCTCGGTATGTTATTTTATCAAAATTTTTTTCCCCTTGTTTCCTCGTCAAATAATTCATGCCAGAGAATACGGTGTAATCGTCATGTGCAGTTCTTTTTTAGAAGGAAAAACGTGTCTTTCAGACAATTTTTTTGGCGTACGAAGTTGACTTGTGACGAAGAGGCTCAGTACTCTGTTACTGGGGCCGATATTCATTATAACAATTGTTGTGTTGTCTATAGGAACGGATCGCAGCAGTCGTGCGGAAGATGCTGCCCGCTGCTGCGACAACCAGCACTCGAGGGGAGGGCAGCCGCCGGGAGAAGCACCGCCGCGGACGCGGCAGGGGCAGGGGCCGAGGCCGAAGGGGTGGGCGGGGGGGTGGGACCCACATTTTTATAAATAATTAGTTTTAATAAAAATTTACTTTTAAAATTTGACGTCGTCATTAATCTAGAATTATACTGCTAGTTTCCATATAGTCCTGCTATTTGTAAAAATATCGGTAGTTTTTCACAAACTTGTGCATTCCTGAACGTTGGAGTGTACGATTTTGCTTCTAACTATATCTAATATCAAATTATATTATGTGATAAAATAATTCGTGGAATTTCGTCACATTTTTCAGCTCACCCGGTTTGATGTAGCACGCGTTTAAACTTTTTATTATATAAATTGAAATTCATCAATTGTACAACCTTCAGTGGAAAATTCTTAGCTTCCCAATGAATACTGTAACGTATCAGGCGACCTAGGCCTGACCGTTAGCATTTCAAACGTCAACCGTTGCGAACTAAAATATATTCTAGAACGTTCGAGAACAAGCGTCTTCGGCGTGACGTCACGAATGGTATATAAGTCGCGACAACGCAAGGCAGAGCAGCAATACACGGCTGATCGCCTGATTGACTCACTGTAATATCACTTCTCATACTTTGTTGTCTGACACTCGTAGCAAAGAGCTCGAGTGATCACTAAATTCGAATCTTTATTTTGTTTGGATATTAGCTATAGCAGCAATATACCTTTAGCATCACTTCGAATCCAAAAGCATAATTAGATAAATCAGAAATTTATTATTATAAAAATAGAATCAGAATCATATAAAAGTCACGTAATAAATAATATATTATTGTGCAAAATCTCAATTCAAAATAGAAAAGTAGAAGCAACTTTGTAAATATAATTTTAGTTGGTTGCAACCTTAGTTTAAGTTTATTAAATAAATGATATTTTTGTTTGATTAAGAAAAAGCATAATTTGTCGCAGCCTCCTTTCTTCGCCAATTTCCAGGTCTTGTAAATTCAACTTACTAACTATAGCATAGGGACAGCTTCGGCAAGGTATAACCTTGTCCAAGTCTGAGACAGGCTTTGTCTGCACTTGCAGGCACAGTTCTGAGCGTAGGTTTGTTTACTAACTGGGAAGAAGACGGTAGTTGCACGTCTGCGTGTACCTATTCGTCAGGGAGACGGCTGATAACGCAGTGCGTTTGAGGTCCGTAAGATTAGCGTCAGTAGTCTAATTATTAAGAGTGGTCCCGAAAAACATTAACCGAGCAATAGAACTCACACTAACGGCACGGTTTGTGATATCTTCTATATCGCAAACCTGTGAAAAGTTACATTTGGCGCCCAACGTGGGGCCACTCTAATTAAAATTCTATTAAATTTTTGCTTAAAAACTTAGAGTCATTTGTTTCATTAACTTAACTTCTTTTGCGTCAACTAAACTTAAATTCATTGCTATAAAAATTAGAATCTTTTGGGGGAATGTCAAAATCCGGCGTCGTGACCAGGAAAATGGCGGACAAGGGAGCCTGCGGCAATCCAGCCTTAGAATTAGGGTTAGAGGATAGGTCAACAGGTAGACATCACAAAGAAAAAGATCCACAAAGTATAGATAAAACGTTTATTGATAAAGAAAAAGATGCTTCGAGTCAGAGACAGCAGAGGGTCGATCCATCACCCTGGGTGGCGGCGCTAGAAAAATTAAACAAAATATTAGATGACAGTTTAGCTTCTCTATCTAGAGATTTGATTCAATCAAAATCAGAGAATGTAGAAAACGTAGTAAATAGTCAGAAAAGTTTCCTTGAAAGACTCGAAGAACAATCAATAAAATATAAAAAACAGTTGGAATTACTTGACAAAAAGCTCGAGAACTCTAATGAGCAGCTCGAAGACAGATTAGATCGATGCGTAGAAGAATTTAGTGAAACACATAAAATTTTGAGAGAAGAATTTGGGGATAGTCTGATATGCTTGGAAAATAAAATAGACAAGAACAATAAAGCTAGTCTCGATAAAATCCTTGAAGTTGAGAAAAAACAGGATAGTTTCAAAGTCAGCACAAATGCTGAATTTAGAAAAATAAAATCTGCAAATCCTAACCTCAATTGCGAGTATAATCATTTACTATCCAGGCATGTCAAACTACCGACTTATTCCGGCAAGAGTTGGGAAAGACCAGCCAATTATATTAAAGAAATAGAGGAATACTTTACCTTCATAGATGTACGTGCAGACGATATTTGTTTGAAATTAATCGGGCAAAGTCTCATGTACGATGCCAAAGATTGGTGGATCGCGCGCCGCGATGTTGTAAAATCCTGGGGAGAATTTAAAACTCGATTTTTAAATAGGTATTGGGGTGTCGAAATTCAAAGAGAATTACGTAAAGATATCGAATTCGGATATTATTTGCCTGACTCGAGGGTAACATGGTCCGAATATGCAAACCGAAAATACGCGTCAGCTGCAGGTTTAGATCCGTGCATGACTGAGTCGGAAATCGTCCGAAACCTAGTACGTCATTTCGACGAACCTATTGTTGAGGCAGCAAAGTGCCGAGATATCCGCGACATCGATGCACTGTTGAGTTTTCTTGACGAGATGCAATTCGGAGGTAGGTCGAATGCACCGAGGCAACGGGTAACGTACGCGAACAAACAGAATCCAACTGTCGGTCGCGTTACTGAAAAACAGGTGTCATGGCGGAGTGACAACTCTAATCAAAATTTCAAACCGGTAACGGATGAGCATGATCCAAGAAATAAACATGGTCAAACTGACAACACACACAATAGGTCGAATTGGACAAACTCGAAAATAAGCGCGACCGTTGTAAATACGGATGATACGCCGGTAACAGATCAATTACCTACGGAAAACTAATAGACGCTGTACTGGACGAAGCTATGCCGACGCCAGGACAGCACAAGGTAGTTATATCCGCGGCAAAATACAAAATTCAAAACATAGAGAATAACGATTCATTTGAAAGTCCAGATAATTATTTATTTAACGAGAGTACAGAAACTGATAAATCTTTGATGCGGTGTCCGGAGGTTCTCCTGCGCATTGAAGGAGTCGAAGCTAAAGCGTTAATAGATACCGGTAGCCAGATTACGTGCGTGTCGGATGATTGGTATGGTCGTCATAAATCATCGTTAATCAGTTGCGCGAAATTACCAGTTACGAATTTACAGGTATTAGGAGTGCTAGGGGGCAAAGCCACTCGTGTTAAGGAGCAATTCCTAGCTAGAATTGAAGTGGGGTTGTTGTCCGATGAGGTGGGTTTTCTCATCGTACATGGCCTAAAACATGATGTAATTCTCGGTATCGACACATTACGTAGATGGGAAGCTGATCTAGATTTCAAAATAAATAAACTGACAATTCAAATGAAACTAACAAAAGATCAAATAGAAGTTCATAATTCAGATGATATCGATAACAGCGAAACTCGTAAAATTATCTCCAGTATAAACTCAATTAATAATTATCGGATTAAAGATAATCCTATTAATCCGTTAATCGGATTGACCCAAAATTCTGAATTAACTAATGATGAGATTAATAGCAAGTTATCAGAATGTCAGGTACTTAAAGCTTATGAAAGAGATGCATTTTCTAGTCTACTAAAAAAGTATCGCGACATATTTTCAAAAATACCTGGTAGAGTCACTATTTATGAACACAAAATTAAAATATACGAGGATATACCGTTTGTACGACGTTCATATCCTGTGCCAATAATGCACCGGGAAAAAGTAAGACAAGAAATCGAAAAAATGCTAAGCCTTGGAATAATCGAGCGCTCTTATAGCGAATATATAAATCCGTTAGTAGTGGTAGCAAAAAAATCCGGAGATGTTAGACTGGTATTAGACGCGAGGTATATAAATAAGCTGATAGTACCTGATCGCGATTGCGCGCAATCTACTGAAGTTTTATTTCAGAAATGCGGGGATGCAGCATTCATGTCTAGTCTTGATTTAACGGCCAGTTTTTGGCAGGTGCCATTACATAAAGATTCGAGAAAGTACACAGCGTTCATGTACGAGGGGAGGACCTACCAATTCGCGGTAACACCCTACGGTCTTAATACAAGCTTGGCTAGTCTCATTCGTACACTGGATCTAGTCTTAAAAGAAACAGATAAGTTCACGATAAATTTTGTGGACGACATTTTGTGTCTATCGGACTCGTTCCAGTCCCATTTAGTACACCTTGAGAAATTATTTGAGGTATTTAGGAAGCATAATATGACAATAAACTTTAGCAAATCAAAATTCTTCCGAGAGGAAATAGATTTTCTAAGTCATAGGATTACGAAGGCTGGGGTTTTGCCCCAACCTGAGAAAATAGATGCAATACAATATTTTCCCGAACCTAAAAACGTTAAGCAGCTTAAAGGATTTTTAGATTTGGTGAATCAGGATTTAACTAGGGTTAAAAAGAAATTAAAAAGAATTAACGACATTTGGTACCACGTGGAACCAGGGGGCTCTCAGAGAGCCTACCTTCCGGGAAACTTGATTAACAACCTGGTTAAAGAAACACACGAAATTTACGGTCACATCGGGGCTGGAAAATGTTACAAAGTGCTTAAAGAAACTTTTTATTACCCGAAATTCGCGCGTCTCGTCAGGAAAATCTTAGCTAGTTGTGATCGATGTCAGAGATGCAAAGTACCTAATCAATACAGTTATGCACGAATGCAGAACATAACACCAAGCAAAGTAGGTGAATTAGTATCAATCGATTTTTTGGGCCCGTTACCTTCGAGTAAGGGAAATTACCGATGGATTTTGGTAACGATCGATGCCTTCAGCAAGTTCGTACGGTTATACCCGCTAAAAACTGCGGACGCGCGATCCACCATCCACAGCATCTTCGACAAATATATTCCCGAGTTGGGGAAGCCGGAGAAGATCCAGTTCGACCATGGTACACAATTCACATCAGCAAAATGGTTAGGTAAACTAGAAGAGGAAAACATAATTCCAATATTTTCCTCGATTAGACATCCACAAGGAAACATAGTCGAAAGAGTCAATCGAGAGCTAGGAAGATTTTTTAGAACTTTCCTAACAGACAAACACACCAGCTGGATAAAATGGTTAAAAGTCATAGAATGCTGTGTGAACGAAGTGCACCATGACTCGACTGGATTTTGTCCGTGCGAGATCCAACTCGGCGAATCCCCGACCAGATTCTGGAAAAAATGGTTCTTAGTTAATCACTTAGACATGACACAAGAATATAAATTAACGTTAGTTAGAAATAATATTAAAAAACATGGGCGTAGCAGAGCCGACAGATTCAATTCTAGCCATAAGATGACAGATTTTAAAGTAAACGATTTAGTTCTAGTAAGGGCACTAAATGTGTCCGATTCAAAAAACAAAATAATGTCTAAATTTCTAGCACTGTACGAAGGTCCGTACAGAATCTGTCATCGTGTCGGTGAAGCAACGTTTGTGTTAGAAGACATAAACACTAGGAAGGAACGCGGGCGTTTTCACACGCACATGCTAAAGCATTATATATTACCAGAAATTTGATAACATAGAAAAACTGTAAACTAAGCCAGTGACAATCACTATTCGCGGCGGTTGATTTTTGAAAATGCTGACATACCACGGGTAGATAGGTCATAGCCGACGTTATAAAAGCCCCCTGTCAAGCACAATCATCATAGTCAAGCATCATGTTTCATTACGGTTACATCAGCGTGCAAGACAAGGGCACACAAACCCTTGACGGGGATGATCAACCTAAAGAAGGCGACAAAGTGATTAGGCCGCTAAAGAAATTTAAATCAGCGAAAGGAAGATATGCTAACGGGAGAGGATATCAGACGGCAGCTTACCTCATGGACCCGTCAAAGGCCATCAGGAAGAAAACGACAGAGAAATCCACTGTTGAAATGGAAATTCCAAAGCATCAAACACCTGCTACTGCCGAGACGATCACCAACATCAAGAAGCTGGAGGATGTCACTGAGGACTGCACAGCCCTGCAAGCCAGTGCAGACGTCAACAATAACATCCGTCCAGTGATAAAGGTGAGCATCCCGTTGGAGAAGCTATCGAAGGTACCTAAAAGAAAAGAAGACATTAAAACAGAAAAAGACGATACCAAGGTACAGTCGAATAAAAGGAAACTTACCGTAGTATCTGTCAAGAAGCTTGAATTAGACGAGCGCAGCCTCCGAAGGTTCAGAATACCAAAGTTAAACGTGGCTTCATTAAAAAACACTGCACTTGAAGCCAAGGCCACAACAACCGGCACCAAACGGCCAAGGATAGCTGACTTCGATAAACGGAAAAACCGAAAACCAGAAGAACTGATAACGATGTTGCGAATTTTTGGTACATTGGATCTATCCGACGAGGAAGAGGAGCCGGCAGTCGCCATTAAGCGAGGACGAACAGCTGTTCCAGCGACTAGGCCAAAGGAAAGGGTAGAATCATCAACTAATCCAGTCGATAGAGAGGTAATCGAGATCCCTAGGCTCATCGATCCGACGGATCCATTGGGATTGAAGAGAGGGTAGGAAACTCCCTAGTCTCTGCTAAAAAAAACATCGATCATCAGCCGGCCGAAGATCTGCCAGATCATCCGAACACCAGATGATCGAAGGGGGCTAATGTAACGTATCAGGCGACCTAGGCCTGACCGTTAGCATTTCAAACGTCAACCGTTGCGAACTAAAATATATTCTAGAACGTTCGAGAACAAGCGTCTTCGGCGTGACGTCACGAATGGTATATAAGTCGCGACAACGCAAGGCAGAGCAGCAATACACGGCTGATCGCCTGATTGACTCACTGTAATATCACTTCTCATACTTTGTTGTCTGACACTCGTAGCAAAGAGCTCGAGTGATCACTAAATTCGAATCTTTATTTTGTTTGGATATTAGCTATAGCAGCAATATACCTTTAGCATCACTTCGAATCCAAAAGCATAATTAGATAAATCAGAAATTTATTATTATAAAAATAGAATCAGAATCATATAAAAGTCACGTAATAAATAATATATTATTGTGCAAAATCTCAATTCAAAATAGAAAAGTAGAAGCAACTTTGTAAATATAATTTTAGTTGGTTGCAACCTTAGTTTAAGTTTATTAAATAAATGATATTTTTGTTTGATTAAGAAAAAGCATAATTTGTCGCAGCCTCCTTTCTTCGCCAATTTCCAGGTCTTGTAAATTCAACTTACTAACTATAGCATAGGGACAGCTTCGGCAAGGTATAACCTTGTCCAAGTCTGAGACAGGCTTTGTCTGCACTTGCAGGCACAGTTCTGAGCGTAGGTTTGTTTACTAACTGGGAAGAAGACGGTAGTTGCACGTCTGCGTGTACCTATTCGTCAGGGAGACGGCTGATAACGCAGTGCGTTTGAGGTCCGTAAGATTAGCGTCAGTAGTCTAATTATTAAGAGTGGTCCCGAAAAACATTAACCGAGCAATAGAACTCACACTAACGGCACGGTTTGTGATATCTTCTATATCGCAAACCTGTGAAAAGTTACTTTTATTATATACTGTAAAAGTATATTATTTCTCCACTTTATTATTGTTATCATTATCTTTTAAACAAGTAATAGTTATGTCGGGTTGTTCTGTGGGAAACTATTACTGGAGAGTTTTCAAACTTTGTTACTGAATAATTGAAACTAACGATAAACTATAGAATAACTATTCAGATAATAAGGATTGAATTTGAGACATACCCACAACAATAACCTATAATGATATGGGGAAATAATGGAAAGGATGTAGTCTTGTGGATGTAATAAAAGGATGTAATGGGCTGAAAATTGAATAGCCGATAGATAGATGAAATGCTTCGTATAGCATTTGAACAGACTTCGATATCACTAGGCCGAAAAACTCATACCCGACGTAAATAACACCAGGTAATTCAATAAAAAGATTTAATTTCATTGAAATGTGTGAACTTGGATGAAAAAGCTTATATTTGTTAAATCTTCATGCTTCGCGTGGTTCATCGGTGATCATTTCATTACTAAAAAGGTTTTATGCTTGATGAATTTCGATATTCATTTGTACCGAGTCAGAAAAACGCTAATTTGTAAGAAGTGTAACGTGCGGGCCACATCAAACTGGGACGTATGCATTCATATCATGTGTAATCACTCCATCCTCTTACTCTTCTTCTTCATATTTATCAAAAGGTTTATTCTGCGATCGGTTCCAGCCAATCATGTATAGTTACAAGAAAATCGGAGACCGCAACGTCCATAAGTGTGAGAGTTTGGAAAGAATTACCCATACATTACGGGTATTCTCATCTTCGTTGCAATAAAAGAGAAAGACTGTGTTTGATCGGTACTGCGGATTGTTACCTTAGGAGTAGGTGCGCGAAATGTAGGATGAGTCGGTATTGACGCTTCACGCGACCGCAGCGTCCCTAGGTGCTGACTGGTGTACTAAATAATTACAGACTTCTTCTGCGTCGTGTTCTGCCTCCTGTCACCTGAAAATTTCGTCGCCAAATGCAGCCTTATTTACGGAAAGCAGACGGGTGAAATGAGTTTTCCTGAAAAGTGTGTGTATTTCTACCCTGCGCTTGCTCCCTGGATTAAGTGATAAATGTTCTAATCTCCTTGATGCGATCAAAATACGACAAGTCGATAATTGCAGGGATTCTGATGCCGCCATGTTGAATGTGTATGAATGTCATATAATTTTCGACTATTCGTAATACAAATTATTGGCTGATTTACATAAAAAATCAATAAGCAAGCGCAGTACAGTTTAATTTTAGCTTCTAGAAAAAAATCATTTCCGTGAAATTCGTCCACCCGTGTAGGCAGCATTTGGCGACGAAAATTTATCGCCTCTGACGTCACAAAACATATATAGGACATGCCAGTTCTGTGGCACCTTAAAGCTGTACCGTCGCTGCCTGAGTGTTAGACTACCGAAGCTGCCTTGTTTTAAGCTAGCTAAACACGATTTTATTTCCAAGTGATTTTGGCTGAAAGGAATTTATGTTAAGGGCGTTGACTAGCTGAAAAGCGCGGGCTACTCCGCTTCCCGCGTTAACTGTGATGAGTGAGACAGCAGACAAACTTACGAAAGACAGAGCATCGTAACTGAACTGTGGTTGGCTAGGCTGAAGACGGTAAGCTCCCACTCCTCGGCTGCGCTAGAAATCGCCCAATTTTGCGCCAAAAATCACTGTTCAATGCTTCAGGTCTTTCCTGATTACTCCTTAGTCATTGATCCGATAGTATCGATCATGATCTTGATTAGGAGGTGAAGGATGTAGCTATGTTATGGCTTTCGCCGAATATTTGAAAAAAAATCGCTCCTCGTTGTACATCATCGCAAAGATGGCTCACTTTCAAGGTTATTTTTTGCAAAGCTTAAAGTGAAATCGCGAATTCGGCTCAAGCCATGACACGGATACATCATTTATCTTTAAGAATTTTCATCGAAAATTCCGTTATCTTAAAAAATGAGGAAATGAGAAGGTAAATGCCGAAAGTCTATTCACGCGCACTCGGCGAAGCCTAGTCAACGCCCTTAATTAAAGAAATGAATTAACACACGAAATGAAAGACAATTAGATTCGGATTGATTATTATATCTAATCGATGGATTATTTTATTTTATTGATTCGATTCTATTTTTCTAATCGATTCCTTATTCTACTATTTACAAAAATGAAATAAACTAAAAATGTGGCTCGATATAATCAAATAATAAATTTTCTATTCTAGTTGGCTTTGTTTCTGTTTCTGTTCGGTTTTTCTTTCTTTGTTCGTTTGTTCTAAATTGCTGCTTTAGCGAATCTATTTTTGTTTTGAGTTTAAGTTAAATTGCTACTTTAGGTAATTTACTTTCGTTTTCCTTTTTTGATTCTATAATTACTGTTTTAGCTAATTATATTTTTCTTTTGTTTTGAGTTTAATCTAAATTGCTGCTTTAGCCAATTTAATTTCTCGAGTTTTGATTCTATGTGAGGTAAGATCTCGCTTTGAGTAACTTCCTATATTTGAGGTTATGAGAGTTTATCTTTAATAGACGTGAGTCGATTGACTGCTTTAGTACGAATCGCTGGCTACTGCCTCAGCGTGCCAGCTTATATAGTAGTTCTCGTGACGTCACGTCAGGGTCTTCTGATCGGATCGGCGCGAGGCTATTTGCGCGGTCGTATGTAGCTTGTTCGGTCGGTCTACCGGGTGGTATAGTTCGAACACGTTACACATCATATATATAAATTTGTCAAAAATTTAGATCTTCATCATTTACCGAAATGATACTGCTTGGAATTGTGTGACACACCTGACCTTGTATTTTCAAGTTATAAACACATTTTTTTGATTCACTCAACACATTTGCACTGAAACTTGCAAACGAAAAACGATTATTATAATACCTAATTAATTCCCTAAATTTTCTATCATGTAATACTAAATTTTGTAATTTTTCGTCATAATTACGCATCGGAGGAAGTTTTATTTTCCCATAATGACAGCAACTTTTTTTTTGAAAATTCGACTGACCAAAATAGTGCTGAACGATTTGGGCACATATAATTTAAATCTCCAAAATCAAGATACCAATTTTCCCGAGGTAATGCTTAAATTTGATTATTCAATTTTGCAGCTTGCTGAGTTATTCTTTTCTTATTTAATCTATATTCCGCCATATTTATCACTTTATCTTTGTTTCTTTTCTTTCCTATGCGTTCTTCATTCATTTCCTCTACTAAATCTTTTTTCCGCTTTTGTTCCAAACGCTCTCGGTTCAGTGCCTCTACTAAATCATTTTTTCGTTTCTTTTCCAAGCGGTCCTCATTTATTACTTGAACTAAACTTTACTATCGCTTTTTCCCCAAACGTTCTTTATTCATTGTCTCAACTAAATCTTTTTTTCATTTCTTATCCAAACGCTCTTCATTCATTCGCTCGATTAAATTTTTTTTTCGTTTCTTATCCAAACGCTCTTCATTCATTCGCTCAATTGAATCTTCATTTCGCTTTTGCTCCAATCGCTCTTCGCTCATACCTCGGATAGTATTCCTCAACCTTTTTTTATTTAATTTATTTTCCGAAAGATTTTCAACCTATCGTTTTTGATTAATTCTATCCTTGTTATGATAATAATGTATTCTATTAGTTCTACTTCTACCTGTTAAACTTGAATTCATTGAATTTATAATGTCATAGTGACCTCTGTCTAAACAGTTAGATAACAAGAAAATTAATTTATTTATATTCATCTCATCCCCATATCTTCTTGGATCATCGAAACAATTTATATATACCAATACGTGAATATTATAAATCCTCACAAATGACTCTTTTTCTACTCCCCCCCCCCCCCCCCCCTCCCCCAAAGACTCCTGTTTTTGACATATGCGCCTGGTAAGTATATTTATCTAAAATTTCTGAATCGTACGATTGATCGCCCACAATAAATGATTCATATACCGACCATTTGTGAACCACATCAGAAACCACGATTTGTAACCTTATCTTTTGATACTTTTCCTTGATTTTTGAAAATCATATGAAGGGAGAGGAGGAAAGGGGAAAAGAAGGGAACGGGGGAGGGTTGAGGTAATCACACGAAAAACATCTAAAATGTAAAAAATGCCGCTAACTAACCAAAACCCAAATTATCTCCCAATAAGAATTCAGGAGAAACTTAGCGGCAGTCTCTGTCGTGATATCAGGAAAGCCTGCACAGCACTACGATCTCCCTGCAAGTATACGTTGTCAAGTCGGACCTGACTGTTTCGTGTAGTGATATCGAAACATCATTCCCAGAGCTACGCACTTGGCGGGCACATTTTTATATTTTCATGTATACTATCGCAATATTACCTGAATTTGAATTTACCGGATTAATGACTATACTTTTTTGCATGGAGCAGGAAATTTCGGATCCTAAAACTCGTTTGGTATTAGTTCGTAGAAAATAGTTAATTGATGGCAATTACGCATATTTTTAGTTAAAATACCTTTCCTTCTAATAACATTTGCATCATCCGGATATTGAGCAAATAATGTTAAATTGAGATTAATTGCAAATTGATTTGATTGATGGCTTTGCCCGAGTCTCTCGCAGCTATTCGGAGTCTCCTCTGATGAACGATTCGAAATATAGTGTTGATTCTTGGATGGACGCGTGGTTGAATTTCTTTCTTCAAACAAACGCGATTTATATTCTATGGCATGAATAAGCAATCTAATTATTCAATATATGTGTCTCGGGTATGACTTTTGCGAAGCTAGTTTCCGTTTGTGATAATATACAGCCAGAAGAATATCGTTGCGCGTGAGTGTACGTGCGTATTAGGGTGCGAGCGCCTTCGGCGCCCCCACCCTAATACGTATGTACACTCACGCGCAGCGATATTGTTCTTTTCATCATAGAGGTATTATACTTAAAGTCCATACCGCAATAAGGACGATCAACGATATGCTGGATATTGAATATCGACGTCTCAGCGTAGTATTATCCTATCTCAAATTGTATTTCGGAAATCATCCTATCTGAGACTGTGGCTGAAAACTATCCCATCTCAAAATGTGTTTGAAAATCATCCGATTTCAAATTGTCATTGAAAACTATTCCATCTCGAAATGCGTTTTTATAAACACCATTCCTATACTATGAAACATTTCGAACTATCGAAGTTTTTCAGTGCGATTCAGAATTGAAAAATGTAAGAGGCCTGCACAGTGGTGCCAATCCGATTTCGGAGAAACCAAATGGATTCCTGTGATAGAATACTTTTCGAACACATTATGAGATAGAATGGTTTCCAATCACAATTTGAAATAGGATGATCCTCAAATGTATTTTGAGGTAGGATAGTTTTCGACCACAGTTTGCAATGGGATAAGATGATTCTCAAATTGATTTTACGGTAGAATAATATTTCGCTTGAGCATCGGTATTATCATTGAATTCAAATATTGTTAATAAGAGTAATGAATATGTCGCAAGCCAACAAATGGTCAAGTGATCATAGAGACGACTAGCCTTACCAAATATAATTACCGAGTATTAGACGTGTAGATTATTATAAGTTGCTGACGTGAATACCGTCGTGTTTAGAATATGGCAAGTTTCGCATTATTTCCATGAGTATTAGTACAATTATGTATCTCATAATTGATAAAATCATCTCTACAAATAGCGAGTGATTTTCAAGAAAACGAAGGGTGATTGAGAGTTATAGGTGAAGAAACGTAGCTCTGGGAATTATGTTTCGATATCACTACACGAAACAGTGAGGTCCGACTTGACAACGTATACTTGCAGGGAGATCGTAGTGCTGTGCAGGCTTTCCTGATATCACGACAGAGACTGCCGCTAAGTTTCTCGTGAATTCTTATTGTGGAATAATTTGGGTTTTGAGTACTTAGCGGCATTCTTTACATTTTAGATGTTTTTCGTGAGATTTCACTTCTTTTTGTAAGGACAAAGCAACGATATATTACCGTGAATCGCCGAAAATTTCTCGAAATCCGATGTTAATTTTCAATTGGCTTATACGAGTGTGACCTTTGAGTATATACTGTACAGTTTCTATACGTATACTGCTACAACAGTTTGATGATGTTATAACGTGAAAACGGAATCGATTGTCCAATAAAAACTTCTCAGATTATACAGGGTGACTCAGAATCCGTGACAAATCTCTTCAGGGGTCAATCCCTGTTACAATTGGGATCGAAAGTTCCTCAGCTATTTTTCCGAATAATGATTTTGTTTCTGACATTTTTTTCCGACGATCGATTTTGATTTCACATTTTTTTTTTCTTTTGTTTTTATCATTTGTCAATTTTAAAAAATCCCAAATGATGCCAATGAGTTTTATTTTTTCGATATCAGAGAGATTTCCCGGTGTTGTAATTGGGATCCTGAGATCTTTCATACAACTACAATTTATTTAAGGTTCGTTGTCGAATTAAGAGTTGGAACTCAGTCGTACAAAAGTGATTCAAGTTTATTAATATATAAAGTTTTACAAAAGTGATTTACTACGTCTAACAGAGATCTGGCATAGCCTGCCCTAATATCGGTCTTGATGTTCTGACGATGAGTATTGTAATCATCGCTTATTTATTACGTTTAAGGAGGTCGCGCTGCGTCTGCAGTTGTTGTTGGTTGCGTTGAGGCTTCGTAGTTGCACATTCCAGAGTATTGCCAAAGTGTGGCTCAAAACATCTGGATTGCAACACCTTGATACTCGGGTTGCAACACCGGTGAAATTTTTTTATTTGGTGCAAGATGTTGGAACAATGTGTTGTGCTTCCAAGGAAAAAAATCATTTTTCGGAAACATGGCTGAGGAACTTTTGATCCCAATTTTGACAAGGATTAACTCCTCAAGAGATTCTTCACTAATTCTGAATTACCCTGTGTAGTCACCTGGAAGAAATTTATTTATCCACAGAATTACGGGAAAGGACATTTTTTAATGTATACAACAGTACGTTAGTGATAATGTAACTAGATTTAGAAAATGGAAGTGGTGGAAGAAACAATCACAAGTTGAGAACGCTTATTTTTTCTGTGACATATAACAATCATAGACAATTTATTGGTTGAATCCTATGTCTACTTCACAGATGATGGCTCGTTCTTAGATATTAAGTGATGATGCATCTGTTTGTGTAGATAAAAGACAATAAACTGGTTTACAATTGCATGACGTAATATGATGAATGAATTATACAAAATTATGACTGCGCCGTTAGCAGGACAGATACTCAGGCTAGTACACACGTAAAAAAATTAAGTAAAGGCCATTTCACGGTAGAATGCAAACTCGAACGCGAACGCAGTGATCTGACGCTTCTGATTGATTGTTGAAAAAATTTGTTCAAAACTTAGCCAATCAGGAGCGTCAGATCACTCCGTTTGCGTTTGTTTTCCTTTGGCCTTTAGTGTTAGAGCTGTTTGTAGGCATACGCTTAATAACAAACTGTCAATTTTCGTGAAAGTGATTACTGAACCAAATTCTGTACCGCTCATGATCAGTCACAGGCAACTAGAGCGAGAAGATAATTTAATGAGATATAAATCTTGAGTCAACTAATGCACAGAATTATCAGCAGAACTACGATGATTGCCAATTAATCAGACATAAACATTCCTACTGCATCTATTATTGCTGAATACGATAACTAAGGATTATTAGAATTTATGTACTAAAATCTTAACGGTCTGACAAGCAGAATCGAAATAATCGGGTTGTCAAGGTGACAATGATTAATACAGTGTCCTATACAAGAGATGCCATGGTTGAAACTATAGCGGACCAGTAGTGATGACAATGACAATATCTGCTACCGGCTGGAATGTTGTGAATTTGAATTTTCTGGCAGAGTAGGTTTATTTGTCAATTGTGTTCCAAACTGGACCAGCAAATGTAACGGGTAAGCCGATACTGTTCGTTTTCTACTGCGGCAAATCTGTTGAAAAAATTTGATAAATTAGTTCGAATAATACTTCGTGAGATAAAAAAACCAAATGAATGCCCATCTATAGATACAATGTACTCTCCTAACATAACGTTGGAAGAAATTATCAAATATAGTACCTGAAGTGTTTACCAACGTCGGAGTCTTTGTCTAGTCCTTGTCGAATGACCAATCCATTACCATATACGTACATTGCATCAGGAAGTATTCAGGCATTTCATGTCGGTAGTAATCTACTATCCTTTTAACGCCATTTGTTCAATTTTGGTGGGTATGAGTGGGAATATGCAGGTATAAATGGATCTGGTAGGTCGGTCGTAGTCTTTGCCGTCCCAAATAGACCGCACATCCCTGAGTTATTTTCATTTCTCCTGAACGCCGCCCCTATCTTTGAACTTTTCGGTGAGGAAAAGTGACCGTTTTTAGGTAGATCGAGGGGACGTACGGCCATAGTAATTGGCACTTAGAGCCAGGCTGGCGCTGGCGCCCTGAGGTGCCACTCCCTGATCTACGATGAACACACTTTGGTTGGATTTGAGATCTTCTTCCCCAAGTAAGAGCAGTTTGCGTGCCACCTGCTTGTGGTTGTGATTTAATGACTCTGGTGAAATTTGGAAAACTTGGTCATTCGTTTTACCGGTTGCTGTCTTTTAAGTAGCGTTGTCTTGATTGACAATGACTGTCTCATGATTGATGCAATATCACGAAGAAACCCACCAATAAACTTACTTTTCAACCAATATGCTTATTATTTTCTGTGCTTGCGTAATATTAATGACGATTATTGTATTCACAAAACACCAGTTTAAGCTCCCGTAAATTGTGAAATAATAATAATTAATCTAAAAATGACACGCACAATTTTTGAGCACACGACGAAAAAGGTGGTTGTTTGATCTATATTGATTATCTATATTGATTAAACGTTAGGCTACGACGACGAGATAGAGTCAGATTCATATTAAAAAAAGAATAAAACTTCTTTTTATTCCCGTACTTTAATCGGCACTTTGCGGTACTTTTTTTTCTTCTTCGCGGCCTATACCTTACATGAGTTTTAGGTACTTTTTCTTCCTAATTCTTTTACGTGGCTATTGCCTGGGTTTTATTAGGTTATAGGTTATCAACTGTCATCGATCGTGCATCGAGCATCTATTATATTTTATATAGATAAAATGATATGGTTTAGTGACGCTGTCTTCTGACGAGTATTTTGTCGCGTGCGCCGCCGTGCGGCCTTTATGCCGTACCAACTACTTCGTTATTCAAATTAAATCTAGCAACTGAGTAAGAGTTCAGATCCTGCTCAGAATCAATAGGGGGCTAGGAAAATACGGCAAATATCTACGCTCAAAATTTCTATGGTGTACGTGCCACTGTTCGACGGATATCGTGGTCTTTGTCTGCGAAAAAAAGTGAAAGAAAAAGAAGATATTTTTTTTTGTGTTGTTTTGAACTTTCAAAGAATAATATATCGAGATCCATTCGACCGATTTCGTTAAGATTTGAACCACAAAGTCTACTTAGTAGGTCTTCAAGCCGTGCAAATTCTACCTTGTAGGTCTTCAAGCCGTGCAAATTATATTATGAAACTCCTTGTCCTTCTGGAGATATCATGCTAATCTTACATGCATTATCGTTATATGTAGATCCCCCGGGTAAATGATTCTTGGTCGCTCTCGCCTTAAACCTTATACGTTATACCTTAAAACTTTACCTTATATAACTTAGCGGCGATTCGCTGCCGCGAATCTTCATTCCTTACGGCGTACGGTATCAACACAGTGGCGGGTGGACATGACTCGGTCCAAGGGTCCAGGATAGGGGCAGGGGGGAGAGAAGCCGAAGGGAGCCGAGGAGGGCTCAGATCCTTGGGCCCTTGCTTTGAGTCATGTGAACCCCTCCCCGTCAGCCGAGCGGAGCTGGGGTGGCTGGGGGTGGGGGTGGGGGGGGGGGGGGCGGAGTCGAGGAGGCCATGGAATGTCTGACACGGCGGCGGCGGCGGCGATATATCTTTATAATATAGAGAGATATATATTTTATTAAGTATATATGTAAGCCTCGAAATCAGAGTCTTATTATAGTGGAGGAGTGGAAAGGTGAATGATTCGACACGTGAAGATGCAGCGAATGAGTACTGTAATACATGACGATTGTTTACAATATATTAATCATCGTGAATGTATCACTCGAAGTCGAAGTATCAGAGTAGGGTCTCAATCAATCGAGTCGAGTCAGTATATCAAATGTTATACAGAGATGTTACGAATTAATTTACAGCCTAACAGTTTTAATAAGAAAGAAGACACTAAATAATTTCACTTACTTCACTCTAACATGCTACATAGGTTAAGATCAAAAAGCTGTTCTTAAATTTATTTAATTTCTATCGCATGTGTTTACGTGAAAAAACGTTGGCCTCAGACACTACCTCAACATAAACATTCATTCACGTCAATCGTAGGCATTGACGTCAGTCATTGACGTCATTGGTCGAGTGTCAACATGAGACGAGCCTTAGTTAACAGCGTATATAAAGTGTGTCGTCACACCACCTGTTTTATTTAACGTTTCCACTAGCGCAGGATGACACATAGCTCATCTTTTAGTGTGATAATGGTGATCATTGACACCAAGTTTTTTCACGTATCACCAACTATAATAAGAGAATAAGGTAATTAAAGTCCCTTCTGACTATCATAGTATGAGTGAATCCTTGTGTTTATGCGATTTCTATTTTGACTACCATTGTATTTGTTTCGTCTACAATTCTTATCTAACTTCCTTGACTAAATATTATTAGTTTGTATATGGGTCAGTTTACTGACCTAGGATCTTAATCTTCCATGTATTAGCCTTTTTGACTTTTGTTAACTGAATTGTTTTATTATTTTGACTTCTATACATTGAAACTTTTTGTAATTTTTTCCAATAAATAGCCTCTAATGAGGGCAGCATAACACTGCCGAAACGTCAGGCCATCACATTTTATATACTGTGGAGAGTGTGGCGTGTAACGGTTGACTGGCGACTGACTCGTCGTGTGTCAAGTCTAGGCGGTCCAACCCGATGCGGCGTTAGGCTTGAACCCCCCCCCCCCCCCCCCCCCCCTTTCATGTCGAAGAGACCGGCGACGGGTGATAAGGAATTAATTTGCTAGCATGGAAAAGATTCGATTCTTTTTTCTGAAATCCACTGTTCATTTTGTATATTGAGCTGCATACTTTTTCTTTTATTCCGTATGGACCCGTTCTGATCGGGTCTAGTTTGTTTCTGTTTAATTTATTACCGTTTTGTATGTATACTAAGTCTCCTACATTGTATTCGATATTAATGGTATTTTTGTTATAATAATTTGTATTCTGTTTGTGCACCTTTTTGGAGTTTTGGTGTGCTATTACTCTGTTCTCTTCCAGATTACTTTCGGTGTTACAATTAAGTTCGGTTGGTAAAATTGACCTATCTTTCCCCGTTAATAAATACTTAGGTGTGAAACCCGTTGAACTGTGAATCGTGTTGTTATATTCCTCAACGCATTCTTTTTCTATGGTTGGCCAAGGGCGATCTATATTCTCAAATATTTCACATCTTATCCTATTAACTAGTGTTTGGTTGGTCCTTTCGTTTAGGCCGTTAGAAAAGGCGCAATCGACTGCGGTAAAAATTAAGTTCATTTTCCATGATTTTATGTGTTGTTTGAACTCTCTCGAGTTGATTCCTGCGTATTGGTCTGCGAGTAAAGTCTGTACAGTGTTTTCATCTTTTATCAATTTTACTAATTTTATAAAATCTTTTGCGATCTGAGTTTTTGATGTCGAGATAAAAACATATCTCGTAACATGATCGATTAGCAAATGTAGGTACTTTTTTGTGCTTTTATTACTTGCCAGTCCTCCTATTGTGTCTAATGACATGATTTCAAATGGTCTAGAGACTGGGCCTAATTGTGATAATGGGGCTTTAAAATTACCCACTCTCGTTTGATTTTTTATACAAGTGTCACAGGAGCGACATATCATTTTTATGTGTATATGCATGTTTTTGAAGTAGAATGTATGAGTGATTGTTAGTGTTAACTGTTTTGTTCCTATATGCCCTTGTTTATTGTCTATGTTTCTGATTAAAGCAATGCCAAACTCTTCCGTGAGTCAGATTTTCTTTCTATTGTTTAGTGTTCTGTATATTATGTCATTTTTTATTTCGTGATCGTCATCATGCTGTAATTGTTTTTGATTATTGACAATTTCGTCTAGTTATATGAAATTTAATATTCTTATTATTGATTGTTCCTCTCCCTTACTATTTTCTTCCAATACTGGGTTTCAGGATAAACAGTCCGCCTCTAGATTATTTTTACCTGGGTTGTAAATTATTTCGGAATCAAATTGCGACAAGTAATTTAAAATTTGTCTTAATTCCGGATCATTACATTTTTGTATATTGAATTTTTCCAGTTGTTTATGGTCTGTAAAGACGGTGAATTTTTGCCCTATTAAATGATATTGCCAGTATGTGATGGCTTCTTTTATAGCTAGACACTCGATATAAATAGCTCTTCTTGTTTTTTTGGGATTCTGTTAGTTTGCGTGAAAAGTAGAATACTGGCATTATGGTTCCATCTGTTTGGGGTTGTTTCAGTATTGCCCCTACTCCTTGTGAGCTTGCATCCGTATAAACGTCGATCGGAATGGTTGGATCAAAGATTGCCAATATTGGGCTTGAGCCTAAGTGATCTTTTATTTTTTTGAAGTAATCTTGGCAGGTTTTTGACCATTTAAATGCTATATTCTTTCTCAACAGATTGTGGAAAGGTTCCAATATTGTGGTTGCTCTGGGAATATATTCCAAATAGAAATTTAATTTTCCTCAGAATTGCCTGATATGTTTTTTTCTTGTTTGGGGTGTTGGAAATTTTTTTATAGCGATTACATTGTTATTCAGCGGTTTTACACAATTATTTCCTATTTCATGACCCAAGTATGTTATTTTACTTTGTGCAAATGTACATTTTGACAGATTCAGTTTGAATTCATGCTCTTGTAAAGTTTTTAATACTAGTTCGATGTGTCTTATGTGTTCGTTATAGTTTTTTGAGTAAATTAAAATATCATCAATGTAATTTACTGTAAAACCGTCTAAGTTATTTTTCCCTATCATACCAGCCAGAATTCTTTGGAAAATTGCTGGCGAGGATTTTAAACCGAATGGTAAACAGCACCATTGCCAATGCCCGTGACGGGTTACAAATGCTGTTTTGTATTTGTCTTTGTCACGCAACATGATCGACCAAATCGCTGAGTTCACGTCTAACTTTGTGAAATATTTACAGTTTCTTGCGCGTAACATTAGATCGTCGATTCTTGGAAACGGTTGGCCTTCCGGGACCACTATTTTATTTAGCTCTCTATAATCGATACATAAGCGGGATTTTTTTCCTTCCTCCTTTTTATATACTAGTGTAACCGGTGCGGCGTATGGGCTACATGATTCCTCTATTAACCCTACTTTTGATAATTCTTTGATTTGGCTTTCTATTTCTGTTTTATCCTGGATTGAGTACTTATACGGTCTTTTTGCTATGTATTAGTTTTATCATGGATTTGTAGTCTTTTACCGAACCAATATCAAATTTTTCTTTTGCAAAAACTCTGTTGTATTTCGTCATCAGAGTCTTTGAACTCTTATCGTTGTTTATGTTATTTATTGCATTTATACTTGCTCCAGAATGTTCTGTTTTTTGTTCTATTTTTTTATCGTTATTTTGCCATATTCTCAAATTTTCATCCTAGCAAAGTTTGAACTCTTTTATACAATCTAAGCCTATCAATACATCGTCTTTAAATGAATCTCCCTTTATTATGAAGAACGGGACTTGTTTCGTTGTGTTATAAATTTTTACTGGTAGCGTAACCATCCCTTCAGCTTTTGAGATTCCTGTTATTGTTCTAATGTTTTTGTCCCCACTTACATTTTTATCCAAATTTTGCTTTTTCCAAAAATTATAATTTATTAAAGTTACATTGGCTCCTGAGTCGTAAAGACCGATAGCTAGTTTATTATTGATTAGAAGTTGTAATTTTATAAGTGGGGGAACTACTCGTTATTTGCTTCCTCCGTGAGAGCAATCGTATCTTGAATCTCTATATTATTTGCTACTTTGATTTTGTTGTTTTTGTTTGTTTTTTGGTGTGCGGCTTTCGTGCGGCACATTTGTTCTGGATAAAATCTATTAGGGAAACCTACACTCTCGCAATACGCACATGATTTGTGTTTGTTTTCAGGCTTGTGTTTATCATTATTCGTTTCACTCGAGTTGTTACTATATCTACTTTTCAAAGGTTCTATTTGCCTAAGTGACATTAAGTCCTCTATGTTTGTTATGTTTTTCTTGTTTTCCCGGGATCTTATGAATTGAGGTAGTGCTATCACTATCAGATTTATTTGCGAGTTAATCGTTAGGTCTGGATCTACGTCTATTAACATGTTCCTTTTTTTTAAAGCACAGTCCAAGAAAGATCCGTTTAAGTATTTAATTGTGTAAGCGTACGCGATTTCGGACCACGACTTTTGGCCAAATGTATCCACAAATGAATTATTCCAAGACTCCCGGGCCTGTGATAATGAATTTGTTTTCAAAAATATTGAGAACCACTTTAAAGCTGATCCTTCTAGAAAAAGTCTTAGAACTTCGGGGAATTTATTTTCTCTTATTTCGAGTCTCCTACATTCTGTTACAAAAAGCCCTAGCCATGACTCTGCGTTAAAGTTTTTCCCGTTAAATTTTTCTAGTACCATATTTTTTCAAATCGAATGGATTGGTATTTCCTGCGTCGCGGTTCCGACCGAGGTTCCGGCAGCGGGGAATTGCAAGGACATCTGAGGGTCGGGTTGCATCGCCTCCAAATAGAGTCCATTAAAGACCACATTACTTCCGTCATCCAGATACGTTTCCCTCAGATCACCTTCCGTCAAGGTTATGACGACATTTTGGAACTTGTTGCGTGTTTTTAGGCTTTTGACCACTCCCTTCGCGACTGTGGTGTCAAAGAGTTGTGGGTGTTGAGCACTCGTTTGCCAATCTCGAGGGAATTGAAAAATTTCCGGTTGCCCCATCAGTTGAATGGTTTTGACTTTTACCACCGTTGTTTTGCTGTCCGTTGCCTCAGCGGCAAAGTGGAATTTTGCTTCGATATCGTCCATTATTGTGTTGATTTGTAAGCCTCGAAATCAGAGTTTTATTATAGTGGAGGAGTGAAAAGGTGAATGATTCGACACGTGAAGTCCATCGAATATTCCTAATAGCTCTAAGAACTCTAGCATACATTCCCTTATTAAAAATATGGTCTTGGAAAAATTTTCTGATTCGCATAAAAATGCAAATACGTGGCTAAGAATCTTTATTATGGAATGTCAAAGACTAGACATTGAAGAAAATGAATACGCCGAGGTATTACGTTTGTTTCTGGAAGGGTCGGCTTTAAATTGGTTTAACATCAATTTCAAAATCGTTGGTCCAACAAAACCTTGGACATTTTGGGAAAATTCATTCATTGAAACTTTTGGGGGAAAATCATGGTCAGATATAGATTATGCTTACAACTATAGTTATAAATTCGGTTCATTTCTAGACTTTGCTTTAAAAAAAAGAAGCCTACTAATAGAATCGGATGAAACATTAGGTGATTGTTCACAAATCAATTTTATTGTTGTTGCACTACCAAAATTGTTAAGATCACACATTGATAAAAGTGAATTAGAATCGATAGATAATCTAATGGCTAGGCTTCGTCAGTTGGAACCGTTATCAAACGTAAACAAAGTCAAATCCAAACAAATCTCACAACAAACGAAAGTAAATGAACCGTGTACTACATGTACATCATCAGGTTTTCATAATAGATATCATTTAACAGTTAATTGTTGGAATAAAGATAAGTTAGTAAAATCAACGGATTCAAAAAACGGGATAGTTGTTCACTTATCAGACTGAATATTGAAATTAATGGAGAAATAGGTACAGATTTATATGATACAGGAGCAAATATTTCACTAATTAAATCGAATTGTTTAAAAAAATTCAATATACAAAAGTCTGAGAGTGAGATGATAAAAATAAAAACACTAGATGGACACACAAACTCGTTAGGCACGGTAGAGGCTAAAATGAAAGTTTTTCATAAAGAGGAAATTGTGTCGCTTATTATAGTAAATGAGAATTCATTTAGTGAAGATATTTTACTAGGACTAGATTGCATTAAACTGTTCTGTTTATCGCAGCATGAACATTTAAAGATTGCACAACATGTATATAATGATTGTTTTAGATCGGATACATTTCATAAGGTGTTAGATTCTGAGAAGGATACACGAAATATATACACTGATTGTTTTGAATCAGATATAGTTCATGATAGATTGAATCTTGAAAATAACAATTGAGAAAACATTTTGAATTCATATCAAAAGTGTTTTGCAAAAGATAAGTTTGATATCGGTAGAGTAAGAGATTATGAGGCTACTATAAAATTGAAGGAAAACAAATATGTTTCTAGGAAGCCTTATAAGTGTTCTATAAACGATAAACAAGAAATGGAGTCACAAATAAGAAGACTTCTGGAAGCAAAATTGATTGAAGAAAGTTATAGTCCTTTTGGGTCACCGGTGACATTAGTATATAAAAAAGAGGAAAGGAAAAAATCTAGATTGTGTATCGACTATCACGAATTAAATAAAATTATTGTTCCGGCGAGTAATCCATTTCCGAGAATAGACGATATTATTATTAAAGTAGGCCAATGTAAATATTTTTCGAAGCTAGATATCAATAGTGCTTTCTGGTCAATTCCTTTACGTCAAAGAGATAAATATAAGACTGCCTTTGTTACACATCACGGTCATTGGCAATGGGCTTGTTTACCTTTTGGGTTACAATCATCACCGGCGATTTTCCAACGTATACTTTCAGGAATTATTAGAAAGAATAATTTAGATGCATTTGCGATTATCTACATAGACGATATATTGATTTTTTCTAAGGATTATGAGACTCATTTAATACATATTAAACAGGTCCTACGTGTATTATATAACAGCGGTATGAAATTAAATTCAAAAAAGTGTTTATTTGCAGAAGAAGAAGTTTCTTATTTGGGACATGTCATTTCATATAATATTGTAAGACCAATGAATGATAATTTGAGTGGTATTAGAAATTTTCCAGAATTACGTAACCAAAAACAAGTTCGTCAATTTTTAGGAAAGATTAACTTTTATTTGAAAATATTCCAAATTCAGCTGTATTGTTAGAACCTTTGCACAACCTCTTAAGGAAAAATGTCAAGTTTATATGGTCAGATAATTGTAAGGATAGTTTTGGAAAATTAAAACAATATTTGCATAGTGAACCTATTTTGGCCATTTTTGATCAGAATAAACCTATTTACATTCACACCGATGCAAGTTTGGTTGGAGTCGGAGCAATTTTAAAGCAACCTGAGTCTGATGGAAAACTGAAGCCAGTCTTTTATTTTTCTCGTAAATTGTCTGAATCTCAAAAAAAGAAGAAAGCTATATTTATTGAATGCTTGGCGATTAAAGAAGCGTCACAATATTGGCAATATATTTTGATTGGAAATCATATCGCAATTTTTTCAGACCACAAACCATTAGAGAATTTCAATATTAAAAATTGTCATGATAATGATATGTTACACATATTAAATTATATTTCACAGTTTGATGTTGAAATCAAATATAATCCGGGAAAAGAAAACATAGAAGCAGATTGTTTATCGAGAAATTCGGTTTTACCAGAATTAAAATCTGATTGTGAAACAAAAATTAAAATTGCTAATTTTGTAGCTCTGGATGAAATTATAAAGGATCAAAAGAATTCAATTACGGACGATAATTGTTCTAAAGAAAAGAATATTATATTTAAAACTCTAAATAACAAAAGGAAAATTTGGTGAACAGAGAACTACGGGATATCTATTTTAAAGAAACTCCATTCAATACAGGGACATATCGGCATTAAACAAATGATTCTTACAATAGTACCAAACTATTACTTCAAAAATATGCATAAGCATATCAAATTAATATGTAGGAATTGTGAGGTTTGTATTAAAAACAAAACTAGATTTGGTGTGTTCAAAGCACCATTGTCGCAGTTAGGTCCTGCATTAGAGCCTTTGCAAATCGTATCAAGAGACTCGGTAGAGTCTCGCGCCAAGTACATTCAAGGAATAAGCGCTCGACGACCGTGTCTCTTCACCGCAAGGACCCAAGTTTGGCGGAGTGGGGAATCTTATTCAATGAAATACTGTCGTTTTTCAGGATATACTGGTATTAATGTATTGCGTTTGAGAATGCTGATTGAAAATGCTTTAATTCAAGCCCAAAATCAATGTGATCGGTGCGCTGAGAGCTGAGTTATGCATTTTTTCATTCTAAAAGTGGCGAGTTTTCCTTCGTCAGATTAAGACTTTTTCGTTAAGACTAATTTTTCGCTCCAGAGTCTCATTGCGCATGCGCCGGCAATAAGACTGATGTTTCGCTTCGCAGTCACGTTCAGGGGGGGAAACGTCCTCAAGCACATGACACAAGAAGAGCCGTGCGCCGTAAGACGCATCACCTATAGGCCGGTCGGTCACATACACGCGTACGTGATTGGTCGGCGCTTGGTGTGCGTGACCGACCGGCCTGTAGGTGATGCGTCTTACGGCACACGGCTTTTCTTGTGTCTGGAACAATATATCGAGAAAGAAAATTTGTTTACTTTTTCATTTCTAATCAACTACAATCTTTACATATTTCTTGTAAAAAATTTCACAAAACTTTAAATGATTTCAAAATTTCACAAAAAAATCTGAATAAATTGTAGTTGATTAAAAATGAAAAAGTAAACAAATTTTCTTTCTCGATATATTGTTCAAGACTTCATAACTCCCAAATAAAGCCACTCCACTCATCAGAATCCCGACCAAAAATTTTGAAAAAAGAATTTTCGAAATAATTCTTAAAAAATTCTAGCTATTCCAGTGTAAGCCTATGCAACTTTTTACCCTCCTGACATTTCTTCTGAAACCCCATAGTTATTGGATTGCGCCTTTTTTTTCTAAAACATGTCTTCTTCGACTAAAAATGCAATACTGGGGCGAAAAAAAATCGTACGGAACTTTATAAAGAACTACAGTGTAGGTTCTCATATCCTTTCTAAGTTCACAATAGAAAAAAGCAAGAACGAATTTTCCCCAAGCTTTGGGGATAATTTGCGGCGGCTAAAAAATATACGAAAAACGGCCATGTTCAAAAGTACGTACCCAGTTCCGTCTTTTCCATAAGGGCACGTGGGGCATGTGCCCAGGGCCCCGGGCCTGATTGGGGCCCCGACACCAATAAAGTCACTAAGCAAAAGTACATTTTGATGTTTTCATTTACGTTTTTTTGGCATTCTAAAAGGGCCCCAAACTCTGTGTGCCCAAGGCCCCTGCATGGCGTAAGACGGCCCTGTACGTACCGGAACCAAAAAAAGTCGTAGAGAATTTTCCAGAAAAGCAAAATGAAGGTAAATTTGTCTTCTTCGAAACGCTCCTTGGAAAATCCAATTATCTTCGTTTTTGAGTCCGCTATGTAACTTTCAGTGCGGCAAGAAATTTCGACTGGTGTACTCAAACTTTTGGCCGGTAGTGTACATATTTTGATAGGAAATTCAACACTGTACAAAAAGTGTGAAAAACAAAAATTACAAAAAAAAATAGTTCGACGGCTGAGTAGAACAACATCGTATCTCAGATTTTGGTTCAACAATATCGTATCTCAGAATTTGTTTCAAAAACATCGTATGTCCGCTCGTTTCTTACGATAGATACGACATTTTTTACCCAAATTTCGAGGTACGATGTTTTTGAAACCAATTCTGAGATACGATATTGTTGAACCAAATTCTGAGATACGATGTTGTTCCATGCTCAGCCGTCGAGTTGACTTAACTATAAATTGAACTTTGAGCTCGAATAATACTTTGGAAGGAGTTAATTTATCAGAAAATGATATAGGCGACACTTTTTGTAGAGTGTTTAATTTCCTAGAAAAATTTGTATGGGCGATTTGGATTTGTTTATTGGTTCGCGAGCTACAAAATTCTAAAAAATAATACAAATTTCTATGCTATATTTAAATGGAAACTAGACATCCGCGATGCGCGACTTCTAAGAATTAATATTAAGAGCTCCGCTTTCAACAGGCAGCTTGATCCCCCCCACTCCCTCCAAAGTATTTCAATGGAGATGTGAAAAAAAAATAGTTGATTTTTTTGAACCGGTCTAGTATATTTTTCTCACGGCAGATCTGATCGCATTCAAAAAATTACTCGACAATTAATACGTTTTGCCGAAGTTAACAGTGAGTAGGTACACTGAGAGAAAAATATGGTACAGTCAACCATAATGTAACCATTTTCAATAGTTGAAAATGGCCTCAACCTTTCAAACATGGTTGGGCACACTAAGATTATAATACTTTCGGGAACCATATAAAATAGCTGTTCGAACTACTTACAACCATTGAGCCTGGATAGAAAATGATCGCAACCTTGCAATTCTAGGTCAACTAACCATGATGAAAATAAGTTAAGCCAACTATTTGAAACTTTCTATGAGTTTTTATATGGGCGCAAGATGTTTCAACTTTGAAATTATGGTTAGATCACCCTTGGGAGAGAACGAGTTGTACCAAATATATACAACCAGATTCCATGGTTAAATGAAAAAATAAAGTATTCGAATGAAAAAATAAATTTAGCTCGTTACAATGAATTTCTAACATTGTATGATGCGCCGAGAAACACCTACTAATTGCAATCAGCCGCATATTAATACAAAGTAAGGATTTTTAGATAAGAAAAACATCGCATTGTTTTGGCCGGGATTCGATCCGGGACGCACGCATTCGCTCGCATTACTAGTCGCACGCTCTACCGACTACGCTAAACTATTCATTGAAATCAATCTTCATTTCTTCCTATTTATCTTGAACTCGGCATGTGTCTCAATGATATCAATGTTTTAATGCAGCTAAGATATTTGATTAACTGAACATCTGAGTTCCAAATATCTTTTTAATTGAATTTCTTTCCTGGAGTTCCAAAAGTTCTCACTCACTGTAACGTATTAAGTATTCCGGTAACGAAAAAAAGTATTGGCTCAACTATGGTGTACATGATACGGATTGATATTATATAAAGTTCGCAAAACTGGATGAGTGGCACCTTCAACTATTGACACGTTTGTGGCAACGGAAAAATATAGTGTTGAATGCACTATAAAGTTTATTCTATCAGTGATTATTGTGCATGGTAACAAATCTCTCAGTGCATGGTTGGATGAAAGTGTCTCCAACCTTGCAATTATGTTTGCAGCATCCATGCACCAAATCAGTTGCATTAACTATTCACAACCAGATAACATGGTTAGAGCTCAGTTGTGACTGGAGACCATATCTATGGTAGCATTAACAATAATTTGCTGAACATTCATAGGCTCAAATCAACAATATGCAATTGTTACGTATAATCACTGATATGGTAGAATTATTGCCGAATTTATAGTCAAATCGACTTTAATTCGGGTCAACATAACTTCATGTGAGGTGACATCTCACTTTTGCTAAGTTCATAAGTCAACCTTTTGGCCTATGGTTTGTTTCACTATAATGATGGCTTACCCACCACTTTGACGTGGTAGTTATACCAATGAATTCACGGTTGCATCCACCGACTTGAACAAGTGGTATACGCAACCATTATCGTGTCCACCATGTTTTTATTCATATCAATAACCACATGTAAATGGTGAACTGTACCATAAATGAGGTGACTCTAACTAAAAATATTTCAACCTTCCACTTATGGTCAATTCAGGAGGAGCTTTTTCTCTCAGTGTAACTATAAATACTCGCGCTAGTAATTTCGCCGTTGCTGGTCGAAAGTTAGGATCACAGAAAAGGTTTGCACGCATGGTTGAATGTTGGGGACATGCGTCTAGATAAAATTCATGAAAAGCAAAAATAATTATCAAAACCGCACGGTACAAAAAGTAGTGAAATCCCCAAAAAAGCACCACTCGTGCAAAAACCTTGCACCAAGTACATTGATGTGGTCATTAACTCAAAAAAATAGACCTCCTTCAAAAAAAGGATTGAAATCAGACACAACCGCCAAGCATCATCACATCGAAAACACAGAAAAATTGAAATTAAACAAAAAAAATTTGGAGGTAGTGGTACTTGGCGGGCATTTTGTAGACAAGTACGAGGAAACAGCAATTAAACTATGTCAATAATCCTGTAGTGAAATAAAATATTGGCCCGCCAAGTACCACAACCTCCAAATTTTTTGTTTTTAATTTCAATTTTTCTGTGTTTTCGATGTGATGATGCTTGGCGGTAGTGTCTGATTTCAATCCTTTTTTTGAAGGAGGTCTATTTTTTTTGAGTTAATGACCACATCAATGTACTTGGCGCAAGGTTTTTGCACGAGTGGTGCTTTTTTGGGGATCATCAGATACAATAGGGGGTTTTGCGGGAAATAGATCCCCAAAAAGATATCTGCACTTGATGGTGGACCAAATGACGAGATATGCGTTCATTCTCACATCAAAAACCCAATTAGCGAAAGATTTCATAAAATTAGTGGAAAATGTAATAAAAAAAAAAAAAGAGAAATACATACAATTATTAAAGATCAATATCCTGCAATTAATTCAAAGGAATTGAAGAAGTTTTTGGGGGAGAACAAAATAAAATTGATTTTCACAGCTGCAGATTGTGCCTTCTCGAATGGTCAGAATGAGAGAACAAACCAAACATTAATCAATAGATTAAGAAGTTAAATATATGAAAATAGAAAGAAACCATGGACAACTGTAGCTGAGCAATGTGTTAAAGAATACAACGACACAATCCATAGTAGTACAGGTTTTTCTCCGAATTACTTGATGAATGGTATTAATAATTCAATAGTACCAAAAGAATTAAATAGAAATACAGATAAAAACTTAGAAGAAAATAGAAAATTAGCAATAGAAAATTCCCAACAAATACATAAAGAAAACAAACATTACTATGATAAATTCACAAAAGATATTGATTATAAAAGAGACGATTTGATCTTTGTTAAAAATAAGAACAAATTAAATAGAAATAAATTGGAATTGATTAGAGATGGACCTTTTGGGATTGTGGAAAGAATTTCTAGAAATATGTATAAAGTAGATATTGGAGATAATAAGGAAATTTTTCGTATCTTTCACAGAACAAGATTAGTTCCATATCTTTTATCTTAATCTTGTCCTGTCCACTCCAGGAGGGGGGGGGTGTAAGTTTGTAGCCTATACAACTTCAGATAGTTCGTCTATATAAGCTGGTACTGCGATACCGAACTCAGTGACAAACTGCTCAGTTACGAATCACGTTCTCATATAGAAGTGTTGTGTAAATCCTGATTATGAGAGGCTTGTTATTGATTCAGGTATTTAATATTCAGATTAGGTTAACATTGTTAAACTGTAAAGAGTTGTAGAAATTAAATAAACGTATTGTTTCAGTTTTGAAACTACATCAACCAGCCTCATCTATTATCCTACATATATATATATATATATGTTCATGAAATGGTGTTTGCGAGGACTAAAACAGCTGTAAAAAGGTGTTTATGCGGACATTTTGGGTTTGCGAGGACCGTCCTCATAACATTCTATGCAAAACGTTGTTTGTAAGGACGGTCCTCATAAAGTTGATAAATTTATGGAAAGGGGATTCTGAGGACCGTCCTGATAAATACCGGCAATCAGCCGACGGTGTATATGTATATACAACTATATACACCTATATACACCGTATATAGGACAGAGTGCATAGAAACCGCACATCAAGCCGCTTCAAGCGGCGAACTACTCGGAATATTTATATACAACGTATTTTTGCGGAAAGCAAATTCAACAGTCAGCTGTGATTATCAAAAAGTAAAATAGAGATGCGGTTGGATAAGGTTATATCAGTGAAAGGAAAATGAATACGGGGCGGTAAAGAATTGTTTTTCTGATATCTGAGGTGAGGATGAATCGCCGAAGTTCATCAAGATACTGATGATACAGGTAATCAGTATGGTGTTTATTCTTATCTTACATACTAAGAAAGGTAAGCCTTCCCCTCGAACTCGAGAACAGCGCGCGTAAAATTTGAAGGTTAGGCACCTAATTTTAAACGAATCAGTCAATCGTACGATCAAATGGAGTTGCGGGAAAATTGGACCGGGTGAGAAAGATGATTTGAATCAATCGATCAACAAAATTATTATCAATTAATGCAAGGTTTGACTTGCAATCAATTTATTATGGAACAAGCCATTTTTAAGATGTTATTGTTGAATCATTGGAACAATAAAATGGTTACTCATCTTCTTATAAGAAAATAATTGTTCAATAATGTAAAGTTTTACTTGCAATCAATTTATTATGAATCCAGAAATTTTGAAGATGTTTTTGTTGAATCGTTGGAACAATAAAATGGTTACTCATTATCTTATAACAAAATCATGATACGTTAGCAAATCGTGTTACTCGCAGCTGTGATCGAGCAACGCATAATAAATTAACGACTGAACAAACTCTTCAGATTGGAATGATGGATTAATAACAGATTGTTTATTTCGAAATCATAGTAAGAAATTGAAGAGGACCGATTCTTAGACAACTGTGTTAGCAACATCAGGGCTGCGTGAGAGATGAAAATCCTCAAGCCGAACAGTAATTGCAATCGACAAACGGTGACTGCAGCTGAGACTCCCTAACGCTGCGATGACCGTAGGTCGGTAGGGAGTACAAAGTGTGCTGGCGAAAGTCCCTCGATAAGCTTTGATGATACATTCGAGTCGCAGCGAAGCAGCTGTCCGGAGTTGGATACGTCGATGGAAGTCAATTAAGTCCCTCGATGGAAGTCAACCAAGACCCTTGATGAACTGCAACGATACACCTCGAGGTTGACTCAAGCGGCATCTAACTACAATCGATCATCCTTAGATACTTTCCAAAGTCAATCGTCAAGGTAATTTCTGATTACTGTACACGCTGTACCCTGTGCATACTGTGTAACGACGATCCAACCGTTACTCTTTTACCTTGATGTTCTAGCGTTACGGAGACGATATTCTTCCAGGATGTTCTCCGCTGTTGCTTTCGAAAGAGTGCCTGAGTCAACATATTATGCCGCCACAAAGCAGGCGACGAAGCAAGGATTGCTCTTCGCTAAGACTCATCGTGGGTCATCGAAGGTGTCATAAGGTGCAGAGAATTGTCCCAAGAAGCAATGATAGGCTTTCGGATGAAAACTGTTGCACGTTACTTGGCATGACAACGCTATTTAATGCTCCTGAAGAGCATGCGACACTGAGGTTTGTTGTGAACGCCTCATTTTGAAGTTAATTTCAACGTTTAGTGCCGTAGTGCTTATTAATTCTCTCTGTTTTGTTTCAGACGCAGTCCTGATGTTCGAAAATGGCTATCACAGTTGTCCAGGAATCGGTCCTCTTCGATTTCTTACTATGATTTTGTAATTAACAATCTGTTATTAATCCATCATTCCAATCAAAAGAGTTTGTTCAGTCATGAATTTATTATTCGTTGCTTGATCACAGCTGCGAGTAAGACGAATTGCTAACGTATCATAATTTGGTTATGAGATAATGAGTAACCATTTTATTGTTCCAACGATTCAACAATCACATCTTTAAAATGGCTTGTTTTATAATGAATTGAATGCAAGTAAAACCTTGCAATAATTGATGATCATTTGATTGATTTGAGTGTTTATTCTCATCAGAGATACTGAAAGAAGTAATCCTCTGGTTTACAGTTAGTCAAGCAGGCAATATATAGTTTTCGATACAGGGTGGTACTTATGGGGACGGTCCCCGTAAACACCATTGAACACCTGAAAACGGGTGTACAATTGTAATTTCGGGGACCGGACGGTCCTTGTAACCACCTTTTGATAAAATACGACACGTGGTGTATATATACCACACGGCAAACTGTTCTTCAGCTATCGAAGTGAGCTAACATATATGAAGACCGACACTTGGCTGCCGATGAAAAGCAAGCTAAACAGTCAGCTACGGTCGATTAAAAAATTATATTTAAAGGCGCTCCAATTTAATCATTCAAGTGGGTCGAGAATTGATGTTCAGCCGTGGAGAATCATTTTTCTAGTATCTCGGATCAGAATGAATCGCGAAAGTTCATCACGATACTGATGATACGGGTGATCAGTAGAGTGTTTATTCACATCAGAGATACTCAGAGAAGTAATGTTATAATTTACAGTAAGTCGAGGAAGGATATATAGTTTTCGATACAGGGTGGTACATATGGGGACGGTCCCCGTAAACACCGTTGAACACCTGAAAACGGGTGTACAATTGTAATTTCGGGGACCAGACGGTCCTTGTAACTACCTCTTGATAAAATACGACACGTGGTGTATGTATACCACACGGCAAACTGTTTTCCAGCTGTCGAAGTAAGACCCGACCCAAGTTAACATATATGGAGACCGACACTTAGCTGCCGATGAAAGGAAAGCTAAACAGTCAGCTATGGTCAATTAGAAAATTATATGGAAAGACGCTCCAATTTAATGACATAAGTTGGTCGAGAATTGATGTTCCGCTGTGGAGAATCGTTTTTCTAGTATCTCGGGTCAGAATGAATCGCGAAAGTTCACCACGATACTGATGATACGGGTGATCAGTATGGTGTTCTTCCTCATCAGAAATACTGAGAGAAGTAATTCTCCGATTTACAGTTAGTCAAGCGAGGAATATATAGTTTTCGATACAGGGTGGTACTTATGGGGACGGTCCCCGTAAACACCTTCGAACACCTGAAAACGGGTGTACAATTGTGATTTCGGGGACTGGACGGTCCTTGTAACCACCTTTTGATAAATTACGACACGTGGTGTGACCAAAGCTAACATTTATGAAGACCGACACTTGGCTGCCGATGAAAAGCAAGCTAAACAGTCAGCTATGGTCGATTGAAAAATTATATTAAAAGGCGCTCCAATTTAATCATACAAGTGGGTCGAGAATTGATGTTCAGCCGTGGAGAATCGTTCTTCTAGTATCTCGGGTCAGAATGAATCGCGAAAGTTCATCACGATACCAATGATACGGGTGATCAGTATGGTGTTCTTTCTCATCAGAAATACTGAGAGAAGTGATTCTCCGATTTACAGTTAGTCAAGCGAGGAATATATAGTTTTCGATACACGGTGGTACTTATAGGGACGGTCCCGATAAACACCGTTGGACACCTGAAAACGGGTGTACAATTGTAATTTCGGGGACCGGACGGTCCTTGTAACCACCTTTTGATGAAATACGACACGCGGTGTATATATACCACACGGCAAACTGTTCTCCAGCTATCGAAGTAAGACTCGACCCAAGCTAACATATATGAAGACCGACACTTGGCTGCCGATGAAAAGCAAGCTAAACAGTCGGCTATGATTATCAAAAAAATTACATTATAAGGCGCTTGAATTGAATAATATCACTGATTTGAAAATGCACGCGAAGCAGTGGAGAATCGTTTTCATGCACCTAGGGAATCAAGTGCGTACTTCATTTCCGGCTGCGCGCATGACCAACGCCCTTTCTGCCCTTGAATGCAGAAACTATCGTATGCACTACGGTATGAAGAATTTACAGTAAGTCGAAAAAGGATATATAGTTTTCGATACAGGGTGTTACTTATGGGGACGGTCCCCGTAAACACCGTTGAACACCTGAAAACGGGTGTACAATTGTAATTTCGGGGACCGGACGGTCCTTGTAACCACCTTTTGATAAAATACGACACGTGGTGTATATATACCACACGGCAATCTGTTCTCCAGCTATTGAATTAAGACTCGACCCAAGCTAACATATATGAAGACCAACACTTGGCTGCCGATGAAAAGCAAGCTAAACAGTCGGCTATGATTATCAAAAAAATTATATCATAAGGCGCTTGAATTGAATAATATCACTGATTTGAAAATGCACGCGAAGCAGTGGAGAATCGTTTTCATGCACCTAGGGAATCAAGTGCGTACTTCATTTCCGGCTGCGCGCATGACCAACGCCCTTTCTGCCCTTGAATGCAGAAACTATCGTATGCACTACGGTATGAAGAATTTACAGTAAGTCGAGAAAGGATATATAGTTTTCGATACAGGGTGTTACTTATGGGGACGGTCCCCGTAAACACCGTTGAACACCTGAAAACGGGTGTACAATTGTAATTTCGGGGACCGGACGGTCCTTGTAACCACCTTTTGATAAAATGCGATACGTGGTGTATATATACCACACGGCAAACTGTTCTCCAGCTATCGAAGTAAGACTCGACCCCAGCTAACATATATAAAGACCGACACTTGGCTGCCGATGAACGGCAAGCTAAACAGTCAGTTATGGTCGATTGAAAAATTATATCAAAAGGCGCTCCAATTTAATCATTCAAGTAGGTCGAGAATTGATGTTCAGCCGTGGAGAATCGTTCTTCTAGTATATCGGGTCAGAATAAATCGCGAAAGTTCATCACGATACTAATGATACGGGTGATCAGTATGGTGTTCTTTCTCATCAGAAATACTGAGAGAAGTAATCCTCCGATTTACAGTTAGTGAAGCAAGGAATATATAGTTTTCGATACAGGGTGGTACTTATGGGGACGCTCCTCGTAAAAACCGTTAAACACCTGAAAACAGGTGTACAATTGTAATTTCGGGGACCGAACGGTCCTTGTAACCACCTTTCGATAAAATACGACACGTGGCGTATAATATACCACACGGCAAACTGTTCTCCAGCTATTGAAGTAAGACCCGACCCAAGCTAACATATTATATGAAGACCGACACTTAGCTGCCGATAAAAAGCAAGCTAAACAGTCAGCTATGATTATCAAAAAAATTATATTATAAGGCGCTTGAATTGAATAATATAACTGATTTGAAAATGCACGTGAAGCAGTGGAGAATCGTTTTCATGCACCTAGGAAATCAAGTGCGTACTTCATTTTCGGCTGCGCGCATGAACAACGCCCTTTCTGCCCTTGGATGCAGAAACTATCGTATGCACTACGGTATGAAGTGTTCTTCTAGACGAGTGTAAAGGTCACCCCCGCTTTCCCCGGGCGACAAACCTCACACTCGTCAAAAAGAACACTTCATTCAGTCGAGTTAGCAATGTAGTTTTCGATATAGGGTAGTGCTTGTGGAAACGGTCCTCATAAACAACGTTCAACACCTAAAATGGGTATTGAATTGCAATTTGAGGGATCGGACAGTCCCTATAACTACCTTTTGATAAAATGAGACACGTGGTGTATATGGGGCATTCGACACTAACCTGACCTGGGTCTGACCTTTCACCCCTTGGATTTGGTTTCAAATTTTCCATATTGTTTTTCTATCTTTCGAAAGCATGCTGAAGTTTTTCTAGATTTTTTTTATCAATTTTGTTCAAATAGAAGAATAAAATCACTTGAGAAAAAAATCACAACGAAGGACACTTTCTAAAATCTGAAAAAATTCTCAAAAATCCTTCATTCGATACAAAGAATTTCGGCGTGTGGACCAGAGTGGGCCGTCGTTCGCTTCTATATCTGTAATTCGCAATTTTCCGGAAAAAAATAACAAATAAAGAATAAACGTCAATGTCAGTTCACTGTGAGCAATAATTGCTTGAACATTTTTATATGTAGTGTAACGCAGTTTTCTAACTTGGAGAGGAAAAACCACAGATCTGGTTACAATTCGGCACTTTTCCGTATTAATTACCTAATTACCAAAGTGTTGGGCGCCAGACGCTACTGCGTCGTTTCGATACGATAACACAACTTACTAAAACCAGAAAAACTTACGGAAATGCGTCGAGCGACAACTCGACTAGCTCAGATAATAAAGCCTTAGATAGACGGGCAGGGTACACCACGTAAAACAAGATTATTTCTTCGAGATAGTTGAGATCACATCAATCAATAATTTATTAATTAAATTAGATAATTCAGACGAATGATACAGAATTGGCGATAGTATTAATTATTTGTTACGATAGTTTGCCTAACTGTTCAGGACAGAATTTACTCGTTTATGATACAATTAAATCAGAGGAATGTGTCAGAGTTGACTCGATACAAAACGATTAAATTAGACTCCAGACTTGGTATCACAGAGCGATACTTCGTACCCAAATAAAAATTGTATCATAACACATCCTGAGATTAACGTACTAGAGTTTTGAGATATTATAAAAGAAAAATCGACAACAAACGATACAGATCCCTACTAATTAATTAGCCACGCTTGGCCATACAATTTACGATACTCCGAAATCTACTGCTAAATAGAGACCACGCGGTCATTCGAGAGGCGCGAATTACAGGTTCAACGTTAACAAATTAAATTAGAACGATAGAGATTGTTCTCTAACCAAATTCTGACAATTTATATTGATCGAAACGATACTAAATCATCCAAAATTAACTATAACTTACTAGATTTTGCATACGAATAATAATTTATCCAAAACGGACTATATCTTACTAAACTATAACAAATTAACGATAACAGACTAAATTATACGCAAGGTCTAAGCCTTCGCGGCTATCTTCGCTCAGGGTACTCCAGGAAAAGATATTTTTCTACAGTATTTCATGCACAATATTATTCTAACATACTACATTAAAAATATAAGCCATACGAGAAGCGATAAGCAATAAATTATAGCCAAAAAGCAATGAAAGATCTATGTAACTCAGCCAGACTCGAGGTTGTTCGGTAATTTAAGAGATAGACTACGACAGACGAGCTGCTTAGCTCAAAAGACAAAGACGAGCCTCGTGGCTCAATAACCAAATTAATAACCAGAACTTTATTACGAACTACCTCGTGCCTTCACAAAAGAATTAAGACCTTACCTTAATCAAGTTGATCAACGTAACACAAACTCACGATTTAAATAAGACTCGATAACTCGATAGGATACACAGTGTGGTGAAATGCTAAAGGATGCGTAGCGCAGACTAGAGCGAAGAAGTAGGCTGTGTAACAGGTGTACCGGCCTTATATAGTCGGTGTTTTCTTCCACTAGTTCATCCTTCAGGCTTAGCGTACTCACGTGACATATCGATGATCTAATTGGTCGGTGAGCGACAGATTTTGACGAACGTAATTTAGGCGAAGTCTACCTCACCCCTGCCGCTGCTAATACCGCTCCTATTCCCGCCTTCCATTTGAATCCCCGGGCGCTGGACTCACATGGAGCCTCGCTCGCCCGGCCACCCGATATTTCTTCTAGGGCCTTACACCATTGGTCGATCCACCAGAAAGTTAGTGGTAGCTTCGTGTCTCTGCATACTAGGGCTTCACCCACGAAAAGATTCGGTAGGTTGGAACGCTGATCCGGGGGTTGTCATGACCAACCACGGCCGCGATAACAGATTCGGAGACAGTTTGACGATAGTAGCTGCACTGACCGATACTCATCAGAATAGAATAGAATAGTATTTATTTTTATCCATATCAATGTTGCACAAGCCACCCTGTATTTACAATTGAGTATACAGGGTAAGCACAGAGTAAGCTTAAACTAATACTTAAGACTAGGTAGAGAGAGAGAGAGAGGGTACATAGTAGTACAGAGCAAGCAGACAGGTTGTATACATAGGTATATAAATATACCTACATATATAGAAACACCCGCATTCGCACGAGAGACAAGGGAAACCGCCGAAAAACCTTGTCCAGGTGTAGCCGGATCCAAGCTCAAACCACCGTGAGTCAAGTCTGCGCCTGAACGGCGTGACCCGTCTTACATTTTTTGCAGGCTGCCGCTCAGGCATTCCTAGACTCGCTTGGGGATTTGAACTCAGGTCCTCCCGCTCCATAGTCTCGAGTGCTAGCACTACGCTACTACTGTCGGTAAGTGTCGGTAAGTGTCTAATCAGGTGGGAGGCTGTGAGGATGCACCTGCACATGACCCTGTACACCACCCTCGTACCGGAAATGCATTTTCTTGTAGGCGGTAGCTCTTCGGATGACGGGAGGATTTCGTTGTGCTTCTCGCACATCCCTGTACGCCGCCAATCCGATAGTTGGAGGTGGTAGATCTTTCCACTTGAGAGGAGGCGCTGACCTTGGGGTTTTCTGGACCAACCATGGTTTGCACGCCGACAGAATCGTCCTTGACGATATTGGAGGCTTCTTACGTTCGGTAGAATCGCTTTTCCTTCGGTAGTTCCCACGACGACAGACGTCTCGTGGAGTATCGAGCTCGAGATTACATAGTTTACAAAAAATAAAATAGTGTTAATTTGACCTAATCATTTTTCCCTAAGTTTTCTCTTTTCCTGGAGACCCTGTCTACGCCACGCATCGTTGCATTCTCGAGAGAATCGCCTTGTGGCGGGGAATTTACAAATACCACGTCACAGTAGGTAACTGCTGATTTTTCAGAATTTTTCAAGAATTTTTCAACTACCTGCCGTGAACTGAATTTCGCATTTTTCTTTTCAAGAAATCGCGGATTACGGATAGAAGCGAACGTTTGCCCACTCTGGTACCCACGCCAAAATTCTTGGGATCGAATGCAGGACTTCCGAGAATTTTTTCAGATTTCTAAAAAGTGTCCTTTCATGTAATTTTTTAAAGTGATTTTATATTTTGATTTGAACGAATTTGATAATAAAAAACTGAAAAAAAATTAGCATGCGCTCGAAAGCTAGAACAACCATATGAAAAATCACGGATCAAACCGAATGGGTCGAGGGTCAGACCCAGGTTGAGATGGCGCCGAATGCCCCATATATACTACACGGCGGACTGTTCTTCGGCTCTCGAAATAGAACCTTACTCAACCTAATATATGCAGACCAACGTTCATGTGCCAACGAAGAGTAATAATATTCGCTGCGATCATTAGAAAATTATAATTAAAACGTAATTCACTGAAATTTCCATAAAAACCCCAAGAGTGGTGGGTCGCAGAAAATTTAAATAGTTACAGACGTTCTCACGGTGAGAAAGATTTGGAATTATTTTGTTATTGAATCGTATATTTTTGCACAAACAACCAAAATCTCGAAAACATCTACTCGTGGTCTCGGGTTCAAACTGAAAATGGAGGGTCTTTACCATGAGCCCCGAAGTGTTCCCCCTTGCCCATATATTGCAACCGCATACGAAGTGAATATTAGGTCCGCTTTTGCTATGCGAATGATGACCTTCAAGATTTCTGCATCTGCAAAGGAGAGACCAACAATGAACGGTCGCGACTTCGAAAATTCGGAACTTAGGGTCATTCGGGACCTAAGTCATTCGTGACTTTGAAGCCCACCCGCTAAATCTTATCTCCAAGTCATGGATGTCTTAGGTATCAAAGTCGGACGAAATGCTGATTCGTACTGTGAAGTCAAGGACGTGGGGCGCATTCGTATCGCCGAAGTTCTACCTCACAACGCGAGTCGTGAAGGCAGAATTCAGCGTCGAAAGATAAGAATTGCTCGTGGAGATGCTGCGATAGCTGCGAAAGGAGTCTTTTTATGGCCCCCCTGGAATCGCTGATTAGCGGTAAATATAAAAAACAAAACTATCTTCCACATAATATCTCTGCCGATTTTATGAAAGCATATCACAGTACAGTAATGTTCATTAATGGCTTCGCGGTAGCTAACTGTTTTTTTTTTGGACTTTTTTGGAAACGAGACTCCATTCTAGTCGTATTTCATGTGCCGATAGTCGAAATTATAATAATAATAATTATGACACCTTATAAAAATGATGTAATATTATTTTATTGATTGTATCCGAAAAAGTCCGAAAAAACAGTTAGCCACCGCGAAGCCATTAATGAAAAGTAATTAAAACAATTACATGTGATCTTGGACCTTCCTTATTTTACTGCCCTAGGTATGTAATATACTATTTTTCTGGATTATTAACGTTACATCAGATTAGAAAGCTGAAGAAACAGGTTGAAGCCAAAACCCAAACATGATAAATGTTAGTACAAAAATGTTCATATCTGACACAAAATTTTTAAGAATCTTTTCAGATTTTTCGACCACGGCCATCGAGGTGTTGAAGAAAATACTTTGAAAATTCATGATGCGCTCAAATTTAATTTGAAAAATATGCAAAAAATTCTGATTGCTATTTGAAGTCAGAAGAATGATACAAAAAATCGTGGATCAGATCTTAGCGGTCGAGGGTCAGGACCAGGTCACGTATACACCAGAATGCCACGTATACACCACGCGTCGCAATTTATCAAAAGGTGGTTACAAGGAACGTCCGGTCCCCGAAATTACAATGGTACACCCGTTTCCAGGTGTTTAACGGTGTTGACGAGGATCGTCCCCATAAGTAACACCCTGTATCGAAAACTATATTCCTTTCTCGACCGACTGTAAATCAGGGGAATGAGGATTACTTCTCTCAGTATCTGTGATGAGAATGAACACTATACTGATCACCCGTAGCATTAGTATCGTGATGAACTTTCGCGATTTATTCTGACCCGAAATACTAGCAAAAACGATTCTCCACTGCTGAACGTCAATTCTCGACCAACTTACATGATTAAATTGGAGCGCCTTTTCATATAATTTTCTAATTGACCATAGCTGACTGTTTAGCTTTACTTTCATCGGCAGCTCAGTGTCGGTCTCCATATATGTTAGCTTGGGTCGAGTCTTACTTCGATAGCTGGGGAACAGTTTGGCGTGTGGTATATACACACCACGTGTCGTATTTTATCAAAAGGTGGTTACAAGGACCGTCCGGTCTCCGAAATTACAATTGTACACCCGTTTTCAGGTGTTCAACGGTGTTTACCGGGACCGTCCCCATAAGTACCACCCTGTATCGGACACTATATATTCCTTGCTTGACTAACTGTAAATCGTAGAATTACTTCTTTTAGTATTTCTGATGAGAAAGAACACCATACTGATTACCCGTATCATTAGTATCGTGATGAACTTTCGCGATTTATTCTGACCCGAGATACTAGAAGACCGATTCTCCACGGCTGAACATCAATCCTCGACCCACTTATATGATTCAATTGGAGCGCCTTTTCATATAATTTTTTAATCGACCATAACTGACTGTTTAGCTTGCCTTTCATCGGCAGCCCAGTGTCGGTCTTTATATATGTCAGCTTGGGCCGAGTCTTACTTCGATAGCTGGAGAACAGTTTGCCGTGTGGTACATATACACCACGTATCGTATTTCATCAAAAGGTGGTTACAAGAACCGTCCGGTCCCCGAAATTACAATTGTACACCCGTTTTTAGGTGTTCCACGGTGTTTACGGGGACCGTCCCCATAAGTAACACCCTGTATCGAAAACTATATATCCTTTCTCGACTTACTGTAAATTCTTCATACCGTAGTGCATACGATAGTTTCTGCATTCAAGGGCAGAAAGGGCGTTGGTCATGCGCGCAGCCGGAAATGAAGTACGCACTTGATTCCCTAGGTGCATGAGAACGATTCTCCACTGCTTCGCGTGCATTTTCAAATCAGTGATATCATTTAATCCAAGCGCCTTATAATATAATTTTTTTGATAATCATAGCCGACTGTTTAGCTTGCTTTTCATTGGCAGCCACGTGTCGGTCTTCATATATGTTAGCTTGGGTCGAGTCTTACTTCGATAGCTGGAGAACAGTTTGCCGTGTGGTATATATACACCACGTGTCGTATTTTATCAAAAGGTGGTTACAAGGACCGTCCGGTCCCCGAAATTACAATTGTAGACCCGTTTCCAGGTGTTCAACGGTGTGTACGGGGACCGTGCCCATAAGTACCACCCTGTATCGAAAACTATATTTCTTCCTTAACTCATTGTAAGTCAAAGGATTACTTTTTTCAGTTTGTCTGATAAGAATAAACACTATACTGATCACCATAATCATGAGTATAATCAGTATCGTGATGAACCTTCGCGATTCATTCTGACTCGAGATATCGGAAAAACGATCCTCCGCGGCTTGGCATCCATTTTTGACTCACAGATATGATTAAATTGGAGCGCCTTTTCATATAATTTTTTAATCGACCATAGCAGACTGTTTAGCTTGCTTTTCATCGGCAGCCAAGTGTCGGTCTTCATAAATGTTAGCTTGGGTCGAGTCTTACTTCGATAGCTGGAGAACAGTTTGCCGTGTGGTATATATACTTCACGTGTCGTATTTGATCAAAAGGTGGTTACAAGGACCGTCCGGTCCCCGAAATTACAATTGTACACCCGTTTTCTGGTGTTTAACGGCGTGTACGGGGACCGTGCCCATAAGTACCACCCTTTATCGAAAACTATATTTCTTCCTCAACTCATTGTAAGTCAAAGGATTACTTTTCTCAGTTTGTCTGATAAGAATAAACACTATACTGATCACCATAATCATGAGTATAATCAGTATCGTGATGAACCGTCGCGATTCATTCTGACTCGAGATACCGGAAAAACGATCCTCCACGGCTTGGCATCCATTTTTGACTCACTGATATGATTAAATTGAAGCGCCTTTCTATATAATTTTATGACTAATCATAGCTGACTGTTCAGCTTGCTTTTCATCGGCAGCTCAGTGGCGGTTTTCATATATGTTAGCATGGGTCGAGTCTCACTTCGATAGCTGGAGAACAGTTTGCCGTGTAGTATATATACTTCACGTGTCGTATTCTATCAAAAGGCGAAATTACAATTGTACACCCGTTTTCAGGTGTTTAACGGTGTTTACGTGGACCGTCCCCATAAGTATCACCCTGTATCGAAAACTATGTATCCTTTCTTGATTTACTGTGAATCAGAGGATTACTTCTCTCAGTACCTCTGATGAGAATAAACACTATACTCATCACCCGTATCATCAGAATCGTTTTTCTGGTATCGCGATTCATTCTGACCCGAGATACCAGCAAAATGATTCTCCACGGCTTGGCATCGATGTTTCACTTACCGATATAATCAAATTGAAGCGTCTCTCCATATAATTTTTCTGACTGTTCAGCTTGCTTCACATCGGCAGCTCAGTGTCGTTCTTCATATATCGATGGCCCAAGTGTCAAATGTCGTAACCCACAAATGATGAATTTTACGAGAGAGAGTAAAAACGAATTATTTTTTGGAATATCAATAATTATGATCAGTTGAAATCTTCTTATTCATTATTATTTTTTTGTAAATTTTTCCATAATTTTCTTTGTATCCATTTTTTTTCTATTTTTTGTTCCTATCGACAAAAAGGAATCTTATCTTATTAAAATGTGGTTACAAGGACCGTTCGCTTCCCGAAATCACAATTGTACACCTATTTTCAGGTATTAAACGGTGTTTACGGGGACTGTCCCCATAAATACAACTCAGTATCGAGATTTTTATTTCGTTCCTCACTCATTGTGAATCAGAATAAATCACTTTTCTCAGTATCTCTGACAAGAATAAACACCATCCTGATCAGCTGTATCATCGGTATCGTGATGAACTTTCGCGATTCATTCTAACCTGAGATACTAGAAAAATGAATTTCCACCGCTTCTCATCCATCGTCCACTGACTGATATAATTTCATTCAACTGCATTTTCCTGCTATTTCCACGATAATTCCAGCCAACTGTTAAGTTTGCTGTTGGTCTCTGGGTATTGAGGTCAAGTCAAGAGAAGATATTTAGTTATGCACTGGTTGTTGTGGGGACGGTACTCATAAACACTATTCAACGGTCGAAAACGGATACAAAGTCGGAATTACGGGGACGTCCTCAGAAATACCTTCTGATAAAAAAAAGGACCCATGGTGTATATTGTTCTCGCCGAAAAAAAAATTCAATTTTTCTCATGGCCTTGTGTTCATATGGCTCATCCTAGCTTACGTATACCGAAAAATCTCCAACTTTTCATCGTGCTCCCAGTTAAGGAAAAAAGTTCAATCATGCACTGGTTGTTGTGGGGACGGTACTCATAAACACTATTTAACGGCCGAAAACGGATATAAAGTCCCAATTACGGGGACAGTCCTCATAAACACCTTTAGGTAAAAAACGGACCCATGGTGTATATCGTATCTACCAAGGGGAAATTGAAATCTTTCCATGGCCTTGTGTTCATATGGCTCATACTAGCTTACGTACACCGAAAAAAATCCAACTTTTCATCGTCCTCGCAAACACCATTTCATGAACATATATATGGGGTAGTCCACCTCAACTCGTCATGTCCGCAAGCCTCGACAATTGCAATTGGACTCAGTTTTTTTTCATGTACTATACTATCAAAAAAAATGTACCCATATATACCGGTTTATCGTATTTTTCCACCGTTCGAATGATACAGAATTTTGAAATTTTCAAGTTTTACTCCCCAGTTATATTTTGAGCTCTGGTCGCTTAGAATTGGTTACTCCTATCGAAAAAGTGTATATACATAACTTCTTGGTATTGAAGTGTTCTACTCAAAAATATTTTTTTTTCAATTGTTTCATCAACTCGAAACTGTTTTTCATGCGATTAAACATCAAAAACCCGTTTTTTAGAAAAAGGCCCCAATTTATCATTTTCAAAAAAATATCATAAATTCTACTAAAAATTACAAAACTTTTGGGACCTTGGCCATGATGGAGTCTTTTTTGGTTTAAAAGTTACAGCTATTTAAACATCTAGAAGACCGAATTCAGCCGCTCACCTGAAAAAATTTGCCGACAAGCGGCTTTGTGGAAAATCATAGAAGGTAGGGGGCGGGAAGATGAAAAATAACGACGATGAAAGTATAAGAATACTTGACGCGTTTTTGAGATTTATTCTCAATCTTGCGCTACTTTTTTATCAAACGGTAAATTACACGAGTCGTCGCAGACGAATATCTTTTGAGTGCCACGTTTCCGCCTCCAATTGGTATTATACAATGGGTTTTTTGGGTCTGCGGTGTGGCTTTAGCTGTTCACTTCACTTCGCGCTAGTTCGTAAGCTTCGGCGTCGCTAAATTCAACAGTGATGCCCGGAATATTTTGCTTCGCCCATTCATACAACTTCCGGGGTGTCGTTATTTGTTGCAGCGATGGGAGTTCAAGGCTAGCCCGAGCTGCTAACCTCTTGATGGTTTCCCCTATCCCATCGCACGGACCCTTGCCGTGCGTGGTAGCAAAAAAATGCCACTCCGCGGGTACCTTGAAGTCTGCCTCATGATGGTATATATTGACAAAATTTTTATAGTTTTTGAACTGTTGCGGGGCGCCATCGGAGAAATACATGATTTTTTGTGGATGTTGAATGAAAGATAGAACGAACTTATTTATTATTTTAGAAAACGCATATACTGCGATGGCGTCGTCTTTTAAGTGATCGGATACAATGACAAGGCTCTTATGTTTCAATATATCTCCGTCCTTGTAATATATAACCACTGGATAAATGGTGGCCTGACTATTATTCCAGTGGAATCCGGGGGCTGCATTTTGAATGACGAAGGCGTAATTCTCGGCAAAATCACAAACAATTATACATTCACCCTCCTTCAAGTTAGTTTTCGCCGATTTCATGAACCGCGACTGTTGCTTGGCGATGTATGAATGTGGTAGGAGCAGTTTTGCTTGTTCGCAGAACTTCTCGATGAATTCCGGAACAGTCGAAGTCATCGACTCCAGAGACGTTCGAGGCTTCGACACCCATTGTTTATAGTCAATTTTCGCTACGTCAGCATCATTTAAAACGCACAGAAGCATCTCCTGCAAGTTTTGCGCTCCAGGGCATTCGTTGCAATTATTGAGGCAGCAATCGGGGCGTTCATCATCGCACGTTAACATCATGAGCACGTCTTCGTAATTTTGAAGGGGGTGCTCATGGTTCTTTGTTAGAGATGGCAAATTGGAAGCTGAAATATGAAAAAAGGGACTAAGAATCTCAGACGACAACACAATTTAGAGATCATTTTTTCGAAACAAAGATGATTTTGAACATGAGTGCATTACGCGGATCCCCAATTAACCCTCCTAATCCCACTAATCTTTCAGCGTAACTCAGCTGTGTAGAAATAATGAATTCATTCAGATGTTGCAGCTATATACCTTCGATCATGAGTTTCATGTTTTGATGCATAGAGCACACGCAAACGGTATGTGTACCGCTAGCCCCCGCGAGTACGCAATGTTTGGGCCTGAAGGATGCAAATTTTGAAAATCCAATATTTTGACCACCGTGTTGTTGTTTGAATGCCTTGTACAATTCCTTCAAATTGCATAATATGAGTCGTTTTTGTCGGTGAACCCGCTTTCAGCTTGCATGATCTTTCACCGAAACAAAATCTTTTTTTCCCGGCATAACTGAACTCATCTCATCATCTTCATAAAATTTGATGACTTTGGCTATCAGGTCCGGAGAAAGAGGTTTACCTTTGGAATATAAAACAACAATACAAAAGTCATTCGATTATAACGATTGTTAAAATATCGCTTTCTTCATCGCTGTCATTAGATAAACATGACATATTCGCCAAGTGTGATTTAATGTGAATCTGTAACTTCGGCGGGCTGGCGTCAGAAGGTTGACAATCTAGTTATACGCAGAAAATACGCTTACATCTGACTTATGTACCTTGTTTTTTAGCAGGCGTGCCGAGTATCCCATGATTCTCGAAAAGTCGCTTTGCTGATCTCGCCATGTGTCGTGTCACGCCCATTTCGCGCACAATTTTCGCAATACTCCAACTGTTTGGAAGGAGCGTCAGCAACCCCATTTTTAAATTCTAACTTGTACCGGGTGCATGAAATCGTTCCATCACTTGCAAGAACATTTCCGAGTAATCCTCGGTACTGCCCTGCGTTCGTGAAGTCCCAGCTACGCCTAAATCTTCACGCAAGCTATGGGCTATACGGTCCACTTTTTGCAGTGCCCATTGATCACTGGTGTACTTCAGTTTTTTTCGCGGAATGGGTGACTGGTTTATGAGAGCTATAGCATCATTCACAATTTCAAGACGCGTATTGATGCTCACGTCCGAGATTTGCTTTTCCAAACTGGATGTTTGACTCAACGGCTCGGATGACGTCGAAATATATTTATCTATAAATGAACGAAAGAAGAACAGAAGCACATGGTGAAGTGTGTGTGGAATAACCGCAAGACCCGGAGATCACACCGTTTTATGTTGGACTGCTTGTCACTGCTGCGATAGAAGAAACGCGAGCGAGTTTACGACGGTGTAATCTCTCTGAGATGCAGAGGTGACGAATGCGATAGATACGAAAAATTGTGTTATGTACTTCGTACAAAGGTATGTTTACCTGGTTCAAGAGTGCTCTGCAGCATCTTTTCTATGCGACGCCTACAACTAAAGCATATCAGTTGACTCTCGGTCAAAAATGGCATCTTATTGATACACGCTTTTGAAGGATGGCGCAAAGATTTTACTTTTTTGTGATTTTTCTCCTTAAATGGATTGCAACACCGATCCTTGTGCGCGAATGGCTTCATGTCGGCAAGATGAAAACTCTGTAAAGTTGCAAACGAACATCGCAGTCAACTTTATAGAATGTAGACGTTAAAGCTTATGAAAAAAAAACAGAGAAAAAAATAAAGTGAAATTATATGAATTGAGAAAATTGGTTATATATCCTGAAATACAGGTCTGCACTAGTGATAAGCTAGAGCAAGACTGATTTGTTTTACAATAATGTTTGTTGACGCAGCAACCGAGGTTCTTATATTTGAAAAGACGTCTTTCATCATATAGGCTACTAAATGGTGGTAATGTAGAATGAGTAGAATAAGGGTGATTTTACCCGGAGTAACAATATTATAAATTATCAGCCGCTTACTCACCAGTTACAGAAATATTTATTGTTGTTGTATTAGTTGTTGTGTCATCAACTAGTGATATGATTCGGACCCCGTACGTAACAAACCGTCGAAGAATGGTTGGACGACTTTTGATAATCTGTTTCACAAACAAATGACGAGATGCAGGTTGGCGGGAACAAACGACGGCGTCCGGGCAAAGCTTTGGCGCGAGTGTTAAGGAGGTTCGATACCAAAATGCAAATGATAAGAAATGTTTGAAAGTTTTATCATCGGAAGATAGATAAATGAAATGCGTATTCCCAAAATTTCAAGTCGATTCACTACACCGTTTTTTATAAATTAATTTTTGAATTTGCTTCTTACACACGCAGAGGTATGGAGAGCCGATAAGGTTAGTATGAAATCTACTCTTACCGCGCGGGTGATACGTAAGATTTCAACTAAACTTATCGGCTCTGCATACCTCTACGTGTATAAGAAGCAGCTTTAAAAATTAATTTCTTGACAACGGTGTAGTGAATTGACTTGAGATTTTGGCAGTAAGCATTTCATTTATCCATCTTTCGATGATGAAACCTTCAAAGATTTGTTATCATTTGCAGTTTGGTATCGAACCTCCTTAAGGTGCCTTTACATTTGACGCTCGACGCTAAAAAATGCGTTCCTCTTGTTATCACCTGACCTCAACGTTATTTTTCGTTTGGTTAAATTAAGATCACGTGAATCGTGCTCAATTCTGCTAATGGTTGCGCGCTGGCTAGTAAATGAATAGTATGCACGTTGACAAATAAAAATCATTATTCGTAACGGAAATGAATGAAGTAAACGAATTGAAAGATACAGCAAAACTGTAAAGAACCTTTCTCACAGAAAGTCAGAATTTGCTTAATTGTTTTCTATCATGTGTGTATGCTTGCAATGTTAGATTCGGAAATGTAAAAAAAAAAAAAAAAAAAACGCGTTGAGTATTCTTATACTTTCATCGTCGTTATTTTTTATCTTCCCGCCCGCTACCTTCCATGATTTTCCATAAAGCCGCTTGTCGGCAAATTTTTTCAGGTGAGAGGCTGAACTCGGTCTTCTAGATGTTTAAATAGCTGTAACTTTCAAACCAAAAAAGACTCCATCATGGCCAAGGTCCCAAAAGTTTTGTAATTTTGAGTAGAATTTATGATATTTTTTTGAGAATGATAAATTGGGGCCTTTTTCTAAAAAACGGGTTTTTGATGTTTAATCGCATAAAAAACAGTTTCGCGTTGATGAAACAATTGAAAAAAAATTTTTTTTGAGTAGAACACTTCAATACCAAGAAGTTATGTATATACACTTTTTCGATAGGAGTAACCAATTCTGAGCGACCAGAGCTCAAAATACAACTGGGGAGTAAAACTTGAAAATTTCAAAATTCTGTATCATTCGAACGATGGGAAAATACGATAAACCGGTATATATGGGTACATTTTTTTTGATAGTATAGTACATGAAAAAAAACTGAGTCCGATTGAAATTGTCGAGGCTTGCGAACATGGCGAGTTGAGGTGGACTACCCCATATATATATACATTAGGGTGGTCCTTATTTGGGTCATGTTCGAATTTTTTTCGAGCATAGTCCTAAATCGCTTCCAAATAATTCAGAAAAAACGCCTTCCAAGTATAAGCCCTTAATATCAATATTAACCCGCGCCCCCCGGTGGTCAAAGTTTTAAATGGAAATAACATGGGAAAAGTTCTTTCCTTGCTTTGTAATTTTATAAGTCGTTCACGAATGAACTGAAAATTATAAAACTTGTATATTCTCATACTAGAAGACTTAAAATTTTTGACGAGAAAAATTTATCCGGTGTCTCGGGAATCGAACCCGAGCCTACTGGCTGCCAATCCGGGGGCTTACACCCACTAGACCACCTGGCCACCTTCAAATTTCACTCGTCAATTTTCAAGTCTAGTTCGTGTGCTCGGTTTTGTACGTTATGAATTTCGTCGAATGAGCACATATTGACTTTGAATGAGTGAGTGAGCACACGATTCGATTCCCGAGACACCGGATAAATTTTTCTCGTCAAAAATTTTAAGTCTTCTAGCTTAAAATCATTCTTCGAGGAATTACACCACGTTCTGTGGCATTGGTTATATTTAATTAAATATAACCAATAAAATTATAGGTAAAAAGACGTAAGTCTTACCTACAAGTGTTAGTGAGCCCGTGTGCTCACTCACTCATTCAAAGTCAATATGTGCTCATTCGACGAAATTCATAACGTATATTCTTATAGGAAATTTAACGCTCTACAAAAAAGGTCTCCTATGATTTTTCGCTAAGTTCACTAATTCAAAAGTTATTCGAGGTCAAAGTTGAAGTTATAGTTAATTTGATGGTTTTTTCCATTTTTATTGTGATGTAATGATTTAAAAACGAAGAATATATTATAATTCATAATCCATAAAATTTTTTCCTTCAGAAAACCTCCGGGGCATAACGGTCACCCTGAAAAAATATTAATTAAAAATTCAATATAAAAAAAATATTAATATTGGCATATTTTTTTTATTAATCATGTTTTTTTTATAAAGTTTTCACATTATTTTTTTTTCATGCGTCAGAGAACAGTTGTCTATGATTCTTAACCAATTGTATCACATATTGCATTTGTTTTCCATCCTTAGTATAATGTTTGCAAAAATCTTGCACTAACTTAACTCCTCTCTCAGCAAAGTCATTCACAACTGATAAATTCTTCACAAACTTTAAAGCGATAATGTAGCTTTCATCTTCAGCCCATTTAGATGGATGAATTTCCAAAAAATCTGTTTGTAACTCAAATCGTTCAAAAAATTTGATCGATTCGGCAGTTACAAAAAAATCAATATCGTTACATAATAAATCATTTATATTTTTACACTGATAGCGTTTTACGATACATTTTCCATCCGTCTATCCATTTCTTCTTCTGGAAAAGTATCGATCGAAATCTTTTCTTCTTTTTTATGCAGTTTACTCACAATTTTCAATTTTGTTTCTAATGAAACATCTTCATCAAAAATTGCAATAATCGATCATTCTGGCAATAGGTACCATAAATGATTGATGAATCTATTAGTTGCTACAGTAGCAAGATTACCGTTAATCGTTTTAAATGTATTTAACTCTTTGATAAACCTCAGATCATGGTAGGGTACTTTTACACTATTAGATGATAAAAACCAAGCTTTTACGTAAACAGTCGTTATGAAAACACATGTTCGTCGTAATTTCTGTCTTCTCCTTTTTTTAAGGATAACTGTTCACGAAACAAGTATATTTTTAATACGTAAATAGCTTTTGCCATCCATCGTGCATAATGACAAGCTCCTGGCTTCGAAAACAAAATTTTTCTGGAATGATGCCTATCAGGACTAAGCTCAGCTCCAAAAACTCTTTGTAATCATCACGAGGCAGCTTTGTTGTCAAAAGTTCAGTGGCAAAAGTTTTAATGGACTCTATTTTTTCATTGGTCAATATAACTTTTATTTTCGGATCATCTAATCCTGTTTCGTAATTAAGTTGATCTACAGTATTCCATTCCTTTTGAAATCTGACAAAAAGTGGAACATTAGGCCCAACAGTATTTGGAAAAACAGCTTGGAATACAAATCTCAGTACGATCTCAAATATATGATGCCTACACGGAAGATATAACAAATTTTTGTCCAATATTTTTCCCAATAATGCAGCGGCACCATTACGGATACCCAAATTCGAAGGAGTAGTATCGCAGCATATCGCTTTAACGCTTGTATCAAATCCCCAATCAAGTAATGTCTCATAAACAATAGTGGCTTGTGCCATTCCAGTCCCATCTTTACTCGTTGGTACACCTAACATAATTTCCTTATCCTCCGATGTAATTATTACAGGTAATCGATGAACAGTTTCTGTATTTAATAGATTTGGTGATAATTTTCCATCTCAGTGAACAACAATCGATGATAATTTCAAGTCTTGGAAGTTTTTTTTTATTTCAATTGATTTTGATTCTCGTAATGTTTGTCAATACCGTCGAATGGATGATCGATTGATAATTATCGAGTCAATATCTACGTCTAGTAACTTGATATCAACAAGAGATTGACAGATGGACGTTACTATGAATACAGCATCTCTGTCACTCACTTTACATCGATCAAAAGTAGCTACAACTCTTTCGTTAAAAATATTGTAACTTCCTCTTGATTTTTTTGGTTCCGACGGTCCGGCAGTAGTAGGGAGATATATTTCTCCACTAGATGTAGAAAATGCACTCTCTTGACTCAATATAAGTTCACTATTTTTGTCTAAAACGAATAAGAAGTATAATGTAATGATAAAAATATCTACGTTATTAAATAGAAATACAAATACCTGATGGACCAATAGCTTCTTAAAACCTACCGACTGCTGATTTTTCTTCTTCACTTTTTTCTTTTCGTCTCTCATAATGTACTTTTTTGTCTGATTTATTGACATCTGTATCGTCGTCATCGTATGTTGTTTTGATATTAGCAATGAAACCGATTCGATTATCTAACCTCTGATTGATTAGAAACTCCTTAGAATTTTCATCAACAAGTTCGAATACGTTTGACGGTGCGATGTCAAATAAATTTTTCAATGAGCAGACAAATTCATTTTGTTTTTTACAGCGTGGCTTGGAATGCCCCATATGAAAGATATATTTTTTTTATTAAAAAAAAAAAAAAACATTTTCTACTCTCAGGAGTGTTTACTTCATGTAAATAACTATCATTCACGAAAAACTATGAAAGAGTGAGTTTTCATTGATCTTCATTTAGCAATAACGGCACTAATGTATGATGTGAATAAAAAACCAAAAATCCCTGTGGAAGATAGTTCATTTACTCAGTAATTGATGATATTTATAAAATTTTTAGCGATATACTAGGAAGAAAAAAAAATATATTCAAAATTTTCATGAAAATCCCGTGTTATTCTTATGGCAAAAAACAACGTCCTTGGGGGGCGTTTTAGGATCGAGATAGAGAGCTGCAATTTTGAGGGGATTTCTTATTAATTATTTCGAATCTTTTGAGGGGGCGACACGGACAAAATTCCACCAACCCTCAAATAAGGACCACCTTAATGTGTATACTATTTACAGAGATCATATTCAAAGTATGATTTAGTATGATACAGATGCGCATTTCATAATACAGATATATGAATTCAAATTCAATCTTTCTTTCCCGCTTCCGGTAACACAAAATTTTACTATACTGCGTGGCCATGGCAACATGCGACGCTGTAAGGTCATATAGTGAATGCGCAAAGGCGACATAATTGAGTTACACTATTACTATGTAATCTCATACTCGTCGCTGGATTTTAACTATTGTTGCCTTGACTTCAAGCATGGAGTAAAGCCCACGCTATGTATTGTTAGATATAACAGCGCATAATACGACTAAATCGGTAAAGTCATAGTTACTATATTATTTTTGGCGGGGCCATTTCGCATGCTTCCTGTAAGGCACTATTCTTATTATATTATATTGTTCTGGTAACACACACGTTTTTTAAGGTCTATCGGATAGTATAGTCGCGTGGATAAAAATTATGAGTACATATATTATGAGTAACCGACCGTAGTAGCGTAGTGCTAGCACTCGAGACTGCGGAGCGGGAGGACGTGGGTTCGAATCCCTGGCTGTCCGAGGAAAGACCCGAGCGGCAGCCCGCAGAATTTGTAAGACGGGTCACGCCGTTCAGGCGCTGAATTGACAGGCTGAGGATTTGAACTTGGTCCGTCTACACCTGGGCAAGGTCTTCTGCAGTTTTCCTTGCCCCCTGTGCAAATGCGGGTGTTTCTATGGAACAACTCAAGTCGGCTGCAGACGCATAATAATGGTTACTGACCATTCGTTCCCTTGCCCCGTACAAGTTCCTCGTGAACTTCTGGGGACATACCCTCTTGGGTATGGCGGGTTGGTAGTAAATTATTATTATTATTATTATTATTATTAATATTATTATTATTATTATTATTATATGGCTGTGGTTTATATTGTAGTAGCCTCGATATTTTGATAGCGCTATATCAGCTACTTTATTAGGAAAAAATCACAAGACTATAGTGATGTATCGTATCAAATCTGTGACTTTATCGGCATAGTATGAATAATTACGTGATTGTTATATTAAGCATTTAACATTCGATCCAGGAAACACGACATTCATTCGACGCCCGATACGAATAAAAGCACGTTTCAGATTCCGGGTGGAAAAGAGCACGTTCCAAATTCCGGGTGAAAAAGAGCACATTTCGAATTCCGAGTGGAGAAGAGCACGTTTCAAATTCCGGGTGGAGAAGAGCACGTTTCAAATTTCGGGTGGAAAAGAGCACGTTTCAAATTCCGGGTGGACAAGAGCACGTTTCAGATTGATTCGAATAGTAGCACGTTTCGGGTTGACTAAAATACTAGCACGTTTCGAGCCGACTCGAATAGATAGTAGCACAATTCAGGTTGACTCGAATGTAAGCAACTTTCCGATAGGATGATTATGACATTGGAAATTCATAATTATAAAAAGAAAAACTCGATACAATTTTATTATTCATGTTCACTGATTTATCAGGTACCCAAATGATTACAAAAACTGTTGACTCTGGTGAATCATACCATGATCTACCACTATCATGCTATGATTCACCAGAGTCAACAGTTTTGTAATTATTTGCGTACCTAATAAATCAGTGAACATGAATAATAAAATTATATCGAGTTTTTCTTTTTATAATTATGAATTTCCAATGTCATAATCATCCTATCGGAAAGTTGCTTACATTCGAGTCAACCTGAATTGTGCTACTATCTATTCGAGTCGGCTCGAAACGTGCTAGTATTCTAGTCAACCCGAAACGTGCTACTATTCGAATCAATCTGAAACGTGCTCTTGTCCACCCGGAATTTGAAACGTGCTCTTTTCCACCCGAAATTTGAAACGTGCTCTTCTCCACCAGGAATTTGAAACGTGCTCTTCTCCACTCGGAATTCGAAATGTGCTCTTTTCCACCCGGAATTTGGAACGTGTTCTTTTCCACCCGGAATCTGAAACGTGCCTTTATTCGTATCGGGCGTCGCATTGCAGTGGGAACTTTACATTATATTTTTCGTATCTCACTACGTATGGTTGGAGTCACTATACTTACAGACTGACCTATCAACATTATAACTTTGAGTATATTGCAATGTTCCAGACGCAATACGTGTTGCAATTATAACTGTGAACATAACCAATTATGTACACTTACAGTAGGAGTATAGTTCACCATAAATTTGGGTATCTTAACAATAAAAATAGTTACGAACCATTGACCATACATTATGTCCACCTATACAAGTGTCGCGAGGGAAGCATCGCTATAAGTTTGAGTTATTGTTGACATGTATGTATTGCTGCCATTAGTCCAGTAAATATTGTACTGTAGACGATAACTATGGTTATTTTTCACATGTGTACCTGTAACTATATCGCAGTATTTTCGATTACAATATCATTGGTATAATGACTATAAATATGATTTGTAGAACAATAAAATTTTAACCATGGTGTATTGTGACAGTTACATCGCGGTCTTCTCTCAGTGTAATACCCACATTTTTTCAATAACCAAATAATTAATTAATTAATTATATAATTGAACCCGGTTTACTTCCGCCTAGCCCTATATGTTTTGACAATCAACAATTAAAGACGAGCAAATCCTGATTCTGTGACAACGCTAACTACCGATCGGGCGCTACCGACGAGGGTTTTTTATTTTTCGATTTAGCGTTGTCACAGAGTCAGAATTTGTTCGTCTTCAATTGTTGATTGTCAAAACATATAGGGCTAGCGGAGGTGAACCGGGTTTAATTAAATAATCAATAATTCAATTATTTTGTCATTAAAAAAATGTGGGTATTAGTTGAATAGGTAGGTGGGAGAGATGACAAGAAGATGACACCAGGGATCGATATTCTGCACATCAAGGATTTTGATTTCGAAGAATTTCTGAGCGAAGATCGAGATCCGAAAAAAATGTATGTAGTTGAAATACACGATACGACGAAAATGGTACTCGTTGGCTGGAAATGTTTCCACGCAATAGTGATTGAAGTGTCCAGTGAGCTATTGTATTATTAAAATTATCAATTCATTCAAATTATACATTTTTGCATAATTAATTCGGTAGTTAATTATACATAATTGTTTTAGGTTCAATTAAAACGTTGGAAAGGAAAATTGAGGCACCTGAAGGAATTATGTTTCCGGGCCTTTATCATCGACTGTTAATAATACCGACGATGAAGAAATTGAATTGATTGTAAATTACGACAATATTATTGCCAACGCACGTTATAACATGTCCTCAAAATCAACCTCAGAATGTTAGGAGGTTTAAAAGACACGGGAAAAGTCAGCTATTTGCTACAAGTATTATGAACTCGACAAATTTGTATAATAAATATTGAAAAAGAAATCTGCCGCTAATTCTCTCACGCAAACGTATCTAGATTTTTTTTTCTCTTTAATAAACTATCCAACATACATTGTAACGTGGCCAAAATCGAACCTAATCAATTATAGTAATACTATTATTATTAAATATATAAATTGAATATTAGTCACGTAGAACTCCATATACTTAGCCCCCCATTTGACCGGATTAAGATAATTCTCATTTTACTGACTCGACTTGATTGATAGAGCCCATCCTCTAATAAGATAATTCTTTTTTCAATCGTTTGTTGGTCGTTTGTAGGTGAATGACGGATTAATCACGACGTTTGACGGGCGTCCGTTGTTTAATTGAAAAATAAAACAATATTGGCCAGGGAATTTTTATACTTGACCCCTCATTGGTAAGAAATTGATCAGATGAGGTGACTATCGACGCGGAATCGTTTGTCGGTGATTGACGGTCTATTTTTATAAAGGAAATGTGGATACTTTCCTTGTAATTACGAAAAAAAGTTATTGGAATTCGGATACCGAACGTATAGGTAGTCTTAATCTGAACACGTGCTCGTCGCTTCATGGGAGCTCTCCCAGCTGATATGGGATTGCGCACATGGTTTTTTTTTTGTGTCAGACTGTACGCAGCTGTAGATAACTACATTATTGAAAAGTCTGTACCAGTTCAATGCAAAATCACCCAACGGCCCAACGCTCGGTTATCGATTGTTAAATACACGGATCAAGAGATTCGGTAGAGTCTCGCGCCAAGTACATTAAAAAATTTTTTTTTCAACCGCGAGACTCAACGAGTCTATATACCCGAGAGGCAACTACCCTAACCTATAACGCGAACTAGTATCTTCGTTTTCTTTCACCTCACAACATACACGAATCAAAACTGATTTAATCTAGGATGTGGGCATGAAAAGCTTTCATTTGAGCCCCAGATCGATTAAATCGGTGTCCGGAGTACTGAGATATAATTAACTTCAGATTCTGATACCCCGTTTCCTCGTACAATGTTTCTCTTTAGTGTTCTTCAGACCAAGATTCACATTCAAACCATTCCCATGCAATCAATAGACGGGAAAATCCACACAAAATTTGTAGAGTGACGTCAGTACGAGATAGTTCCGACGTAGATAGCGCCAGTATCGCAGACAGAAACCGTCTCCTACATAGACATAGAGCATGGACTGCGCATTCCCTATACAGCCTATGGTAACGCCGAAAGTGAGAGAGAAGGGTAACACACGCGGCCAAATCTGTCTCTTTCTATGCATTTGACGTTGTTGGTTAGAAAGAAACAGATTTGGCCGCGTGTATATGCTGTCTTTTTCTACCGACCGAGCGATTTTCGGCCCGAATGCGCAGTCCATGCTCTATGTCTATGGTCTCCTACACTAGCAGACGCGTATTGTCATTTCATGTTTTTAAATCCCAATAATAAAGGAAATAAGAGAAATACGAGCAATGCTTAATACAAAATTTGAACGTACAAAAACTAGTGAATACCCACCGCAAGCCCCTCGGGTGCCAAAACCTTACGCCAAGTACATTAATGTGATAGTCACCAATAAAAATGTTTCGATGGGTTAATCTTAAATCCTACGATCTCGAGCTTTTGAGGTTATGCGAATCGGCTGACGTGTAAAATTCATGGTGATAAATAAAATAACAATTATAAACGGACAAGACTGTCAGATGAATATTAACTGATTTATGAATGCAATTATCAGAAGAAACGGTTTTTTCGGTTCAATTGTTTAGCAAGTTATCGCCTGAGAAAGTCTGACAAGAGAAAATCAAGAGAAAATGTTGAAGTAGAAAAATATGAGGATAGCATTATTCGATATAGGGAACGGCAAGGAGCCAGACCAATAAAGCCGAGTTCAAGCGTTGGATTGCAACGAATTTTACTTCAAGCTCCATGTTAAGCTCATCTCCGAAGGCTCGTCTGCTGAGACCCAAATTGTGAGTCAACGTTATACGTAGGATTCCGACGAGTCCTATAATCTAACTCCGTATCATCTAGTCAAAATGAGATTTTCAGTCAATGTTGTTTGTTGGACTCCGATAGGCTTTATTCTACACTCCACGTCAACGTAGTGCCTTGACCTTCGGTGAAGATAATTTTTTAATCCATAATGTATATTAATAATTTAATGTCAAATTTCAATAAATTTGTTACATTTTGGTATGCAACCTGTGTCTATATGTTCGACTCTATTAAGCTTTCTCCAAATTAAGATTAGTGCTATCACGACAAATGGAATGAAATTACTCATTTATGCATTATTTAATTTTGTAGCGGGTCGCCATATAAGACGAGAGGATGATGAGAGAAAACGCTTGGGTTGCAAAGTATCAGGATAGTGTTATTTGATACGAGAAACGGCAAAAGTCAGACGAAGAGAGCAGAATGCGGGTGTTTGACTTCATAAATTTCCATTTTATGCTCTACGCTAGTCTTGCATGAATAGGCTCAATTCTAAATATTTTGATACCTTCTGTTCAGACCCGAATTGGAAGTTGACGTTATTAGTACGGGACGCGTACATGTTCTTTTTGCAGAGGACCTAGTTGCATTAAAAAAAAAACTACCTACGAATTGCAATACATATATCTGATATCCATACATATTTAGTCGTGAGCAGCAACTATAACCCTGCGTGCAAGTAACTCCGTCATTGCCGGTCCCAGGCCCAAATGAGACAGGAGGAGGGCTGCACGCAGGGTTAGATGTTGTAGGTATGAAAAATTATTGTAGTGGAACAATTTGTAAACGCTATGAAAGTACATTACGCGTCACTCTACAAATTTGAGACTTGGGGAAAATTATGAGCACACGCGTGCTCGTTGCTGTTGACGTTCCTGCTTATCGAGGGACTTCGGGCGGTATGAAATAGCACAAAACAACCGAGCGAGCGTAGCGAGCGAGCACAATTATTAGGTGGTCAAGCAAAATTTTACAAAAAGTAGTGAAATCAACCCCAAAAAGCAGCTTTGGTGCAAAAACCTTTCGCCAAGTCCATTAATGTGTAGATCACTCCACCAAAAAATAATCAAAGGTTGTGCTCGCTCACTCGATTGGTTGATGATTATCAACATACAAAAGCATTGAAATCAGATACAACTGCCAAGTGCCTGTAGAATGATAAAAGTTTGGAATTGAAAAATTTGTTCAAACTATATAACGTTGTACTCGTTCGCTCGCTGCGCTCGCTCACTCTATTGGCTCACGATTATAGGTTGAAAAAACAATTCGGATGAAGAGATTGAAGATGTCAACATTTATCTAAAAATATTCATAACGAAAAAATAATTTTAAAAAAATTTTTAAAAAAAATTTGGAGGTAGTGGTACTTGGGGGGCCTTTTGTAGAAAAAGAAATATAAAATATCGATCACGAACCATGTCAATGTCATCTGATAGATATCCAAACATTGGCCTGCCAACGTACCACGGACTCCAAATTTTTTTAAAAAATTTTTTTTTAATTATTTTTTCGTTATGAATATTTTTAGATAAATGTTGACATCTTCAATCTCTTCATCCGAATTGTTTTTTCAACCCATAATCGTAAGCCAATAGAGTGAGCGAGCGCAGCGAGCGAACGCCCGGGAAAAAATAGTTGTATATGAATATAAATAATCATATATGACTTATCATTAATGATCATGAACGAAATTTGTCTCTATATGACCATATATAACCATATATAATTGTATATAGCCATACCTGGGAAAAAATGATTTTCTATGATCATATATGATTAATAATCATATATAACCATATATGACCATATATAACCATATATAATTGTATATAGCCAAAAATGATTTTCTATGATCATATACGATTAATAATCATATTCGATCATAGAAAATCATTTTTTCCCAGATATGGCTATATACAATTATATATGGTTATATATGGTCATATAGAGACAAATTTCGTTTATGATCATTAATGATAAGTCATATATGATTATTTATATTCATATACAACTATTTTTTCCCGGGCGAGTACAACGTTATATAGTTTGAACAAATTTTTCAATTCCAAACTTTTATCATTCTACAGGTACTTGGCAGTTGTATCTGATTTCAATGCTTTTGTATGTTGATAATCATCAACCAATCAAGTGAGCGAGCACAACCTTTGATTATTTTTTGGTGGAGTGATCTACACATTAATGGACTTGGCGGAAGGTTTTTGCACCAAAGGTGCTTTTTGGGTTTTTTTTTATGCTGTTCTAGATTGATTAAAGAAAAATACTAGTTGAATCCTCCAGGTCAGTGAATTAATTTACGAAAAGGTGGTTATTCGTTATCCTGGTGTAAGGCAAAATTCAGGTATTTTCGTACCTACTTTTTGGAGTACAAGGCTCTTCTCTAGACGCATCTCTACTCGCGTTCTTCAGAATAGTTCAGTAATTTGTACGATTACAACACCAGCATCAGTGGAATTTCTTTTCATATCATAATCTAGTTCTCCATTTTTTGAGGTTATCTGCCAAGGTGTCGAATTTAGTTATCGTATATCGAGATAATTTACTTTTCTAGTAATCAAAATGGTTGTTTCAGATTCGGTGGTTGTTCTTCCATGATAAACTCATCACATATAACATAAATGATGAATCCGACAAAAATACTGCTCTTCTTTCTGTGTAAGATGGACCAAACATCTTTCGGATGTAGAACAAGTCTTGAATTATCAGGCCTGCAGAAAGATTTTTCCAGTAAGAATTTTAAATACATTCCAGAATCCTCATGCAAGAGTCTACACTCTGCAAACCTAATTCTCAATAATATGGATAGTGTCTCACGATCTTTCGACATTCGTGTTAACTAGTGCTCCGACATAAGGCATCGATTCTGCTGTTGGGTTCTATTGAATTGACTATAATCCTTTCATCAGGTGAAAATCGTATTGATAATCAAAGTCAAAAAACTTCAAATGGGGTCGGGTTTTGTATCCTAGGATATTAGGTCCAGATCACTCCATAGTCTTCCTTTGTGTTTATTGATATTTTTTTTATCTTATATCCCTCGAATTATCAGCCTACTTAAGCTGCGTTCAAAACGAAACAGAGAAGAGCTCCGAATGCCCAGAGATGTATATATCGAACGCAGCTTCAGTAACAAACTGATAACTAATTATAATGTACTTCGAAGTATTGTATAATTTTTTTTCTCCATATTAGATAACAATCATTTGATGAGAAGACTTTTACAACGGAACATCCACGTAGCTGTGCATTCGACAATCATTATGGATATTTGTTTCATATTCATATTCTGGAATGAGCAATTGAAGCAAACAACTATCGATATATCGGTGAACAAAAAATAACAATGGGCTATGATCATGTTTATTATTATTTATTCTTTACAGGGACTATTCTCTATTTCGTGTTTTTATCTCTGATTTTTCCCATTCATAGTAAACGCCTGAAACGACTGAAACTCAAATACCTTAAAATCCACAGGTTGTATCATTACACCATACTCTGTTGGAGTGATCATTAAGAAAAAATATTTCCTCAATAACTTGTCAACGACGATGCTACCAGACAATATTCTGGAGCGCCTTGTAGGATACCTACATGTTTCAATCAGGGAAAGGTCAGGCATAAATGTAGTAGGAGGTTACGCATAACTGCTGGTTGTACCCAAAATATGGATCAAGATATGTTATGCGCTGAAAGATTCTTCAAATCCAACAAAAATGCAAGGATTGTGAAATCGGATGATGAAGCAAAATGAAACCATCAGACGCAGTAGATTTTGTGAGTGATGTGAATGTATTGTTATATTGTAATATCATTCCAAAATTAGTAAGGTTTTTTTTTTTATTATTTAACAATCTACACTGCATTACTTGAAATTATAGATTACTTTGCCCTGTTTTTAATTTTCAACCGAATTGTAAATTGCCTTATTTGATGTTTAATCTAAGTCAAACTATTGTCTCGTACTTGGCAAGAAGTTCTGATTCCCATACTTTTTGCATGATCTACTATTCTTCCAATTATTTTTCCGGATTCAATTAACATGGTACCCGGCAGGTTTCTTGACATAACAATCCTATGGTTCTTTCCAAACGTTAACAACCTAATATTTGGTCCTAGGGAATTTTCATGTCCTGTAGCAAAGAAACATTTATTTCGCTATATCCAAATGTAAGCTAAGTGATTCTAACCGTTGTAACGTGGCAAACGTTTGGACCTCCTCCGTACCAGCCTAAACGAGCGTATGTAACCCCGAGCGCATAAAAGTCCCGTTAGCAAATTTAAATATTGCCGCCCCTCGTCCTAGCGACGCCTCATCGACCGTAGATCCTCGGATTGGTCTATCGATGACGGCTGGCGCTATCAGGACGAACGGCGATGAGCGGTAATTAGCATCCCGGAAACGAAGAGCCATTCATTGTCTAGCCGTTGAGCAAATTCACGTGCCATAATTGCATTGAATCGAGAGAGAGTTTTGTAGAGAGTTTTTGGGGTGTTAGAGTCTGTTTTGTGAGGTGATTTTGTTATTTGTGACCCCTGCTACCATTCTTGGACTATTGATTTTGCATTTTGGACTGATTGTGCTGTGATTTGGACTTATACGACCCTCGCCTGCCCTCGGACACAAGTCAAACACGAGGCCGAGCCATCGTAGCCGATCAGGTAGGATCCGTCCAGTCCAGACCCTAAAAATAGTCTGCATATTCTTCCCTAGAGTCCCTAAAATCCCTTTTGAGTCTCGAGTTAGAGTCAGGAAGCTCTTCGTTCCCTAGTACCGTCATTAGTATCGAGTCCCCGAGTACCGCGTGTGAGTTGAGAGCCGGCAAGTTTGAACTTGTTGTTGTTCTCAGTGGCTGTCGATTCTGCGCGTAAGCGTTCCGCCTTACATCGCCACTGCGCAGGAATTCGCCTAGGCAGAGTTGACGCCATATTGCCCGAGTCTCTGACGTCACGCGTCGCAGATAGTCTGCTGCGTGTCAGAGCATTCTCGTGGCCGAGTTCCGAGTGAGTACCGATTCCCTTCCCCTCCCAGCTGTTGAGTGATCAGCTGTCAGTTAGAGACTAGAGGCAGCCGCCTCGAAATCAACTCGACAGCCAAGCCTCCAGCTGGTCGTAGGAGAAAGGCTATTCCCTACTGCCTGTGATAATTGTCAACCGTACCTTTTCCTCGCTTATTTATAATAATTAATTAGTAGTTTCGAGTCTGTATTATTTTGAGAGTTTGTTGAATTTAGTTTGTAGTTTATTTAGATTGTAAAACATGAAATAGCGGTGAGAAAAGCCGAAGCCAGGTGATAGGCTGGACAAAGTAATATCACCTTTTTCTTTTTTTCTTTTTAATTAATAAATAGTATTCAAATATATTCGTATTGTGTTGAGTGTTCTTATTTCCCGCCCCCACGAATTATCCCTCTACCGATAGCTAGCCGGAGCAAGAGAGAGAGAGAGAGAGAGAGGACTCTGAGCCCGGAGTCTGGCGCCCAACATCATACCGAGCTAGTCGGAGCAGGTAAAAGACGTTGGTGCTAGTTTGTTAACTGGTCGTAGTTCCTGCGGGTAACACCCGAGCCCGCGGGAATCGCTGTTACAAAATTGGCGCCCAACGTGGGGCTCGAAATAAAAACACTTCGGGTATTGGCCGAACTCACCCCTATTTTGTGTTATTTTTTTTTTATTATTTTGAGTATTGTTGACTTTATCACGGTTGTAATCGAGTAAATCCCCCCTACTTATGGTTTGATTCTTGCCGATCTGGTCCCGTTCCGACGTTCCGATGTCCGCTACACGAGAGCCCCCAGAAACGAGTGAAACTGGAGCCGCGACTCCAGGGACAGCCCGATTCCCACGTATGGGAATCCATCCCGACGATCTTAGCGGCGTCATACGATGGGTTTGCGACCTATCGGACGATGCGTTGACTACGCTTCTCCTGAGATATCACCTAAATCCGGCAGGTTCGGGCCAGAAAAGGCGTTGGAGGTTGGTGCGATACCATGAGTGTTCTCGCAATCGAAATGTGACCTGGGTACCGGAGGAAGATGAATTACCTACTGGTCCAACCCGGTCACTCGCACATTCATCACAATCGACGGGAGTAGCAGCCCGTACGCGTCCGAGAGCACCACCCCCAATTCTGTCGCCAAATAGAGAGCCTCCCACACCTTCGCCTAGGAGACTGACCCCCCAGGATCAAATACCGACACCCCCAGTCCCCTCACCGCGTCGTAGAATAACGACTCCCATCCAAGGCCCAGTTCCTAGCACATCTACGCATAATAGCACGCCGTTAGGTTCTAGAGCCGCACCCCCACTGAATTGGGAATCGACTGGTCGTACGTTAGCCACCGGTCGTTCTCGCGTAAGGTTCATAGAAGAACTCAGTCGAGGCGAAACCGGAAGAGCCGCGTCTCTTCCTGAGCGAACCGGTCATCCCCTAAGCACCCCTGGAAACCCTTCCCACCCCCGATCCACAGAAATACACCATTTTGATCCTATGAATTTTATAGAGCTACCCAATGATCCTCAACCTAGAGAACAGACGCAAAGGCTTAGTGCCTTCGTTCTCATCCAGAGAGTACCCCAGTCCCACTCTGCACCAACACCAGTCCACTGCCCCACCCCCCAATTACACCGTACTCCCCAGAGTAGCCCCCATCAAGTGGGAATCACTGAAATCTTCTCCCCGGCCCCCGAGAGTCATTCCCGTCCACCCCCAGTCACTGAGAATGTTCCCATCCAACCCTCGGCTCCCGAGAATACTACCCGTCTACCCCCAGTCATTGAGACAATCCCCTACCAACACCCGGTCCCAGAGAGTAATACCCATCCACCCCCTACCCCTGAGAGTATCCCCCCTCAAAACCCGGTCCCAGAGAGTATTTCCCCTTCCCACCCCGTCTCCGAGAGTACCTTGTGCCCAACACTGGCAATACCCCAACAAACCCCGCAACCTACGGCTCAACGGAGTCTGGTACCCTCACAACCTCCCTGAGAGTCCCCAAATAGCTTTTCTAGTCAAGTAAAGGATCCGAACGAAATCGTCCAAAGATGGAAAATCTCGTTCTCGGGCGAAGGCGAAGCCAGCGGAGAAGAGTTTCTGAGACGTATAGCAGAAAGCCGTCGAGGAAGCCGCCTGAGTGATCACGACCTCCTCGGCGCCCTCCCTTTCTTGTTCACGGATGTCGCGTTACAGTGGCATCGTTTAACGTATCACGAGTGGCATACCTGGTCCGATTTCACGACTGTATTCCGACGCGAGTTCGGGATAGTCAATAAAGAGATCAGGGTGCTGGATGAAGCTAGGCGACGTACCCAAGCCCCTACGGAACGAATCACGAGCTATTTAACTTGTTTGAAGATGATTTTGAACAGCCTACCTACCCCTTGGACAGAAACACAACAGTTAGATTGGGCCTATATGAATCTGCACCCGTCCTACCGAGCACGAATCGCTCGCTGCCAAGTTAATACATTGGCGGAGTTGCAGGAAGCCGGACGACAGTTAGAGTCTGTCCAGGCATTAGACCGAGTCTACGCACCCCCTCCCACCCGTGCCGGAGCTTTATACCCCGAGTTTGTCTTCAAAACCCCTGCCGCGAGTGGGAAAACTACAGAGCCTGCTGCATTCGGAGACAAAGCTGCTCCAGTGGCTGATGCCACACCCCCAGCAGTCGTGGAGAAGCCGCAGCAAAAGTCGCGCCCTAGAAATAGGGGCAACAAGCATAAGGAATCCGCTTCCAAATCTGGCCAAACTGCGACGTAGGCTAATGCCATCCCTTCCCTGCTATCCCTACCCCTTTCCCAGCCAGCTGGATCTGCCGAGGCCGACACCAGATCAAACCGAGGCCCCCAGACCGCCTCTGCTGCACGGAATGCAGCCACAGGCTGGTCAGCCAGTTGTTTTAGGTGTTATGCCCCGAGACATTTCGTAAGAGAGTGCCCCCATCCCCCGTCCTACATTGCATGCTCAAGCTGCAAGACCCCGGGAGTTACGTACGCGCGCTGCAACCGCTATTCAGGAACTGCACCGGGAAACGCCAACGGGAATCGGTAGGCTGGGTCCCTACCAATTCCTCCGTTCCGCGTGGACCCAATCCTCCCTCCGAGATCTCGAGTAACCATACCCGCCCTCCTAACTTGAGAGATCCACGATACTATGTCGATATAGAGATAGCTGGAAAACCCCTGAAAGCATTATTTGATCCCGGTTCTAGCCGAACGTACATCGGGGGACACGCCATTGAGCAATTCCGCGATTTAGAGTCTAGTTTCATCCCGCTTACAGGATGCCAAGTAATGTATCCGAATGGCGCGGTAGGAGCAGTCACGGGAGAACTAGAATTACCCGTATGTATCGGCACCACGACTCTTCCAATCTTGATCCGAGTCGCACCCTCCTTTCAGTACGCGTGCATCCTCGGAATCGACGCTCTAGAAGCCTTCGGCTTCGTAGTCGACTTCCGAAAGCGACAATGGCAAACCCATATTATAGTAGCGGCGGAATCAAATAATCCAGAGAGAGACCCCCCACTAGAGAACATCCCGATAAACAAGTGTGCCGGTTTAACCGAACTCACTCGTCCCGAGATATCCCAATTAGAAAAACTTCTAGCCCGGATTTTACCCCCGCCGAACCCTCATCCCGGAACTACCGACCTAGCTATTCATCGAATAGATGTTCAAGGCCATCCCCCGATTAAGCAAAGGTACTATCAAGTATCGCCGAAAGTACGCGAGTACACGTACGCGGAGGTAGATGCCATGCTGGCTGGAGACATCATCGAACCCTCGAATAGCGAATGGTCGAACCCTATAGTCATGATTCGTAAACCCTCTGGAAAGTATCGCTTTTGTCTCGACTTTCGTAAGGTTAATCAGGTAGCTAAAAAGGATGCGTACCCCTTGCCTCATATGAATAGCATTCTAGATAAGCTTCGCGAAGCGAAGTATATCACTCCCTTAGATTTGAGTCAGGCATACTTCCAAGTCCCGTTAGAGAGAGAGAGAGTCGGGAAATCACCGCGTTCACAGTCCCCGGTCGCGGTTTATTTCAATTTAAGCGAATGCCGTATGGCTTATCAGGCGCCCCCGCGACGTTCCAACGCCTGATGGATCGTTTAATTGGACCCGAAATGGAACCTCACGTCTTCGTCTACCTAGACGACGTAATAATCGTGAACGAAACGTTCGAGGACCATATGAGATGGTTGTCGCGAGTCCTAGGTAAAATCACGGAAGCAGGACTCACTATCAATCCGGATAAGTGTGAGTTCTGCCGGTCCGAAGTAAAATACTTAGGGTTCCGCGCCAACCGAGACGGCCTACAAGCCGACCCCGAGAAGGTTGAAGCGATCGTCAATTACCCGGTTCCGAGTACCGTCAAACAAGTTCGGAGATTCCTCGGTATGGCATCTTGGTACCGACGTTTTATTGACGATTTCGCGACAAAGGCCGAGCCTCTGAATAGCCTCCTAAAGAAAAGCCGCCGCTGGCAATGGGAGAACGAGCAGCAGCGAGCCTTTGAAGCTCTTCAGAACGCTTTAATCACACCCCCTACTCTAGCTTGTCCCGATTTTACCCAACCCTTCACCCTTCAGACCGACGCAAGCGATTATGGCATCGGTGCTGTCCTTACTCAAACCGTACAGGATGCAGAGCACGTGATAGCTTACGCGAGTAGGTCATTGACGGAAGCTGAACGGAAATATACGGTCACGGAACGCGAATGCCTCGCGGTTCTATAGTCAGTCCGAAAGTTCCGTCCCTATCTCGAAGGATATCACTTTACAGTGATCACCGATCACAGTAGCCTACGGTGGCTATACAACCGTCACAACCCTACAGGTAGACTGGCTCGGTGGGCGTTGGAGTTGCTCGAGTACGATTTTGAGATCATACACCGTAAAGGAGCCTTGCACCACGTCCCCGACGCGTTAAGTCGAATACCTGAGCCTACCCCTATTCCCGTAGCTGCCGTAGAAGAAATCCTCAATCCCTGGTATCACAAGAGAGTAGAGTTAGTCCAGAGAATGCCAGTCCAGTATCCGAACTGGAAGGTGGAAGAAGGCCGATTGTATCGACACCGAGTCGATCCTTTGGCTGACCCCCTTCTACCGGATTTGGATCCCTGGAAACTGGTATTACCCCTAGAGAAGCGCGAGGCAGTCCTTAGAGAAGCCCATTCCCTCCCCACCTCAGGTCATCTTGGAGTTGAGAAATCGTACGCGCGCGTGGCTCTCCTCTATTATTAGCCTGGGCTATATCGAGACGTAGTGCAGTTCATTCGTGCCGGTGAGGAATGCCAACGGTGCAAGGTAGACCAGACCGGACCACGGGGTCTGATGGGTCGCCGAGTGACTGAAGCACCGTTTACCGCGATAGCCGCGGTCATCATGGGCCCATTTCCTCCGAGCCGACAAGGATTTGTCTACGTCTTGGTGATCCAGGATCTCTTCACAAAGTGGGTGGAATGCGTGCCCCTGCGTAAAGCAAACGGTCCCGCAATCCTCAAGGCGTTAGAAGAGCTGGTCTTCTATCGCTGAGGATTTCCAGAGGTCCTTCTGACCGACAGCGGTACCGAATTTTCAAATAAAATAATAACTGCTGCTTGTCAGGACCTAGGCATCTTCCACACCACGATCCCGCCCTACCATGCCCAAGCTAACCCTGTCGAGCGAGTGAATCGAGTAATAAAGACGATGATTACCACCTTCTTGGAAGGCGATCATCGCGAGTGGGACAAACACCTGCCTGATTTCCATTTTGCCGTGAACTCGGCAATTCACAGCTCGACCAAAGTCTCACCAGCCTTTTTAAATTTTGGGAGATAGCTAAGGCCCCCGAGAACGGTGAGACGGGAGGTAGAAGGCCCCCCGATTATTAATTTGCAGACGCCGGAAGAGTGGGAGAGCCGAGTAAGAAGGCTAGATGCCTTGCGAGATCTCGTCGCCCAGAATCTCGAGGATGCCACCGAGCGTCAGTCACGATATTACAACCGTGGGCGTAGAGACATCGAGTTTAAACCTGGCGACCTAGTACTTCGCAGACAACACGTGCTGTCGTCAGCTGCGAACTACATCGCCTCCAAGCTGTTTGCTAAATTCAGTGGTCCCTTCATCATCAAACGACGAAAGAGTCCTACCGTTTATATTATTACGGACCCTGAAGGTAATCCGGCGGGCAAGGTCCATATCAAGGACCTTAAACCGTACCACTCCGCGCACGCGAACCTAACAGAGATCCGAGATAACTCGAGACTATCCCCAGAGATCATTCCCGATATTCCTGAGCCCCAGCCCTCCCGCATTGTTGATACCTCGCTAATACCTGACACTTCACAGAGAGACGAGAGAGAGAGAGGAGAGCGGTGACGAGAGCGTCAGCGACGAGAGTTCCGATGTCGCGGAGGAGCCGCAGCCAGGGCCCTCCCAGGCGCCTGATTCACCAGGGGACGGACCCCTTGGACTAGAGGGGCGCTCTGCGGGCACCCGATCTAGAGGACCGACACCCGGGACTCGAGTGCCTTCGCCACGAGCCCTTCAGCCGCGGGTCGACCCTGTCGTTGGAGATGGAGCGGACCAGCCAGGTGCTTCGGGAAGTACTGCAGCCGATCCCGGAGGCTCCACCCGAGCTCATGGAAGAGGAGGAGGCCCCCCAGCCCCCAGGAGGCCCCGAGGTAGGCCCCCCCGAGTCCATGGCACCCGTGGTCGTCCCGGCCACGGTCGTGGCCACCACCCCGGTACCGCAGGAGAACCCCGGCCTTCAGCCAGAGGCGGGCTCCACCCCCCCGGTCCCATCCCGTCGGCGAGTGCCAGTGCGCGCCCCGACACCACCCCCCGTCCCTACTACCTCCGGCGAAGAGCGCCGTAGCCGTCGACGACGTCGACGAAACCGGCCACGCAATAGGCGTCGCCGCACCACACGACCGATCTCACCATCGGTCGTCAGCCGAGACGGTTCCACGGAGACGGAGCCAGGGCCGCCCGTCCACCCGCTGACTACACCTCGGAAGTTCGTTCCCGAGGACTTCTTGAGACCGCACCTGTCACCGATCCGGTACTCTCCTGGACCTTCGAGGCCCTCGGCAAGGATGCCAGGCCTCATGGACCGGCCCTAGCCGTCACGCGCCTCCTTCGTGGCTCCCTTAAGTGAGGCTCGGCCAGGCCCCTCTGGAATATTACTGGGGCCCGGAACTAGGAGCGTCGGCTGCCGGGATAATTGGGAACCAGCAGCCACCCATTCCACCGCTGCTGCCAGCCTCATACGAGGGCCCACCTCCCCCCGACGGCAGAAGATGTTGGGCGTGTGGCTCTGAGGGCCACCGATACTCGAGGTGCCCTAGGCCGAGATGGGCCCACTGTTTTATTTGCGGGTGGAAGGGGTACACCGCCCGCACATGCCCGAACCATCGCCGGACATGGGGGCTGGCCTACGCGGCCCACAGAATGTCGGCACCCACCCCACCACCGAGAAGAGGGGTGCATGAACGCCTGTCACTGGGAGGACAGGCCACTACCTCAGCAGGCACGAGAGAGAGACCAGCGGCCGGAGGTAGATCGACGAGAAGCCCTATCAGAGCTCCGGCGTCGAGCGACCCGGACCCCGAATTAATAGCGGCGGTCATTGCGGTCCTACGCCGGCTACAATAAACCCCCTTCCCTCCCATTTCTTTCTTTTCTCCAACTCCTTTTGCCACCCCCGAGAGTACCGCAATGAGTCCCGAGAAACAGAGTACCGTCACAGTCCCGATTCCAGTTCCGCAATCAGTACCGTACCCTCCAGTGAGCCCTAATACCCCGTGACAACCCGCCCCTCCTCCCAGCCTCACCTAGAGTACAAAACTTATAAGTCTGAGTAGATTAAGAGAGAGTAGAAGAGGCTGGTAGAGTCGGAGGTTGCAGAAGCGTCCGGTACCCCGTACGTTCCATTTGGCGGAGGAGTGTTGTAACGTGGCAAACGTTTGGACCTTCTCCGTACCAGCCTAAACGAGCGTATGTAACCCCGAGCGCATTAAAGTCCCGTTAGCTAATTTAAATATTGCCGCCCCTCGTCCTAGCGACGCCTCATCGACCGTAGATCCTCGGATTGATCTATCGATGACGGCTGGCGCTATTAGGACGAACGGCGATAAGCGGTAATTAGCATCCCGGAAACGAAGAGCCATTCATTGTCTAGCCGTTGAGCAAATTCACGTGCCATAATTACATTGAATCGAGAGAGAGTTTTGTAGAGAGTTTTTGGGGTGTTAGAGTCTGTTTTGTGAGGTGATTTTGTTATTTGTGACCCCTGCTACCCTTTTTGGACTATTGATTTTGGATTTTGGACTGATTGTGCTGTGATTTGGACTTATACGACCCTCGCCTGCCCTCGGACACGAGTCAAACACGAGGCCGAGCTATCGTAGCCGATCAGGTAGGATCCGTCCAGTCCAGACCCTGAAAATAGTCTGCATATTCTTCCCTAGAGTCCCTAAAATCCCTTTTGAGTCTCGAGTTAGAGTCAGGAAGCTCTTCGTTCCCTAGTACCGTCATTAGTATCGAGTCCCCGAGTACCGCGTGTGAGCTGAGAGCCGGCAAGTTTGAACTTGTTGTTGTTCTCAGTGGCTGTCGATTCTGCGCGTAAGCGTTCCGGCTTACATCGCCACTGCGCAGAAATTCGCCTAGGCAGAGTTGACGCCATATTGCCAGAGTCTCTGACGTCACGCGTCGCAGATAGTCTGCTGCGTGTCAGAGCACTCTCGTGGCCGAGTTCCGAGTGAGTACCGATTCTCTTCCCCTCCCAGCTGTTGAGTGATCAGCTGTCAGTTAGAGACTAGAGGCAGCCGCCTCGAAATCAACTTGACAGCCAAGCCTCCAGCTGGTCGTAGGAGAAAGGCTATTCCCTACTGCCTGTGATAATTGTCAACCGTACCTTTTCCTCGCTTATTTATAATAATTAATTAGTAGTTTCGAGTCTGTATTATTTTGAGAGTTTGTTGAATTTAGTTTGTAGTTTATTTAGATTGTAAAAAATGAAATAGCGGTGAGAAAAGCCGAAGCCAGGTGATAGGCTGGACAAAGTAATATCACATTTTTCTTTTTTTCTTTTTAATTAATAAATAGTATTCAAATATATTCGTATTGTGTTAAGTGTTCTTATTTCCCGCCCCCACGAATTATCCCTCTACCGATAGCTAGCTGGAGCAAGAGAGAGAGAGAGAGAGAGAGAGAGAGGACTCTGAGCCCGGAGTCTAGCGCCCAACATCATACCGAGCTAGTCGGAGGAGGTAAAAGACGTTGGTGCTAGTTTGTTAACTGATCGTAGTTTCTGCGGGTAACACCCGAGCCCGCGGGAATCGCTGTTACACCGTATATCTAAAGATAGCCTATCTGAAGAGAGCCACATTCCAAGAATCCGGACGCCATAAATTGTCTGTTCATTATTATTGTCAGATACCAAAGTCAAATTATCTCAAAAATTCTTAAAGTCTAATATTGCGTAAAAATGATGAATTAAACTATTTTCTTAGTATCTACGAATTTTTTCTAGTTATATAATTTTTCATGCCAATCCGACTACCAGTAGTAACCAAAAGCATATCAGGCATCTCATACCAATTTGACCTGGGCCTGACCCTCGACCTCTCAGATCTGATCCACGATTTTTTGTATCGTTCTTCTGACTCGAATAGCAGTTAGAATTTTTCAAATAAATTCGAGCGTGTCAGGAATCTTTAAAGTTATTTTTTCAACACCTGATGGCCGTGATCGAAGAATCTAGAAAAATCACCTGCATAACTTCGGGTCCGGCCCAGGTCAAATTGGCACGGAATGCCCCATATATTCTGTATATTTTCTTCATGTTTGTTCAAAAAATAAGCATGAAAACTTGCTTTTCGTCTTCCACTCTTCATCACGAGGAATACCTGTCGTATTGTTACTTTAGAGGAGGTTAAAATTACTAGTTTTTTGTTCTCTCACATGATCCAATGCAGGAATTGGTGGGGAAAAATGAGATGTCCACAGGAATCCCAGAACTAAAACATGAATGCGATATAAAAACATTCAAATTTATTCAATTCATATTGAAACAAAAATCGGTCATCTAAATTGAAATAATCGTAGTATTTATCTGTGGGTATTTCATCTACCTCCCACCCTCCCATCCTCTACAAATTAATCTGTTAGACTGTAACAAATGGCTTTTGTTAATTGAATATAAATGCATGGGTGCAAACTTAGAAACATATTATTTTTCTGCTAATCGCATCTCAACTTCTGAAAGATATCGCGATTCATCCTGGAAAGAAAATTTCGCCCGTCCCTTTTTTATTAGACACATCTGATATTATTTTTCTCAATTCGCGTCAATTTTTTATATCTCTAATCTGATATTGACATTGTTTATCATCTTTGGTTGCTTCCGATTCGGCCATTTCCCAACAATGCATTTCCGCCAGTAGCGATAAACTTCGGGATCGAAAAACTTCGGAATCGAAAAAACACTTTACTGAAAGCCAGCTCGTAAAGTCTATGGTAAAAATCATCGAATTTACTGAATAATTTATCAATCTTGGTTTGAAGTCCAATTTTTCATCCTTATTAGAATGATTGATATTCATAACCTAAGGTGCCCTAAAAATCGGCCATATTGATAGTTTATCACATTGCTGTGCAATTAAGGTAGTTGTTGCGTGGAACGATTTTTCAAAGGCTTTCAACGAAACTTTCCTTGATTGTTATTTAATAGAATACAAAAAATATGACCCTATTCCGATTAAAATTGACCACCCCAATTTTGATATAAACGATATCAAAGTTTTGTAATTTTAGCATGGGCTCTTATGGAGAATAGAGAGTTACACGCGAGATTTTCGAATAAAATAAAAACGCAACAAAGGAATTCGATAAAAATTTGATATGTTATATACACCGAAGTTATAAATTACACAAAAAAAAAATAAAAAGTTTTGATCACGCCGTTACTGAAATATAACTTGTAAAAATCTGAAAATTTTCATGAATAAATACACGTATAGATACTATTTGGATGTGTGTGAGAGCAGTAAAAGTGTACTTTCACAAAAATTTCGTAATAGGCGGTTTTCGACTAACGCTTTAGCTGTATTATACTTTTAATTCGATGAGCTATATTTTTGAACGTTATTATCTCAAAACAACTACCTCAAGTCAAACGATCCATTCTTTCAATTGCATTTCAATTTCACTGAATTATTGTAAAATTAAATTCTTTTGCAAATATCTGATTAATGTCCATGCATGCGAAATAATCATGTCCATTCGACAAAAGTGACATAATTTATTGATCAAAAATCTTGGCTTCACGTTGTAGCATAATGCCACGGAAGGCTCTGGTATCGGAGGTGGATGCAGTTGCTGCCATTGACAAATTCTTTGACCATTTCCGAGAAGGACAATATCCTGCGTGGTCTTCTTGTATATGGAAACAGATGAGCGAGTATCTGAACAGTAAATGGACGGGAGAAAATGTTTATACAAATGTGACACAGAATCGGAGAGGTATCATGGAAACTGTGTGTTACAATAAGAATGTTCCCTTCATCCCATTCAACTCCAGAAACAACCATAGTATCTTCGATGAATCAGTTCCCGGTAATTCGACAACAGTGAACGATGGTGATAGTGATTACGTATTTGAAGAAGAGACAGCAGGTTTAAACTCATTCTATTTATACATATTGTTACATTGGGTAAAATCACCCTTATCCTATTAATTTCATACACACCATCTAGTAGCCTATATGATAAATGACATCCTTTAAAATATAAGAAACTCGGTTGCTGCGTCAACAACGATTATTGTAAAACAAGTCAGTCTGTCTTTAGCTCACTACTGAAGCAGACCTGTATTTTCTGAATACATAATCTCATTGCAAAACATATATAATTCCTCTACGATTCACTTTATTTCTCTTGGAGAACCTACATAATAACTTATTAACTCAACGTTCATCTTAAAACGTTACACTAGTGTCAGAATCGGGAATTTCCGAGACCGATAGAGTGAATATTTTGTGGAATCTACTATAAACGAAAAAACGAAATGTCTCGTCGACGAGCTACTGCTTCTACTGACGAACCCGCTGGAAACCAGCAAATACCACCTCAAGTCGACATGATGGAGCGACTTTTTCAAGCTTTGGCCGCTCAACAACAAGCAAGCCTTGCGGCTCAAACCGCTCAACAACAAGCAAGCCTTGCTGCACAAGCAGCACAACAAGAAGCAAATTTAGCCGCTCAAAGAGAAAGAGAAGAGCGGGAAGACAGACGCCATCGCGAAGAAAGAGAGGCCGCTTTGGCGGCTAGACGAGAAGAACGAGAAGAAAGACGAGCCGAACGTGAGGCAAACTTGGCGGCTCAACGCGAGCGTGAAGAACGGGAGACTATTCGCCTTCGTGAGGAACGCGAGGCAAACCAAGCAGCCCAACAGGCTACCCTTTCCCTTCTCATGAGACGCCTTGAGCCACAGGAGCAAACGATCTCGCAGACTTCGACTCCCAGACGTTCCCCGATGAGGATCGAGGAAGTCGTTGAGCCTGCAGTCATTCGGTCTGTACATAATTATGGGGAGGAAGAACCCTCCCCAACTATTCGTAGACCACGTACGGGTGGAGCGGCAACTTTCACGCCGCACACCCGTACCATCCCTCAAAGCGACCGAATTGAGCACTCAATTCGGGACGCAAACAATGTACACCATGCTGACCACATGGCTGGCGATAACACTCTCGAAAATAGAATTAATAACACTGTGCCTCTTAATTTGTCTTGCGCCGGGAGTAGTCGCGACAAACAATTAAACAACACGACTGTCATAAATAACGAGACTGTATCCAAATCGTCTGACCTGAAAGTGAACTTCTTCGACGGGACAATACCGTGGGCAGATTACGAAAGACAATTCCAAATAATAGCTAAAGTTAATTCGTGGTCTTCAATTACTAAAGCCGGGCAACTAGCCGGAAGTTTGAGAGGCCCTGCCTTAGCCGTCCTATCGACTCTTGCTGATTCCGATATTGAAAATTACGATAAACTCAGCGGAGCCTTACGTCTAAGATTCGGTAATCAACTGATTTCTAAATTATCTTTAACTCAATTGGGACTTAGGAAACAGGGCAAAGAAGAAGGTCTTCCTTCGCTCGGTGTAGAAATAGAAAGACTAGCGAGAATAGCTTTGCCAAATTGTGATGAGTCCACTAGGGACATGTTAGCTTGCGACAAATTTATTAACGCCTTAACGGATCCAGACCTAAGACATACTCTGAGCTTAACAGGACCTTCTTCGGTCCATGAAGCCGTAACTAAAGGGATGGAAATCGAGGCCTTAACAAAGCATCATTTGGGGGTAGGGAAAGTTCGTCAAATCGAGACAGAAACACCTTCCACTGACCCAACTAAAACTTCCGTTACCCAGAAAACTACTCCCAGGCAGCAAACAAATAATAATAATTATAATCAAAATAATAATAATAATTATAATAGGAGACAAAGTAACGGAGAAAGACCGAAATGCAAATTCTGTCATAAGATAGGTCACGTGACAGATAAATGTTTTTCTTTAGAGAGGAGAAATAATTCAATTAATGATAATTATTCGGACTCTCGGACGTCTTGGCGAAAAGACGACGAGAAAAATAATGATTCAAATCAAAATTCCTGGAGAGATAAAGATCCCTCTCCAGATACTCAACCCATAACTTCTAAAAACTAGGTCTTGGTAGTAGCCCTAGTTAGTAACCGATCGTTTATTGTGATTTTTAATCGGTTTAACCTTTCTTTCATTTCATCAGCATTACAGCTGTTTAGGAGTTCCGAACTGCGAACACGATATTTTCTTTTTCGATATAGGTCGTTTGAAAGACCCTCTTTTATTTCAATATCGAATCTCGTTGAAAGTATTAGACAAAATAACGCTAGGTGTCACTGTAATAAAATTAGATAATAATGACTCTAGATAAAAAGGGATCCGAGCGGAAAACTTTAATTATAGGTTATATTGTAGTAAACAAATAATAACCCAAGTTTTTCAGCTCCCAATATTCTGAGAGTAGGATTTTCTATTAAAATGATGAAAATAATTCTGAGACGACACGAAGGAAGCCGAACCCATCCCATCCTGACCTAATAATCCGGTTTCCCTACTTCCTCCCAGATAAGGCCGCTCCAATTTATATTCCTTACATTTATTCAATATAATAATTTAATTTATTAATCTCAAAACTATTCAGTTTATATCCAAAAGGATTAATTTATTATTATAATTCAAAAAGATTTTAAAAGAAATTTAGAATTTGAAAGAGTTTTGAAGAACTCTAATTTATGACCTAATATTTCAAGAGAATAATATTTGTCCTCCTGTCTAGGTCGTTTTTGATTTATTTCGAAGAGGTATGGAGTTGGACCCCTTTTGGACTTCTTGGGAATCCTTGAGTCCTTCTATCCTGGTCCTTTACCCCTCCAACCACTTCCAATATGCAGGACTCTCTACGCAGTAACTAAGGAATTCTTCCTCTTGTTCCGGATCATCCTTCTTGTTCCTGATTCCTGGTTCCTGATCCTCCATTTAAGATCCGAAGAATATTTCACACTTATCACATTATACACTTTTGGTTTGATTAGATTCACTATCTCCTCAAGGTTTTCTGTGGTTTACCTTGAGGCAGAGGGCGAATGCCGGATAGTATTTGGGGAAACTTTTAACTTCTTGAGCCACAGCTCCAATTCTCCCAAATAGAACACATTGATTTTACAACTTGTTGATCCTTATGATGATTTTACACACATACGAATTTTATTGTACTCACCTCGAGAGTCGGGACGACTCTTTTACTAAGGGGGGGGTAGTGTTACATTGGGTGAAATCACCCTTATCCTATTAATTTCATACACACCATCTAGTAGCCTATATGATAAATGACATCCTTTAAAATATAAGAAACTCGGTTGCTGCGTCAACAACGATTATTGTAAAACAAGTCAGTCTGTCTTTAGCTCACTACTGAAGCAGACCTGTATTTTTTGAATACATAATCTCATTGCAAAACATATATAATTCCTCTACGATTCACTTTATTTCTCTTGGAGAACCTACATAATAACTTATTAACTAAACGTTTATCTTAAAACGTTACAATATGATACATAATCCTTGCCTTTTTTGTAAGGATAATTTCCAAGTCTCTTCACTCAATTGTATTTTGGCGATTTTATGTAACTCAATTCTAACTGTTCAGGTCTAGACTATTTCGAAGTTTGGATCACTCCTGAGCAATGGAAGAACATGCGAGAGCCAGATGTCGCATACAATGATGATAGAACGTACCCAATTTTACACAGAGGAGTCTGGACAGACATATTAGCGCTAGAAATCGATCGCCAGATGGAACTGCCTTGTGCAGTCGTTTTCGACAAATTAAAAATTTATGAGAGTCCCGAAAGCCAGCACTATATGCGAATTACTGGTGCCTGTAAGAGCAAGGAATGCGGGAATCCACTGTTTTGCTACTTAAACGAAGAACCTGGGGATCATAAGTTTCATATCAACATCTGGACACGAGATACTTTGCATGATCATCATGCAAAAGTAGAACGGCCGCTTCGTGGCCTTAGGCGACAACAAGTCGCCCAAGAAGCTTTCACTGAGGGATGTGCAAATTGGCGCAAGAAACAGGCTGCCGCACATACTAAATTTGGAGGTCGTTTAGCTTCTCACATTCCAAATCTGCATGTCTTGCACCAAGCTAAAAAAGAGCTTGTTGATTGCCAGCTAGGTGTGAAACGTTCAGATGGGAAAGACTTGATCAAGACTTTGGAAGAAATGAGAAATTCTTCACGTAACCATGGCTTCATATATGAAATTAGAAGAGACAAATTTCACATCGCTTTCAGTACTTCGGCACAACTTCATGCCTATAAGCAATACTGCAGAACAACAAAGGAGTTGTCCTCGGTTTCTATCGATGGCACAGGAAGCATCGTGAGGCCACTCATTCATGATGATGGAAGCCCATCTGGCCACATCTTCTTATACTCGGTCACAATCAACTTCAATGACACAACTTTATCGATATATGACATGCTAACGAAAAGTCAAGACACTGATGTGATATCGTGGTGGTTAAAGCAGTGGCACAAATTAGGTGCACCGAAGCCCAAACAAGCTGTGTGTAATGCATCCAGGGCATTGTTGAATGGTATATCGCAGGCGTTCAATTACCAGACGGTCAAAGTATACATTGAAACTTGTTTCCTGTATGCCTCTGGAAATCCAGAATATGTCTATCGATCGCCAATATACACCTACCTTAGGCTAGATGTAGCCCATTTGATGATCATGATACGAAAATGGAAGTGATTCGAACACATGCGGCATACAATGGTGAGGCAATTCTATCAATATCGTATTGGTTTAATGATTGATTGTCAAACGCTCAAGCAATTCAAAGAAATCTTTCAACTCGTTTGTATTGTGGAAGCTAATTATTAAGATTATAGGTGGATGGGAAGTTCCGTGAGGAAAAAGAATGGATATATATTAGGGTGTGTCAAAAAAAACAACGAAATTCAAATTTATTTTTTTGACCGTTGAATATGTTCATCCCAATCTCGAAGTACACCCCACGAACGGAATCCGCCGAGAAAAATTTTCACGATGTGCTAATCGATATTTATCGATAAAACTAAACATCGATTGAGCGACCTCTTAGGATGGTTTGTCCGCGATTTCCTTTTGCATGGTGCAATGTGAGGGGTAAATCTATGGTTCGAGACTTGGGGAGGAGAAGAAACACAACATTTGCAAAAATAAAACAAAAATAAAAAAAATAAAAAAAATTTTTAAATTAAAAAAAAAAACAAATCGAAATAAAGCAATAGCGGAAAAAAAAAATTTCTAAACGATATTTTGACATTTTTCTCGACTTGGCTGAAAGCGTCGCCTATGCCTCGTCGAGCGTATATGAGCAGATACTCAGTTTCTTTTTTTCCAGATAATAAAGTCTTCTGGCATTTCGTTAGAAATTCATTTTGTGGATAGAAATAGTTAATTGTTATCGGATTTATCGAAAGACATACTCGAAGCTAAGCTGTATCTTTGATAATGGACAGGGCTGAAGAATTTATTTTTGAAATTTAGCAAAACAGCTGGTGGGGATCTATTCTTTATCTACGCATGAAATGAGTCGCTGAGAATCAATTTATTCTGAAAAAACGAAGGAGAATGAGAAGAAAAGCGACGAAGCATAAAACAGCTAAATCTTAGCCGCCGTCAATAATTATACGATCTCCAGTGACGCTTCTATCTCGGTTCTGTTGCATAGTAGCCGAGGAGAGCCCGTTTCTGACTATTTGAGGTAGTCGTCTCTCTTTCTCTGTCTCTTTCTCTCTCTTATTTTATTTTCGTTTTATTTCATTTTTATTTTTAGTTTCATTTTGATTTTGTACTTATTTTCCTCAATTATCTCCCTATGATATCAAGTTTGCTCCTACCTTAAGTTTCCTCTGTTAACATTTTGTTTAAAATCGAAACTGTGTCTATTTTCCTGTGAATTGCCTTACGGCCCATTGGATTGGCCACAGCATAAATATACTTTTTCCATCTATCTATTTATCTATCTATCTATCCATCCATCCATCCATCCATCCATCCATCCATCCATCCATCCATCCATCCATCCATCCATCCATCCATCCATCCATCCATCCATCCATCCATCCATCCATCCATCCATCCATCCATCCATCTATCCATCCATCCATCCATCCATCCATCCATCCATCCATCCACCCACCCACCCATCCATCCATCCATCCATCCATCCATCCATCCATCTATCTATCTATACAACTCTCTATCTCTCTTCCTTATACGACTCATCGCTCTTGCGAGCATGTAGTCGAATTGAGGTAGTATAGTCTCGTGAACACTTTTTGAGATAGATTTTCATGCGAATTTTTCTAGATGATCTTTGGAGTGCTATAAAAACATTGACTTCATTTGGAGGGGCTGTACCGTTTCGAAGTCAAGATATAAATTATTAAAAAATCGATGTTTTACACGCGCTTTTATGGCCGTAATCGGACTTTCTGCTATTCAAGAAAAAAAAAACTACGAGATAAATTTTGAAAAAACTTAGCCCAATGGTAGAATAATCCTTTCCACATATTTGAAAAGAAATGATCCGTTTTCACCGTTCCAAACAAGAAATAGAAACTTCAAATTTATGAAAATAACTAATGATATAATCATAATAATAATGATAATTCATCTATCTTTCGATGATAAAATTTTGAAAGATTTCTCTACATATGCATTCGGGTAGCCAACCTCCGTAACCACCCTGCGATAGCTGTTGTGAGCTTGCATATATATGACCTGATACCAGGTGATCGCCTGAAGTCGGGCGCAGAACGTGGGCGATTAGTTGATAACCAAATGCGGTAACTGAGACGAATTCTTAGTTGGCGTCGGTAGCGCAGTGATTAAAACAGTAGAAAAAAGTGAAAGAAGAAGGATAAAACCAGAGACGTTAAGTGCAGGAAGAATGTCGACCAGGACGAAAGAAAAAAATTGTGTTTACTTGATTGGCCAAGTAAATGAAGTGATTGACGTATCTGATTTACCTAACAACCGGCAGATTTGAAGTCTGTTTTTCTATAAGCATCGGTGCCTCAACCTTTCAATTAAAAGGAGTGCAACAGAGACCGTCGCAGAAGTTGAAGATATTTGGAGTCGAAACTCCGAATCACTGAATATCGTATCACTGAATATCTGCCAAAAACAGCATTCGATTCGAAAACTTGACAAACTGCATTGTGAATGGTTGAAACTTCATAAGAACCGCCATCGAATAAATTCTGGTACACAGAAGTTGCGTGAAGAAGATTACGTAAAGAAGCTCGATGAATTGTTCGATATAACGTGTCATTACACTTATCGTAAGCAAGCATTAACAGAAAAGCATCAAACGTCTCTGAAGTTGCAGGAAGTAAAACATCATGGATTCGCATCCACAAGCAAAGATGGTGCGCCACCCATTGATGATGCTTCAGAGCAGTATCTTACGGCCGATCAAATTGAGAAAATGACTGGAGATGAAAATAGTGACGGTAAAATCGACTTTTATTCTGCTATTTTTGTTTTCAATTGCTCCCTTGCAGACGAAGCCTTGTTTTCACAAACGATTAAAGGGGACGGATGCAGTAAGGGGATATAACTTTTTCTCGCTTCGCCGAGTTGGTCCCTGAGCAGTTAGAAAAGAGATCACGAATTTCGAATTCTGAAACATGCATCCCTATAGGACATTATTTTGATTCCATATCTTTTTTTCCCTCGAAAAGAAGTTGTAGCCTTTGTCTGTTACGAAATATTTACATAAAACGTATTTTTTACACGGTGAAAAATGCCCGTCTTTTTTTACTTCAACTCGCTCTAGCTTATCCAATTTTCGGAATTTTTGAACGAAATTTGCAGGGATCAAATATTGTAGTGTTTCAGGATTGATGGAAAAATAAAGAGATAATATTGTTGTAAACAAGAGGGTTATTAATTTTTTTCCAAGACATTGCAAAAATCGGTTATGGATATAGCGCTCAAGCGTTTCGGAAGTCGAACGAATTTCGAGCAACTGAAAACTTTCAGTGCGAAAGTTGTTCAATGAGGTCCAAATAAGTTTTCTGGATTCACTTCAATCGAATTAATGGTGAAAAAATTGTTAATGTTTTGAAGCACCGTCGCCTGCAGGTTTTCTCGCGCGTAGATCGGCGCTAGAGCATACGTACTATATGCGGAGCGACTCGCACTTCGCGAAAAATAAAAAGTGCCTAATCAATACTCGTTATTTCTTAAGAATATATGAATTGAATAAACCAAGATTTTATGTCTTTAACGAGTCTTGATTAGGCACTTTTTATATTTTGCGAAGTGCAAGTGGCTTCTCATACAGTATACTCTCGCTCCGATCTACGCGCGAGAAAACCGGGCGGTAGTGCTTTAAAATGTTAACAATTTCTTAACCATTCATTCGATTGGAGTGGAACTTTCCAGAAAACTTATTCGGACCTTGATGAACAACTTTCTCATTGAACGTTTTCAGTTGCTCGAAATTCGTTCGACTTCCGAAGCCCTTGAAGATATCCATAACCGATTTTTGCAATGTCTTGGATAAAACTTAATAACTCAGCTCTTGTTAACCGGAATTGAGAGAGCAGCTTACTCGTAGAAGGAGATTTCCGAAAATTACTAGAAAGCAATATACAATTCCGAACTTTTTTTTCTAACGTCCGCTCACTCGACCCGTTGGGTATCCAGAGCATTTCGTTCGTTCTTCCTGATTTTTATTCAAAGGGTTATTCCATAGATATGGATCAGCCTCTCAGCGGACACAACGAACTATCACATGGTTTGAGTCAGTCATCGAATGTTTTTAACTCAAAGCGCACTATCTCGAACTTTGAAGATGAAATGACTCCCGAATATGAACCTAAGCCCAAAAAACTGAATATTATGACGCCGGCTCTAGCGTGCGCACTCGACAGGACAAATACCAGTAGAAGGAATGCAACGTACATTCTAGCTGCAACTGCGTCTAGTCTTGGATTCAACATACACGGCATCAACTTGAGTAGCAGTACGATTCACAGGAGTCGAATAAAATTCAGGGAGCAAGTGGCAAAGCAGCTGAAAGAAGATCTTCGTGTGGCAGATTGTTGGGTGGTACACTGGGATGGTAAATTATTGCCTGATATTGTTGGCACGGAGAACGTTGAGAGATTACCAATCATTATATCTGGAGTCGGTACGGAACAGCTACTCGGCGTACCAAAGTTGCCTGCTGGAACCGGAGAAAATCAAGCAACAGCTATTGTCAACACATTGTACGATTGGAATCTCTCCCAGCAAGTGAAAGCTATGTGTTTTGACACGACAAGTACCAATACAGGTAAATAAATAGAAATAATCATTTTTGAAACGGTTGTTTATTGAATATTATTCAAGGAAAAAATGTGTGAGTTTTGAATAATCAGTTTGATAGTGTAAACGATTTGACAATTGAAAAATTACAACGTAGTTAATTATATTCAATAACAATATAATAATAATACGATCAAAAAGTATGAGTGCCATAGTCGGAGTTCCCTCGTCGGTCAGCAACAGTTTGAATTCTACCGAAATATAATATAGAGGAAAGTTCCATGCTCGGTTCACACTATGATTATTAATATGAATTTGAAATTTACCATTCCTCCGTTAAGGTCGTCACCATGGTGCATGCACGTTAATTGAACAGCAATTGGGAAAAAAATTACTTCACTGGGCTTGTCGTCATCACATCTATGAGCTGCTTCTCAGAAGTGTTGTCGAGCTCTCCTGGCCCACGACCAGTGGTCCCAACGTTCCGATTTTCAAACGATTTTACCAAAATTGGGTAAATATCGATACATCACAATACGAGACTGGATTGGAGGATCAATATGTAGCCGAAATGATCACGGATAGAAAGGATGAGATTCTTCGATTCATACAGAATCAATTTAATGTACTTTGAAACTTTTGTCAATCTTTCTATACGTTTCGGTTTTCTACGCCAATAGATCAAAATTTATGACTATATTGTCGATCATTGCAGGTGACACAGCCCAGAGATGATTACAAGGAATTTTTGGAACTCACTTGTATATTTTTGGGTGGTGAACCAACTCGAGGAATTAGGTGGGAAAAGCCTGGAGCTATGCATCACGCGCGCTGGCTTTCCAAAGCTCTTTACTGCTTGAAAATGTTCATGTTTCGGCGACAATTTACTTTGAAAGCACGTGAACTAAACGGCCTCCGACATATCTGCGTTTTTATTATTAACTTTTACGTGGAACCATGGTTCTGTGCTCCACTGGCTATCAGAGCTCCGAACCACGATCTGCAGCTTCTGCAACGCTTGATAGCGTATCGGAATGTTAACGCTGATGTCTCCAGAGCAGCTTGTTCCAAACTTGCTACGCATCTATGGTATTTATCCGACGAACTGGCACCCTTAGCATTTTTCGATGACGCAGTACCAGCCGAAGTGAAATTGAAAATGGCACAGGCTATACGAGAACGTGAATATGTGGACAGAAACGTACGATTAGTGATCAACGAGAAACAGTTCGAGTCGCTACTCTGTCGGGACATAAGTGATTTTATCACGAAGGGGTCACTCTTTTTGTTCGAACAGTTTCAATTACCGTGTGGATTCCTAGAGAAAGCTCCAGAATTGTGGGAAGCCGACAAGAGTTTTAAAGATTGTTGATCGGTTCTGGTAAACTTAAAAGTTGTCAACGATATTGCCGAAAGAGGCGTTGCGCTGATCGAAGAGTACAATAATTCCTTGACAAAAGATGAAGAGCAGAAGCAATATCTTCTTCAAGTTGTCAAACATCACCGACAAAAATATCCGAACACGAACAAAGTTCTATTAACGGATTGATTACCTCACGACCAGATCGATGATATATATTTCGATCCAAATAGCTAATAAATACCTTTGATCAAAGCATAATCATTTGTGTTTCTCTCTTTCCCTCGCTAACCCTCATGATTTCGATTGATTATTTTTTACACTTTTTTTTATCATGGTAATTAATTTACTATGCAAATATACGTTTTTAGTTTTCATCTATTTTTTTATCTCATTCTATTTTTTTGATTAAAAAGAAACTGAGTATCTGCTCATATACGCTCGACGAGGCATAGGCGACGCTTTCAGCCAAGTCGAGAAAAATGTCAAAATATCGTTTAGAAATTTTTTTTTCCGCTATTGCTTTATTTCGATTTTTTTTTTTTTTTAATTTTTTTTTTTTTTGCAAATGTTGTCTTTCTTCTTCTCCCCAAGTCTCGAACCATAGACTTACCCCTCACAATGCACCATGCAAAAGGAAATCGCGGACAAACCATCCTAAGAGGTCGCTCAATCGATGTTTAGTTTTATCGATAAATATCGATTAGCACATCGTGAAAATTTTTCTCGGCGGATTCCGTTCGTGGGGTGTACTTCGAGATTGGGATGAACACATTCAGCGGTCAAAAAAATAAATTTCAATTTCGTTGTTTTTTTTGACACACCCTAATATATATCTTACAGCAACTTGAATTTTTACAGCTAGACTTTTATTACATGCTTAACGGAAACGACGGAAGTAAGTCAATAGAACATGCGTGCGCCACTCTTCTTACCGCCATATTTATATAATTCAAAATTTAAATATATATATTGTAACGTTTTAAGATAAACGTTGAGTTAATAAGTTATTATGTGAGTTCTCCAAGAGAAATAAAGTGACTCTTTGTGGAATTATATATGTTTTGCAATGAGATTATGTATTCAGAAAATACAGGTCTGCTTCAGTGGCAAGCTAAAGACAGACTGATTTGTTTTACAATAATCGTTGTTGACGCAGCAACCGAGTTTCTTATATTTTAAAGGATGTCGTTTATCATATAGGCTACTAGATGGTGTTTTATAAATTGAATAGAATATGAGTGATTTTACTCAATGTAACAATATGTATAGATTAACAATGTTTGTTACATTTCTAACACTTATGAATTCCAAGATTCAGTCGTTGCTGAGACTGGGTATACTGTTCTGAGTGCTCGTAAAAAACTGGAGGGCTATATAGCCAATCGAAACTTTAACCTAAATTTCGATGACAACTCTAATTGTGATACAGAAGGTACCGATCAAGACGATGTACAAGGAGCAGAAAACGGAGCCAGTCGTATACAAAGTTAAATTGAGAATTTACGTAAAACAGCTGAAATCACAAAGCTTACTGGATCTGAACCTAATTCATTTTACTTTATTGATTTTATTGATCGCTTAATGTCTTTGGCCAACGAATTTCCCTTGTGGACTGCTGTCGCCATTCCTCATGTAGCCAGTCATGCCGTTAGTGCTTTTGTCGAAGGACATTTCAACATCGTGAAGCATGGAGTGTTGAAGAATTACTCAGGACTTCAGCGGGTAGACAAATTTGTTAAGATAATTTTTCAAGATTATTGTGGCGGTGCTGCGATTATTGCATCGAAATTGAAAGTTTCCAATCAAATCGACGGTCCATACCGCCCGTGTGAACTTGGCATATCAAGTGTGAGAATGTCAAAAATTGGCTACAGTTCCTGTAGCATCTCAAATAGTTCTATAGTTCTAGGTAGGTTTTATCGGTAGTTCTGCCGAATTTATCGAAAAACCCGATTTTTGGAAATGAGATGCTGACTTCGCGCTGCATTTTCCAGCGTCTTAGCGAAATTGTACGTTTGGGTATTTGAAAAACTGTTTACCGAAGAGTTCTGTAGTCAACAAAGTCGGAAAACGGGAGTTCCGCACCAATAGTGAGAATTTTTTTCTCTCAGGAATGAGATGGTAACTTCGCGTTGTGCCTCCTATAGCATCTCAGCAGAAATGTACTTATAAGATCTCGAACAACATTAATCAAAGAAGTTCTGTAGTAAACAAAGCGAATAACCAGGAGTTCCGTCGCCAATAAAAATGCAGCCTGGAACTATCGACTTTCGGTATCCCGGGGACCTCATACGAATGATTTTGACCATTTATCAAGAGATGTTAGCATTCCGAGTGAGATGCTGCCTGGAACTATCGAGTTCCGGTGTCTGAGGGACCTTGTACGTATAGTTCTAGCTAGTGCCGACATAGTTCTCGCCATTTATCAGCAGATGCTGCCCGGAACTATCGAGTTCCGGTGTCCTAGGGACCTTATACGTATAGTTCTAGCCAGTGCCGACATAGTTCTCGCCATTTATTAGGAGATGCTAGCCTTCCGAGTCAAATGCCACCCGGAACTATCGAGTTCCGGTGTCTTAGGGACCTTATACGTATAGTTCTAGCTAGTGCCGACATAGTTCTCGCAATTTATCAGGAGATGCTGCCCGGAACTATCGAGTTCCGGTGTCCTAGGGACCTTATACGTATAATTCTAGCTAGTGCCGACATAGTTCTCGCCATTTATCAGGAGATGCTAGCCCTCCGAGTGAGATGCTACCCGGAGCTATCGAATTCCGGTGTCCTGGAGACCTCATACGTATAATTCTGATTGGTGCCGACATGATACAGGCATATTAGGGTGGTCGTTTAATGGGTTTATTTGGAATTGCTAGGTTCGATCGCCTTCAATCGGCTCTAAATTTGAAAAAAAATAGTTCTCCAATTTCTTCAAATTTTCATTTTGAGCCCCTACGAGCCCAATTTGACATAGATATTTTTTGCATTCTCAAAAATACTCATTTGAGTTGGGTCTAATTCAAATCAGCGTGATTGCATCGGATACGCTTTATTTTTATGTATCACACACGGCTCGAGTGAAAAAATTGAAATTTTCATTTCACATATTTAAATATATCAATTAATTCATAATTTTCCATTGATTTTTCTTTCGTTAAAGATATAATTTCTCACTTCGTCATTTTTTAATGCAGATCAGTTTCTTGTATTGGTAAATGTGATGTTCGATTGGGCCTCCGTTTCAGGTATTTCACATGAGTGCTTAATATTTCAATGCCACAGTTCCGCAGCTGATTCTGTCATTCATTTTTTGTTGTAAATAGTTCGAAATTCTCGTGGAAAAAAATTAAGACCATTGCGGAGATTTAATCCACGTGTATTATGTTGTACTCGAATTGATATCAGTCAATTCAAATATAGGCGTCGTATCGCCAAGCTTTTATAGCAAAAAAATATAAAATACGACGTTATATTACTAAAAGAATGGATACAGAATATTGAACTGAATTAAACCACCCACGACTCGTATAAAATAACTCATATACGCTCTTCAACTATGTTTTACAGAAATATGAATATCATAGTTCATTTTTCGATTCAGGTTTGTTCGTTTGATTCCACTCCAAGTCGCTCAAGAATTTTGAAAACGTCAGGATTCAGAGAAATCGATTTTTTTTCAATTTTTCACTTGCTCACTAACTTAATCTTCTCTTGGTAGATTAAAGTGAAACATACTGAAATTTCAAGTAAAAATAATAATATTGTACGATCGCTCAATAATAACTAACCAAAAAAATATGATACACCTCCACTGGTCGTGAGCAACCTTCAAATCTCAATAATAAAACTTGATCTTTTTACTACTATTAATCTGTTGTATATAATGTATGAATTCTGATAGTGAGCATCATTGAAATTCTCGGGTTCGCCTATCTCCGTAAAGGAGTAAGGGGAACAGGGTTGAGAGCCAACCGAGCGCGTCTCCGGGTGGCGGATAGGAGAACGGCCAGGGAGAAAACGGGGGAAGTCTCGAGGACCGGGGACCGCAGGGTACCGGAACTTGGGACGGAGACCGTGGAAACCAGGTTAGCTGGGGCTATAGGCGACCCGGCCGAAGTAAAAACCACCCCAGGGGAGCTAAGGCCCCGGCCGTGGAGCAACTTCCCAAGCCAAGGTGGGAGCCATCGTGCCGAGGGCTGAATGGCACTTGGGTCAAAGTGCCTTGAACGATGCCCTTGGGAAACCGGGCAACACCCCATTGTATCCTGCCTTACCCCCACAACAGGCTCTGTGGGGGCGGACCTTTATTTCCTGACCATTCGTGGGAACAACATACAAAAAATAAAAACAAACAAAAAAGAAGAAAAAGGTGAAATGGAAACCGGTGCGACCACTCCCATGGATGTGGGCTCATCGGCGGGTCAGGGCTCCGGGTTCGAGGGACTGATAGACGAAATGGGGAAACTAATCTCCATGGCGCACATCGGGCCCAAGGACTCAGGGACCAAGTCCACCGGCAAGGACGGTGGAACGGAGGGCTCAGCTAATGTCGGGACCTCTGGCACCCCAGACTTGAAAGTGAGAAAGGGCAACCGCTCGGGGGCGGCAAAGAGGAGGGCGAAGAAGGCCAGGCTGGCCTCCGAGGCCCCCTCAGCGCCAATCCCGAGAGGAGCCCCTCTCGCAACAGAGCGTGCCGCAACGGGGGGCTCACAAAGTGGGCAAATCAGCGGTAGCACAACACACTGCCGGACACCGGCGGGGACAGAGGGCCCGGGCGCGAAAAGGCCCAGGGCCTCCGACAGCACCCCGCCAGAGGCTTACTCTGCCGCTAAGAGGAGCAGAGGTGCCATTAACAAGCCGGCCAGCTATAAGGAAACGGTCGAGGCGCGCAAGAGGGTGGCCATCGCACCCTCCGGCTACCCCGAACGCACCTTCAAAAATGGGTAAGAGGACGTGGTGGTGCAGGTGCTGTGCGCGGCGCTGGACTCCATCCCGGAAGGGGAAGGGGTACCGCGTTTCGAGCAGTACCGGTGCGACCAGGGACTCCTAAGGGTGACCTGCTCCGACGAGGTAACACTCAAGTGGCTTCGAACCACGGTCCCCACACTAAAGCCATGGGCGGAGGCATCCCTCCAAATAATGGAGGGTAGGCAGCTGCCGAAGCTCAATAGGATCACTGTTCTCCTCCCCGGTGTCCCGGAGGAGAACGAAGTCATCCTAAAAAGACTCAGACGGCAAAACACCGGACTCCAGACCAAATCATGGAGGGTCTGGAACAGGAAAGAGAGACCGAAATCGGTACTTCTGGCCGTGGGGGTCGACGCCCAGTCCAGAGGCACGATAAGGGCCGGGGGCCACCTAGCTCACTATGGACTCGGGAGGGTCTCCTTCAGGGAGGCTCACCAGAGGACGGGTGGGTCTGGGGGTGCTTCCGGCTCCTCGTCGCAGGAGGCCGAGGACACAGCGACAGGAGGGGTAAGAGAAGCCCCGGCTTCAACCGAGGAGAAGGGACCCCTCCTTGAAACAGCGACGGTTAAGGCCACAGGGGGCGAAGGGCAGGGCTCATCCGACCATGGGAACCGGGGGAAATTCTCTCGGGCCCAAGGTAAGATGGACGCACCCAAAAAGGGGAGCGGCTCCGGCAGAGCAAGGGGCCGGCCCTCGAGGGCCCACGAGGTAAGCAGGGCCGGGGAGGCTGACGTGCGGGCCGGGACCCAAAAGACCCTGGACTGCACACCAGCCAAGCCGGAGGCGCATGAGGTGGAGCCCCCAGGGAAAGGGGCCCTCTCTGAAGAAAACAAGGGAGGAGGGGAGGCCCGGTAACCGGGACTTCCACCCACCAGTGGGAGAAATGTGGGGCGAATATAGGGTCCAAGGCGAGGGACGGGATCGCAATATCACAAATCAATCTACGCCACTGCAAGGCGGCCTCGGCAGTACACAGCCGAGACCTGGCGGTGGAAAACACTGATATATCACTAATCCAAGAACCCTGGGTTGTAGGGGGACTTGTAAAGGGTATAGACACCAGCAGCGGGGCTCTGATAAGTGCAGAGGGGGGCGCCGGCCCAAGAGCCTGTGTCTTCATCAACAAGAGACATTGCGCTCTGAGGCTGAGCCAATTCTCCTGCAGGGACCTAGTAGCAGCCTCTATCAAGGTGAAGCTGGCCAGAGGCGGTAGGATCGACGTGGTTGTCTGCTCAGCCTACCTGCCATACGACTCAGTGGATCCGCCACCCACGGCGGAACTCAGAGCACTGGTAGAGCACTGCACTAATAAACGACTCAATCTGCTGATTGGGTGCGACGCAAACGCACACCATGAGGTATGGGGTAGCTCGAATACGAATGAACGGGGCTCAGCATTGCTGGAATACCTCTCATCCACGGGGCTGGAGATCCTCAATAAAGGGTCACAACCGACGTTCGTCATCCCCACCAGGCAAGAGGTGATTGACATCACACTTGGCACACCCAGACTCACCAGCATCGTCAGACACTGGCGGGTGCGAAGGGAAGAAACCTTCTCTGACCACAAAAGAATCTGCTTCGACCTGACCGCAAGCACGACCTGGGAACAGACAGAGACATACAGGAACCGCAGGGCCACCGACTGGACCTCCTACAAGGAGGAGCTGGAAAAGAGGCTCGGGGGGACCTGTCATCGGCTCAAAACGACAGGGCTAGTGGAAAAAGAGGTAACCAAACTGCAGACAGCCATCATACAAGCGTATGAAAAGGCATGTCCTGCCAAACAAAGGAAAACGAGTAAGGAGGTGCCTTGGTGGAGCAAAGAGCTGGGCGAACACAGGACCAGCTCTCGCAAGCTGCTCAACAGGGCTCTCAAAACGAGGAAGGAAGCTGACTGGGCTGCCTACAGAACACCTCAACAGGAATACAAGAATCTCATCAAGAGATCAAAAAACGAGGCCTGGAGGGGATTCTGCGAGGAGACTGAGGCCCTCACTGTAGTGGCCAAGCTCCGCAAGGTCTTCACTTCAGGTCCTCCGATAAAGCTCGACAGCCTCATACTCCCTGATGGCAGTATGGCGGAGAGTCAGGCAGATATACTGTCGCACATGCTCAGCACCCACTTCCCGGGCTCCACGCCTGCAACAAGGGCGCCTCTCTCAGAGGAGGCACCCTGCAGGAGGGGCCCAGGGGACTGGGGGATTGCGGCAGAAATCATCAGGCCAGCCAGAATAAAATGGGCAATTGATACCTTCGACGGATACAAGAGCCCAGGCACAGACGGGATATTCCCAGCCCTTCTACAGAAGGGCGGTGATACCCTCATCAGCCCGCTGAACGCAATCTTGAGGGCCTGTATAGCATTAAGCTACATTCCGAGGAACTGGAGAGAGGTCAGGGTAGTCTTTATACCGAAACCGGGCAAAGGCTGCTACGACCAAGCGAAATCGTGGAGACCCATCAGCCTCATGTCCTTCATGCTGAAAACCATGGAGAGGCTGGTCGACAGATAAATCAGGGACCGGGTACTGGCTGAAACGCCAGTCTCACGGGCCCAGCACGCATACCAAGCCGGCAAATCTACGGAAACGGCACTTCATCACCTCGTCCGCGAGATAGAAGGGCCAATACTCCGGCAGAGAGCAGCGCTGTGCGTGTTCATGGACGTGGAAGGAGCGTTCGACAACACATCCTTCAACGCCATATGTGATGCCGCGACAAGCTTCGGCACCAACAGAACGGTGGTAGACTGGATCAGGCAAATGCTGCAATCCAGGACTGTCACAGCAAGTATCGGAGAGACAGTGGCCAGGGCTCAAGTAGACAGGGGCTGCCCGCAGGGAGGAGTTCGCTCCCCCCTGTTGTGGACTCTCGTCATAGATGGGCTCCTCGTCAGGCTCGAGGAATTGGGGGTGACGACCGTGGGCTACGCAGACGACGTGGCACTGGTCGTCGCGGGGGACCACCCCCGAGCCATGTCGAGCAGGATGCAGAAGGCCCTGAATATCGTACAAGAATGGTGCACATCTCAGGCACTGAGGATAAATCCCAGCAAGACTGAGATGGTTGTATTCACGAAAAAACGACGCTTCGAAGTGGGACCCATAGAGGTCTTCGGCTCGAAGCTGAGTCTCTCACACACGGTGCGCTACCTAGGCATCCACCTGGACAGCAAGCTATCGTGGAAAGAACACGTGACCAAGCAGGCTCGCAAGGCCACAGCCACATACTGGGCATGCAGGAGGATGATTGGTCGATCCTGGGGACTCAAACCAAGGGTGGTCAAGTGGATCTACACAGCTATCCTCCTGCCCCAGATAACGTACGCATCCGCTGTGTGGTGGCCCGCAATGGGCAAATCCACACTGCAAAACACACTGGAACGACCATACAGGCTGGCGTGCCTGGGGATAACGGGGGCGCTCGGAACCTCGCCCACGCTCGCCCTGGGGGCTCTACTGAACCTCCCGCCCCCGCACCTTGTGGTGGAGGCGGAGGCCTGGAGGGCAGCCCTGCGCCTGATGCACCAAGGACACTGGAAGAGAACTGGTGTGGGTCACACGGTGGTACTGCAAAAGGCAGGGGCACCGCAGGTGAACCTAACTCAAGGCGGGGACCGCTGCCCCAACCACTACCAGTTCGAGCCAAACTACAAGGTAGAAGTTCCAAACAAACAGACCTGGTCTGACGACCGGGACAATCTACTCTCACCACGGGGACTCGTTTGGTACACGGACGGGTCCAAGACCGCCACAGAGGCTGGGGCCGGTATCTGGAGCGAGGGACCGAAAACAAGCGTGTCCCTTGCGCTCGGGCCCACGGCGACAGTTCTCCAGGCCGAAATGTTTGCCATACTGACCTGCGCCAAGAAGATCCAGGCGAAGGTATTCAGGGGCAAACACATCTACATTTGTAGTGACAGCCTGACGGCGCTCCGATCTCTCAGCGCCTGCGTAGTCAGATCAGGGCTCGTCAAAGAATGTGCGGAGATACTATCAATAATCTCCCGCGATAACCGCGTGAAACTTCTATGGGTGCCGGGTCACAGCGGCATACAGGGTAACGAGGCGGCGCACTGCTTGGCAAAGGCAGGGGCCCTACGCAATGAGGTCGACGACGGGTGCCTTATAGGCCTACCCCTGACACACGCCAAAGGCCTTACGAAGGAATGGACGGAGCAACGCTTCGCAGACCTATGGTCAAGGGCACCAGGTATGGCCCACACGAGGACCCTCTTTCAAGGGCCCTCCCGTGAACTAGGTGTCTCACTCAACAAGCTGGAGAGAACCAGGCTCAGGCTGCTGGTGGGACTCATCACCGGCCACTGGTTCACAGAAAAACACTTGGTCCGAATGGGGCTCAGAAACGGGCCACTTTGTACCAAATGTGGGGCGGAGGAGGAAGCCCCACTCCACCTAATAACACGTTGTGAGAGCCTGAAGGGGCCTCGGAAGGAGGCCCTAGGTGTCACGCACGACGCAGGTATGAGAATCGAGGAGATGGGGGTGGGTCGGCTACTGCTATTCGCTAAGATGGCTTACCGGACCCCAGATCCCAGGGCCCGGGCACAATGGTCCTGAAGGACTGAGCGCCCGGCTGACCGCTCAACCCAGGTTGAGACAGAAATACAATACAATCATTGAAATTAAAAAAATACGATAAAAAAATAAAAACTCACAAATTACATCTTGAATTACATTTTTGTGATTTTTTTTTCGAATTTCTCATATCAATTGAAATATATTTGAATTGAATAATATATTTAATGTATCATAATTTTAATTAATATATATTTTAATTGATAGAAGAAATTTGAAAGGAATAAATGAAAAACTTGGAGAAAAATCTAATTCAATGATAAAAATATATTTCAATTGATATGAGGAATCTGAAAAAAAAATCTTTAATGTAATTAAAGATGTAGTTTGTGAGTATATTCATTTTTTATCTTATCTTCTCGATTACAATAATGCTCACTATCAAAATTTATTCATTATACTACAAATTAGTAGTTGTAAAAACATCAAGTCTCAATATTGAGATTTGAAGGTCGCACAAGACCATTGGAGGTCTATCAGAGGTTTTTTGTTCAATTATTAAGCGACCATTAAATGTCAATATTTCTACTTGAAATTTCAATAGGTACCTATGTTTCTCTACAATCTACCTGAGAAAGATTGAATTAGTGAGCAAGTAAAGAATATTTGAAAAAAAATCGATTTCCTTGAATTTCGACGTTTTCAAAATTCTTGAGTGACCTCTATACAAAATTTTTAATCCAGCTAAAATTTGGCGAGGGCTCTTCAAATGCATCAAACTATGTAACAAATTTTCATGTGAGCTTGAAAAGAAGGCGAAAAAATATTGCCCCCCTAATGTACATTTTATAATTAGAAAATCTCGCTATGGTAATAGTTAACCAAACCACCACCAGGCAGTCCCCTCACCATACGTTGCCGGGATACTGTTTTCACTGAACTGATACCTGCGTCTGCGCGTGACGAGCCAGCCAGCCAGCTCACCTCCCTGCCCCGCCACAGGGCCGCAATCTGTTGAGTTCGTGCGCCGGAGCGACCTGATCTTGAAACCTACGCGCATACGTCTCCGCGCTTGCTCCTTCGTGAGACTATAGTTATGTATGCACCAACATCCCATAACTGAGATATCCCAAAACTGTTATACCTAAGCGCCTGGTTTTCAAGACTTTGTCTGTTCTTGAAATACATTACTATGTCCGATAAAGCGATCCTCGCAGAAATTTTATTGGATCCTGTTTGTCGAGCTCTGGATGATCATGGAAATCCTCACCCGTCTTCTGGAAATGTTTACAAATACATTTCTGAAAAAATTAAAGCACGTGGCTCGGATATTTCTCCAAAACACATTTATACAATCATACGAGAAAACCGTAACGGATATACTGACAGAATACGAAATTTATATAATATCCAACAAAATGACGTGACGCCTATTGATAGTACAGTTGATTCAAACAACAGCAATCTAAACGATTCTGCAGATGATACTTATACCAAAAATTTCAAATTGATCGTTTCGGCGGAAAAGTGGCTTACAATCAAGCCTCAACAAAAGATATATTCTGGTCGCGCGTATTGGAAATTACAGTCGGGATGGACAGACGTAATTGCAGGAAAAATCTGGCAGCAACATAAAATTGGTTGCGTAATTTCATTCAAAAATAATATCATTCACCGCAGTGCTAATGCACGATGCTATGCATTCTTCGAAGGCTCATGCACCGAGTGTGGGGCACTGTTGGAATGTACTTTGCTGAAAGAACCATCCAAAGAAACTGATGTCATATTTCAATGTTCCGTCAAAAATATTGACCCAAATGCACATAACGGCAAAGCACGACAGCTTAAAGGAGGAAAACGTAAAAGAGTTGCAGATGAACTAATTGACCATCATAAAGACGCTGTGACTTTTCGACGTGAGGAAGCAAAACGATTGAAGACGTTCGGAGACAAGAATCCTCCGATTTTACCTACTTGTGATGTTTTGCGGAAAGCAAAAGAACAAAGGTTGCTTGACCGATACGGTTTAATTTTCGCGAACCCCGCGTTGAATTTACTCCATAGTTCAAATTATGGAAAATTCGCGGGATCAATACATAGCATTGGATTACTCAAATTCCATGGTATGTTTTGCACCAAGGAGCAGCAGTTGCTAAACGTAGCAAGATGCAAAAGAGATCCCGAAGCTTTTCTCGTGATTAATGCTACAGGTAGTATCGCCAAACGTGCCACATCTCAAGACCCTCCATTCTTTCTCTATCAGTGCATGCTTGTTACAAGAGAAGGGAGCGTCCCGGTGTTCCAGATGTTGTCTGCGGACCATAGGGCATTTCATATTGCGTACTTTCTGCGTGTTATTCTTTCAAAGGGTGTTTCGATTCCGCGTATGATTGTATCGGACTTTGGTATGGCTCTGCTGATAGCTGTTGCAGAAATATTCGCAAAATGTCATGATCTGAATAGATATTTAGAAAAATGTTACAACGTCGCAATTCTGGGTACTTCTGATTCCCTACCGTCTTGTTACATACGATTAGATGTTAGTCATTTGATCGCCATGGTAGCTAGGTGGCAATGTCTTAAAGGTAAAGAAAAGATATTGACACGGAAATTTTATTTGCGGTGTGTGAGTCAAGCGTACCAAATGCACAATTTACACGACTTACATCATTTTCTGGAATCCGTTTTAGTAGTAGCACTGAGCAAATCTGTCGGCTACGCTGCGAATAGCCAATCCCTGATGTCTCACGCGAGGACGCAATTTTTGAACGAAACAATCAAAGGGACGGTCATTGATGGTGATGGGCAGACTAATATAGAGGAAGAGTCGGGTCGTGAGTCCGATTCTGTTCCAGAATTCGAACGTATTCCAAATGAAAAAAAATTCATGTTGGAAAAAGCGGAGCAATTCTCTATTTCGTAATGCCGCTGAAATTGCTAAGTTGTGTAAGAATGGCAGTATTATTCATGCCTGTTTTAACCCTGCATTTGCCAAGAAATTCGTTACTTATTTGCTTCCATTTTTGCCATTATGGACTGACGTAATGAGACCCTTTTTCCGGGTAGGCAATATAATTGCAACATCGTCCTCAGTTGAGGCCGAGTTTTGTGATCTTGAAACGAGAGCCTTTAGTGGACAATTTCCCATGAAATTCCACAAATTCATATTGCAGCATTTGGAGCACGTGGATCGTAAAATAATTTTAGCCTCGATCGAGAAAGATATTGTGCCGACTTCAAGTCATAATTCCATAGAACCGTTGAACGCTGATATTTCAACGGGATATACTACCGGAGATGAAACAAAAGTCTATTCATTGCGCAGCAGCACGAGTTTTACTAGCAACAATAACGATGCATCGCACAACCAGATGAAAGACGACAGCCATGATTTGGTCAATATTGATAACTCCGACGAGGTTTTCGAATAGGGAAGGGACTATCAAGTCATGGTCTCTTCTATCCAAACTACAACGAGCTCCATTATTTGCCACGACGATGCATTTGATGCACGAGTAAAGGGCGATGACAATAATGCGATGAATTATCAAACATCTTCTGATAAGACGTTAAAACACGGAATTGATTCTCAAGTTGAAATTTTTTCGGTCGATGAAAAAAGTATTGCGTCAGAACTAAGATCCAATTCTACAGAACAACTAAAAGCTGATATCCTAATACAAAATGATAATAACGATGATCCTGAACATTGTTTCATTGAAAACAGCATGCGTTTCAATGACTGCAATGGTGCATGCAACACACATCCAGAAAACGACACCAGCGACCTAGTAAATGATGACCTTGTCAATGAGACCTCGACAAACGAACTCGACTATCAGACACGTAATTAATCTCCCAGTAAAGTTTTAGATATTTCTGCCGATGAAAGTGGGACAGTGTGAAACACTCATGAGGATTGGCATGGGCTGGTGAAGTCCATGGAACCAGCTCCAGTAGTTCAGGGGCGGGATTCTGGGGTCGTTAATAAGAAAAAACGGGCGAACCCGTCCTATTTGGATAAATGCCTTGAATGGGATTCAATAAATGATGCCAGATCGGCAAGTATCCCAGTTTTGATAAATGGCCTTAAATGTAACCCCGTGAAGTTAGGAAAGATGACACTGAATGTCACTTACACATGTGTGTTCGATACCACGTTTCAGCTAATCGCGCATGGAATAGCACCGCATGAGGATTACCGAAATGGAATGAAGTCATCTGAAAGTGCTATTGTCCAACTAGTTACTTCTGTATTAAATAACAAAAAAATTACTGCCAAAGATTATATCACTAGAGCTGAGATTTTAAAAAATCTCTACATCTTCAAAGATGCGATTACTTCATACACGCGAAGAATCACAAAATTAGTTGCGAAGTGTAACGTGAGCCACTTAATTGACTACCTTGTTGCTAATGAACCTAGCTGCATCAAATACGTAACCTGCCCTTGCGGTTTTGATATAACTCATCCGACAGTTGCACTGAATGTGGATGTGGACATCTTGTCATACCGAGGACTGCATTACATGCAGGATGCGATTGATAGTACAATAAACATGAAGCGGACATGTCGCAAATGTGAAAATGATATCAAGGATCGTATAACATATGGGCCCCATGCTATAATAGATACCTCAGTTTTTACAGACCACAAATACAGCAATACGAATGAAAACATCAAACAAACTCTGGATTCTATTGCGAAGATGATCACACTTGACGGTCAGACTTATGTATTGACTGGAATCGCAGAATATCAAGCGGAAATCGAACATTACGTAGCCCTAGCTCACACAGGCGTATACTGGTACTTGTATGACAGCCTTCAGAAGAAGCGTATGAACGTCGAGGGCCAGAGAAAGATAAAGCCTCAGCTTATTTTGTACTTTTTTGTTCGTGTTAGTGACCATTCGTAAGTATAGGAAAAATTCGTCGGTGGTGGTCATTCTGTTTATTTACATTAGCTGTGACGTTTCGGCTAGAGCACGGCTAGCCATCTTCAGACAGAAATTCTACAAAAATTATACTTAATTTAGGTTGGTTGAATTATGCTATTGGTAAAAATGAGAGTTACTTAGTCTATCTTGGAATATAAAAAGCACATTAAGTGATTTACTTAGATCTAACTATTATACCTGGGTGGATGTGTGACTACATGTTGTTAGTTCGTTGTACCGTAGAGGTTGATGATGCGGTATTTAAACGGGAAGTGAAGAACCATGTCAATAGTTAAAAATTCGCTAGATGGCGGTGATATGAGTGCGGGTGATATGAATTGAATATTGATTTCTTTGTGACATTAACCTTTGTCATTAAATATGTCTACATATAGGTGGCTGAGATTTTCAATGTCAGTTCTTTTGTTGCAATTGTTAGATTTTGTTATATTTAGATATTATAAAGACAAATCACAAATTGATAACCTTATCTGTGATGTTGAGTTCGCTCTCCATGGCAAGGATAACAAAACCAAAGACGTCGTCAGAGCAAAAATCGCGGGGCTAGTTACTAATCATTTTCAACACAACACTAAAAACAAAAGCCAATATTTCGAAATTAGTAAATACAAAAAAACTAAAGATTTCCTCAATAAACATAAAGAATTGATAATAACTAAAGCGGACAAAGGTAACATCACTGTTGTGTTGAATAAAGTTGACTTTGACCACAAAAGCGAACAGATTTTAGGAGATAAAAACACGTATGAACTAATTAATAAGGATCCCACGAAAATCATTGAAAAACAAGTAAACAACTTAGTTAACGATCTCACTAAAAAAGGTTTTATCTCCACTCTCACTCAGAGAAAATTAAGAACGCGTAACTCACTTCCATCAAAATTATACTTCCTACCAAAAATCCACAAAGCCAATGTACCTCTTGGTCCTATTGTTTCAAATTTGGACTCTCCTACGTACAATCTTTCCAAGTTTTGCGCGGGTATTCTAGCCAACGTCGTCGGTAAAACCACCTATCATGTCAAAGATTCTTGGACCTTTGTCAATGACATCAAAAATATCGTCATCCCTCCAGAGCATGTACTAATATCCCTAGATGTAACATCACTGTACACAAACGTTCCGGTAAACCTAGTACTAGCGGCGATTGGAAAGAATTGGTCAACAGTAAGCAATCACACCAACATGGAAAAAAAAGAATTCATACAAACGGTAAAACTTTGCTTGAACTCAACCTATTTCACCCACAACGGCAAACACTACAAACTGATCTTTGGCGTAGCCATGGGTTCTCCCATAAGCCCAGTGGCAGCCAATTTAGTCATGGAACTTCTGGAACAGAAAGTCTTAAATAGTCTTACCTTCAAACGTCCGTTCTATAAAAGATACGTGGACGACATTATCACCTGTGTCCATAAAGATCACATACACACTCTACTGGACAAATTTAACAATTTCCATCCTAGGATTAAATTTACCCATGAACTAGAAAAAAACCGCAGCATTAGTTTTCTAGACACACTCGTCATTCGTGAATCTGACCATCTGATTACAGATTGGTATAGAAAAGATACCTGGTCAGGTAGGTATCTTAATTTTAATTCATGTCACCCTGACCAGTACAAAAAAAGCGTAGCCATTGGTCTATACGATCGATGCATCAAGCTTGCACATCCGAAATTCAGAAAAGACAACTTTAACACTGTCACAAACACCTTGATAAAAAACGGTTACCCCAAAACATTACTAGATTCAATTAAAAAAGACAGATTACACAAACACTACAACTCAATAGACTGGGGTAATACCAACAGAATACCCAAAGAACGAATCACTGGTTCCATACCTTACATCAAAGGCTTATCGGAAAAAATAAACATTACTTTGAAAAAAATTGGTGTGCACACCTCCTACAAAGTTGTTAATAACACCCGGTCTCTTTTCACAAATCTCAAGTCAGAGACTTCGACTCCCAATAAGATCAACACGGTATATAAAATCCCTTGCAACGATTGCAATAAAAGTTACATAGGTCAGTCTACACAACATTTAAAAAATAGAATAACCGGACACAAATCAGACCTAAAAACCCGAAATCCTGGAAAATCTGCACTCGTTGCACATTCTCTACAGGGAGGACATTCGTTTAATTTCAACAACACCACAATTCTTACAACAGAAAAAAATCTTAATAAACGCCTCTTAAAAGAAATGATAAATATAACAAAATCTAACAATTGCAACAAAAGAACTGACATTGAAAATCTCAGCCACCTATATGTAGACATATTTAATGACAAAGGTTAATGTCACAAAGAAATCAATATTCAATTCATATCACCCGCACTCATATCACCGCTATCTAGCGAATTTTTAACTATTGACATGGTTCTTCACCTCCCGTTTAAATACCGCATCATCAACCTCTACGGTACAACGAACTAACAACATGTAGTCACACATCCACCCAGGTATAATAGTTAGATCTAAGTAAATCACTTAATGTGCTTTTTATATTCCAAGATAGACTAAGTAACTCTCATTTTTACCAATAGCATAATTCAACCAACCTAAATTAAGTATAATTTTTGTAGAATTTCTGTCTGAAGATGGCTAGCCGTGCTCTAGCCGAAACGTCACAGCTAATGTAAATAAACAGAATGACCACCACCGACGAATTTTTCCTATACTTATTTTGTACGTCCGAACCAGAGCATGAGTGAATCAAACACATACATATATATATATATATATATATATATATATATATATACTAGGGGGGCTACGCCCCCCTGCGCGCTACGCGCGCCAACCCCCCATGTCACATGCATTCACTAATGCATTTGGTCCCAAAGTAACGGAAATTCCTAACGGATTTATTAATATTGATCATACCACATCATTTATAAGTTGCATACATATTATTAACAAATTATAATGAAAAAAAACAAAAAGAAACACGAATTTAAGTTCCATTCGAAATTTTTCGAAAATTATATATGATGTTAACCAGTTAATTATGCTAATTAAGTTAATGTACGTATGTAGAGTATAGAAGTGGTCTCCAAAATTTCCGCAAAGTATTCTAAGAATAGTTTTAGGCACGTCGAAGCTTACGGGCCTGTCTACGGATCATGTAATCCCGAAGGGTAGGGTAACGGTAGGTAATGTAAAACCCGAAAATAATAATATACGAATGAGGATAATAACAATTTTTCGAACAGTTAATGTTTCTACACTACTCTTCAGTAGGTAACTCGGTTCGTTTTTTCTAAGTGGTATTATCGGAAAGCCTAATCCACTATATATTGTTATACATATATAGGTACAAATGCTTACAATTATATATTTCCCAAAATCCATCCAAGATCAATAAATTATACCACTATGAAACCAAATGAAGAAACACGTAACGCAAACCGTAACTATATTCATTGGAAAAATCATTTGTTCCGAAATTTATCGTCGACTGAAACATATCTATTTAAATTAGCTCGTATTTTAAATTTTGAGTATTTAAAACGGTATAAAATCCTATCTTCAAGTATGTCTCAATCATCCAAGCACACCACAAAGGTATATATATTAAAATCAGACATTTTTTCTCTCGTACAATTACAATAACACCGAATATGTCTTAGCGAAAATCTTCAAGGCATAGCTCTCATAGTCAATCACGTAAACGATCCAAGAGCACGGACCCAATACTTCCTTTTACCACCACGGAGTTTTTGAACCATAACATCAAACCTTACGATAAATTTGTGTACGTATCCCAATAGAATAAAACTCATAGGTTATTCAACCATATATTCATAATCGAGAACACCTTATTATTCAAACTTTAGTTCCGTCGTTGGTTACGTGAAAACTCTGAACAAAATCAAATCTTTCAAAAGTAAAGATTCTAAAAATCTACAACTTTTTAAATTTATTCTCGATAATAATGATGGAAGAAAATTATCGTGTTGTGCTTGGAATGAAGACGCCGAAAAATTCAGGGATGAAATAGAATTACATCAGGTATAAATATGAATATTAATTTATAACATTATATTTTCAGTCTTTATTTAAGATTTGAAAATTGATGACATATAATTAAATTTTTCAGATATTATTAGTCCAAAACGCAGTCGCTAAACCCGCGTCAAATTTCAACAACGGAAATCTTCCATATGAGCTTCAATTAAAACACTATACGAAAATAAATGTTTTGGGAAAATTTAATGCTCTAGCATCCGATGTCAAAATTTTGAAAATTGCTCATTTGGAAGAAATTTGCAACAAATATGGATATATAGGTACTACAATCACCAAACTAAACGTAATTTTCCTCGTAACAAATCTAGCTATTCATGACTATCGAAATTTTTCAGAAACCGAAGCCTATCTCCGCGATGAATTTTTCGTACCTGATAAATCTTCCCCTGAAGTGTTCTCGGCATCCATCACTGACGGTCAATCTCGAATTGAAATTATTCTGAGAAATGTAGATCAAAATTTTATCATAAATCAAGGTCAAAAAATTCAAATTACCGGACAAATCGGAGAGCATGGTGAATATTAATATTAATGAAGCCAACAATCTTTTTTGTGTTAATCGTAATCAAGTGGTATTTGCTACAATAATTTATTTAACGTAATTGTTTATAGATAATTCGAAACTTTATATCGAAATTCAAAAACCCGAACATATCAAAATTTTGGAAGGAACAATGAAACTCCAGGAACTGCTTGCCGCCGGCGGTCTCTTAGAAAGGAGCGGAAATTGAAATTTAAATAATTTTGTTTGGTTAATTTTATTAGTTTTACAAATGTAACTTTGTTAATACGGTAATCGCTTGTAGATATATGTATAACAATATATAGTGGATTAGGCTTTCCGAGGATACCACTTTAAAAAAAACGCGCCGAGTTACCTACTGCAAAGTGGTGTGGAAACGGTAACTGTTCCAATAATTGTTATTATCCTTATTCATATATTATTATTTTCAGGTTTTACCTCGTCTACCGCTATCTTACATTTTCGGAATTACGCCATCCAAAGAGATCCTCTCGACCTTCAGCGCTAATAGAACTATTCAGCGCGGATGTTAATCAGTCGAATATATTATTTAGTCAATGTATGTATGTAGTACAGAAGCGTTCTTCGAAATATTCGGCAACTATTCCATAAATATTATTATATCATATAATTGACTAATTAATATTAATATCCCATATATAACTTATATAACTCATCGATATCAATATTGAATATTTCATAGTCGGTATATTTTAAATAGAACAACCTTAAATTTTTTTTATTCTTTATAGTTTTTTGATATTGTATATTTACAAATGATTTATAAATGATTAACATTATAATTGTATTATCATGACAGTATTTACTTATTACAAAGAGTAAAACTAATTTTTAATAATTTTTAAGTCATTTTGGTTTGTAATGAATTATTGCCGCTACCTTGTCCAGGTCCAAAGCTTCCATCTATCAAGGCGCAAAGCAGCCATATATGCATGTGCAAAGTAGCTGGACATGGTCGTCGGCCTCGTATTCCATGCCCTTTGTCTCGGAGCTTTCGTAGTACAGGTCCTCTGTTTTATATAATATGGCGCAAAGCAGCCAGATATTCATGCGCAAAGCAGCCAGATATTCATGCGCAAAGCAGCCAGATATTCATGCGCAAAGCAGCATGGTCATGTTATATTTTTCTATGAATAAAAAGTAATCAATCGAACTTTAGCGGGAAATTGTTTTTGATAGGGTCGAATCCTGAAGATGATAATTCTTCCATATCTAGCAAATATCTAGTATTTTCGAATATATATCATCAGGTCGAATCCTGAAGATGATAATTCTTCCATATCTAGCAAATATCTAGTATTTTCGAATATATATCATTAGTTCAACCTTCCACTTCTATTCCTTTTTAGAACACCGCCATCAAACTTTGAAATCTGAAGTTCTCCTGAATTCTTAAAGTTTTCTTAAGTACTTCTCTCTCTTCAGTTTCGCTGTTTTTGGATTTTTGCACGCGTAGGTAATAATCTAAAAAAAAATCGATTATTTTAACACTGATAATAATTCAAAAATTAACCGAATTTGCAGGGTAATTTTTGGTGAATATTATGTGACACGTATCTATATATATATTTAACTTCCATGCTATATTATTAGGAATTTCGATTATCTTCCGATTCTATTATTTCTTTTTCGTCGACGCGTCTTCGTGTCTCTCCATCTTGCCATTCGTCGTCTGCAAAATCGCGTAATATTTCTGCCCGTTCCGCGTCATGTTGGGCTTCGAACTCGGCTAACAACTCCTGCTCTCTCGCAATTTGTTGTATCTGTTCCACGCGTTCCATGTCTGCATCGTGCAATATTTCATCGATTTCCGAATTTGTTAAGTCGTCTATTACAATAATTTAACTAATCTTTAGATCTGATATCACGCCTCAATTAATTTATTAATCACGCTATTACGTAATTAAATACATATCAATATTACATACATTGCTCCACTGGTGGCAATGCGAATAACCTGCGTCGTTCCAGCTCTGGTTCCAGTACTGCTAACGCTTCTTCCAATCCTATATATATTGAGCGTGTGACTGGTGCCGAAGCGATTAATTCCTCATCCAGCTCTGTTTCTATCTCTACTATATTTTCTACCAATTCCTCATATAGACTGCTTATTTCTTCGTCTGTTAGCCTGTCTATTATGATAATTTAACCAATTTTTAGTTACTTCATACTTTTCCGTCGTTCGGTTTGGTAATCAAATACATATTGATATTACATACTCTGTTCGACTGGTTCCATTATTCAAATCACCATCAATTTATCACCACAATTTATCCACGTCAATTTATTTATCATAGGATACGAAAATAAATGAGGAACCTTGAAATACAAACCGTCATTATATCTATTAAAAAAATGACGAATAAAATGACGAAGGTTCGTCAAATATCGAATATTTGCGCTCACGTTTTGTTCCTTTAGCATCGATCCTTAACATTCTCAAAATAAAAATTCCTGTGTTTTAATGGGACTCCAAATTGGCTAGTTTTTGCCCATGCCCTTTGTCTCGTAGCTTTCGTAGCACAGGTCTCTTGCTTTATATATTATGGCGCAAAGCAGCCAGATATTTATGCGCAAAGCAGCATTGTTTTGTATATTTTTCCATAAATAAAAAATTGTCTTTATTCTCGTCTTATTTGAATTAATTTTAACGATAACGTTTGTATTTATATATTTGTATTTATATATGTATCAAAAATATATAGTGGATTCGGCTTATTGAGAAACCACTTAAAAAAAAAAAACGCGTCGAGTTACCTATTGCAAAGTGGCATGCATTCCGCCATCTGTCGGTTATTCTGATAGAGTTACATGATAGTTATTCATCGGCCGATCACTGACATCAGTGTGATTAATCAAGTGAAGGCTCATTTTTCAAACGTTAATTTTCACGCTTACGTTTTGTTCCGCGTAACCATGTAACAAATAAATAAAATCTGTTTCATTCACATCACACACAACTCTCAAGTGAGCATGTCTGCTTTACCAGATAGCGTAAGTATTGATAATTAATAACTATGTTTAATATCAGTATCTTTTGAACTTTATTGCATTAATCATTTGCATAATCATTGCAGCAACAACCCCAGCAGCAACAACCCCAACAGCAACAACCCCAGCAGCAACAACCCCAGCATCAACAACCCCAGCGGCAGCAACCCCAGCAGCAACAACCCCAGCTGCAACAACCCCAGCAGCAGCAACCCCAGCAGCGACAACAACAACAGCAGCAGCAGGCTCCCGCGGAGGAAGGTACGAACACAAACATTGCACATTGTTATTTACATTAAATCAGTTTCAATTTGTATCTGTTTGATTTATAATCTCTTTTTTCAGCGCCACGTCGGCACCAGCGAGCAGGTCGGCGGTATTGGGCTCGAAGGGCCCATTACCGCCAATCGAACGTGGTCGGCCTCATGTTCGCCATCGCCAACCCATACCGGGGTTGGCGCCGGGGTTGGGGCCGGGGCCGCGGCCGCGGGGGCTATGATGCTCCCGTCTAATTTTTATTAAATACTTTTTCATGTGTTTGTGTTATGTGTTTATGTTATGTGTATATGTTATGTTATGTTGATGTTATGTGTTTAGTTATAAAATAAAATAAAAATTTATCTATTATCTTAAAATAAAGTTATATGCTAAGTTATATTTATATATTTAGTTTCTTCAATAAGCCTAATCCACTATATAATTTCGATATGTATATGTAAATACTAATAAAAAACTCCACTATATATTTTCGACTCGTATATAAATACAAACAAAAAAACGCGTCGAGTTGCTATTGCAAAGTGGCATGCATTCTGCCATCTGTCGGTTATCCTGATAGAGTTATATGACAGTTATTTATCGGCCGATCAATAAAGTTATATGACAGTTATTTATCGGTCGATCTTTGACATTAGTATGTATAAAATAATAAAAAATTATAAATTTATATGATATATGTCTAATAACTGTATGATATTGCCCATTTATTTACGGATTTTTTAATTTTTTACAGAATAAACATGAACACATATTACAATTGTACCATCATTATAGTATTTATTTATTTACAAAGAATAGAACTGATTTTTGATCATTTTTAAGTCATTTTAATCCTCATAAAAATCGAAATGAAATTGTCTAAACGCTTGACTCATCGCGGACTTCATAGATCTCCTACTATATTTATGTACGTGTATTATGTACGTGTTGCACTTTCCGTATAATATATCTGCAAGTTCCGTTTCACCTGAAATTAATCGTCCGGATTGTTATTTTTGTCTTTCGCTTCGTAGTCTCGTAGTCTAGGTCCTCTGCTTTTCAACTTTTCTTATAAAAATCGACCCAAAATCGTCTAAAAGCTTCAACGAATATCATTCCCTCAATATCTACAATAGTTTGCAATGATAATATAATTGGGATGAATAATCATGAATATAATCTAACCAATCTTTAGTGCCGTCACGCTTTTCCATCGTTCGGTTCGGTAATCTTTGGGGGGGAAATCCCTTTGATATGGAGAAATCTGCAAATAATAATTTATGGATGAATAACGATAGCAATTTTTGCAACAGTTATCGTTTCCACACCACTTTGCAGTAGATAACTCGGCGCGTTTTTTTTTAAGTGGTTTCCTCAGAAAGCCTAATCCACTATATATCCTTAATACATAATCTACAGGAAGGAAAAAAGTAAGATATCGCGTTACTAAAGCCAAAAGGGCGTATCTCAAATCATACGAAATAGGAATATATTCCTTATTCAAATCATACGAAATAGGAATATATTTCCTTATTTCTAACATTTCTAGGTTGATTAGAGATTTTTTTTTATATATACGCCTTTAGGCTTTAGTAACGCGATATATCGAAATATTATTAGTATAAATATTATTTATTAAATATTATCATTATTAAAAAAAAAAAAAAAACAAATTGGGTCTTCTGCTTTATATATCAAGGCGCAAAAGCAGCCGTATACTACGGCGCGAAGCAGCCGTATATTACGGCGCAAAGCAGCCGCATGCCACGGCGCAAAGCAGCCGCTTATTTTTGCGCAAAACAGCATTATTTTCCCATATAATTTTCGGAATCTAATAACAATTATAATTATAACGTCGTGCGTTTCAACCAGCCACGTATAATGGTGCAAAACAGCCAGATATTCATACGTAAAGCAGCATGTTTTTACTGTATTTCTCCATGAATGAAAAGTAATTAGCAAGTATAATAAACCGAGTCGCTTGACTACATCGGTGCGTTTTTTTTAAGTGGTATCTTTAGTAGATCTTATCTACTATTTTTTCGTCTCTTTATCGAACACCTTTTTCCATACAATATTTTCTATTTCCTCTGAATTTTCTGATTTATTTTCAATATATAATGTATTCGGATTTTGACATCTAGAAAGGGCTACATATAATTGACCATGAGAAAATAAAGGTCTGTTGATATATAAGCCTACTTTTTCGAAACTTTGTCCTTGCGATTTATTAATTGTGATTGCAAATGCCAAAACGACGGGAAATTGTCTGCGATACAGGACAAAGGGTAAAGATGATGATTCTCCTGTATCTAGCAAAATTTTCGGAATGAAAGCATTGTTTCCAATGTTGTCACCTGCTATAATTTTGACTTCTAAATTAAATTTGAATAATTTTACAATCTTCAATCTTGTCCCATTGCAGAGTCCATCATTTATACTTAAATTTCTAATGAGCATAATAATTGCACCTATTTTCAACGCTAATTTATGAACTGGAAGTCCTGGAAACCGTAATGAATTCAAATATTCTATAGGGTAATTTAATGCCGCATCATTGTCCGTTTGATCTAACCCTTTATGTTTCGCATAATCAATGCTATAATAAATTATTTCTTTATTATTAATTTTTTTTAATATCCTATCATTTAGTTTGTAAATATCATCATTGTGGCTAGATAAAATAGCTCGATTCGACAAATCTTCATTTTCATCAATATGAGAACCATAAATTTTAGCACAAATATCATCAGTTAACCAAATTTTAGGGATTTTGAAAGATTTTATAGAACCTGTACCAATTTGTAATAAAAACGAAGAAAAATTTTGATTGCATGAACGCATATTTTTTTTCAATTCTAAAATTTTAAAATTATTCCACAGATTCGAAAATTTTATTGTCTCATTGATGATAGAAAATTTAGTCCCGTATTTTAAAACGGGGAGAATTTGTCTAAAATCTCCACCCAAGATAATTAATTTGCCCGCAAATGGAATCTCATTCAAATTGCAACAATCCCTCAATGTCCTATCTACAATCTCTAAAGCCTTTTTTGGTATCATAGAAGCTTCATCCCAAATGATTACATCACATTCTTGTAATTTTTTTTTATCTGATTTCAATTTCAAAAATCCAGTTTCAACGTTTGTTAAATCTAAAGGTAATCTGAACGTCCTATGACTGGTCATACCTCCAGGTAATAAAAGTGATGCAATACCTGTCCATGCCATTGATAATACTTTTTTGCCTTCTCCCAAAAAATAATAAATCAAAGTTTTATACAGAAATGTTTTGCCTGTACCTCCTGGACCATCTATGAATATCATATGTTCGCGATTAGTTTGAGTGATGTAATTAAAAATTAATTCCTGCTCATCATTCAGTTGATTTAACAATTTATTACACATACGTCTGTTTTCAATCAGAAATAACTTTTTCTCTTCGATAGTTTCGCACGTTTCTGAAAATTTATCGGGTTCCGGTAGTCCGAAATCAGAACATTTTGTATTTTCTAAATTTAAAATTTGGTTGATCGCTTGTAACGCTCTATTCTCATTATTATCGTAAAAATCTTCACAAAAATATTGTTTGTATTTGTTCCAAATCTCACAAGAAAATGACGAACATTCAGCGATCAGAAACCAAGCGAAAAATTTACGCAACTGACTCGGCATCATGATAGTACATGCTTCATCGAAAATATTGGAAATTTCCACATCACTTTCGACTAATCCCATTGCAATTGCAGTTTCTTTATATGTTGCATATGTTACGTCTTCATACTTTTTTAAATCGTCAAAGCCAGTTGCTCCTCTAACACGATTGAGTATCAATTTCAAATGGAATCGCTCAACATCTTTTGGGCTCACATTGACAATACGACCAATTGCTTTTGAAAATACTTGACGTCGTACCCAAATTTTTTTCGAATAATCAAATAAGTAATGTTTAGGTATATTAGCATACAGAATATTTTGTGTATTTTCATTTTGTTTGTTAAGATCGAACCACGCTGTCAATGTAGTGTTATTATTTACTAAAGCTTTTTCTTCTTTACTTTCTTCGAAAATTACTTGTTGCTGATTTTCTGTATGTACGGCTAGCCGAACAATAGTATGCGATCTACCGGACAGTGGTAATTCTTCAATTCGCCAAGCAGCTTCCATAGGACTTACGTATCTACTGTCAATATATTCGGAGATTTCATCGTGAGTTTCTGTCCTTACAATATCCGTTTTTGTATTTAGTTTTATATATGCTCGATCATGTCCTTTATGTAAGTATTTGTATATGTATTTTGTACTCATAATAGAAGCACAGTATTCGACGTTTATGTGACATTTATATTTTTTAAGCAAGCATGCGTTATACGGAACTACCATTGAATTGTCGACTTTTACAAATTTTCCATTAATTTTTTTATTATAGACATGACGTTTATCTTGATTGTTTCTACGTCGATATATAGGAAATCCATTTTTCGCAAATTGTGTAACATCACAAAACTTTCTAGGAAATTTTTTTGTACAAATGCTCGTTTTGATGTCATAACACGGAGAATACTCTGTATGAGGACCGTGTAACATATGTTTTATAACCAACTCTTGCAATTCGGGATCGTTAGAAGATATTTCGGCACTGATGTATTTATCAATTGCATCTGGAGTTATTAATTTATTTTTATAATTTAATACGAATAACATGTGTGCATGTGGTAATCCACGTTTCTGAAATTCTATTGTATAAACATATGCTAAAATATTCCCGAAAATTTTTCCACTAATGATATCGGCCAACAAAGCTCGTAATTTAGTATAAAATAATCGCACTGTAATATTTGGAATATCGTTACACGTTGTACCCGTCGGAAATTTGTTTAATATTGTTTTTAACTCCGGCCAATTCGGGTTACACGTCATGGTAATAAATAAATCTGGACGACCGATTGCCCTAACAATAGCCATAGCATCTTGATAATTTTGGTGCATGTTTCGAGGACTGCCTAAATAGGTAGATGGTAATACGAATATATTTCCTAGACGTTCCTTATTTTCGAAATTATTTGAATCATTCATAGCACTACGTGCTATGTGATCAACTAATCCTTGATAGCATTCAATGCGTAATTTTTTCTGGTTGTACCTCAAAAAATTGAGCCTATTATTTTCTATTATTATATAAGCTTGAATAACATACTGCTGTGTTAACCGACCACAAAATAAAATAGGACTGAAATTATCACCCTGTCTATAAGCTAAACGATAGGAATAGTATTGAAGTGTTGTGAGTCTTTTATTACTGGAATTATTTTGTTTGAATGTTGGACTCCATCCTAAATCCCCGCATGGAAACATTATCGGAAACGTCATTGGATCGATATGAAATGATAATTTATTAAGACATGAAAAAGAATCAATACCTTTCGGAAGATTTTTTGGATAAATACATAAATCAAAACGTGGAATTTCACCATCCTTAGAAGCTATCAAAGCTGCACATTCCGCAGTGGTAGGTACATTATAACGATGTTGATCTAAATTTATGTTGCGGACAAAATACAAATAATACTCTGGCAATGATTGATCCTTGGTTAATTCGAATAAATTTTTGTACTTTTTAGCGTATGGATTGTTATTGTTTAAAATTCCTGATATCATTTGTATATGTTCTTTGACTAAATTTTTATTTTCTTCTAACCTTTTTTCCGTTGCTTCATAATCATCATAAATATAAATTTGGCCGCAATAAGGGATATTTCCTTTTTTTGTATGAATACTGCTTGGAGTTATATGACAAACTTGTCCTTGAATTTTTAAATTGTATACTCCTCTTTTAGATTCATTTATGACATTAGCATTAAATGTTACAAAGGAAAAACGACTATTATAATAACGAATTAATTCCCTAAACTTTTTATCATTCAACAATAAATCTTTTAAATTTTCATCATAATCACTCAACGGTGGAAGATGCACTTTTCCATTATGGCAGCAACTTTTTTTCGAAAATTCCGCAGACCAAAATAATGCCGAACAATATGGACAAATATAATCCATCACTCCAAGATCCAAGTAGGACACTTTATTAGGGCATAATTTGATAACTTGTTGAATTTTTCTTCTCTTATTAATGCGTTCACACGTCATGTTTTTTGCCATGTTGCTATCCCTTTTTTTACTCAACCGATTGTCGTCCATATTTTGAACCATGTCCTTTTCCCTTTTTTTATTCAAACGTACTTCGTCCATATTCCATACAACATCTTTTTCCCTTTTCTTATCTAAACGCTCGTCTTCCATGTTTTGTACCACATCTTTTCGTCTTTTTTTATTCAAACGTTTTTCATCCATATTCCTCACCACATCTTTTTCTCTTTTCTTGTTTAAACGTTCTTCTTCCATATTTCGTACCACGTCTTTTTCTCTTTTCTTGTATAAACGTTCTTCATCCATATTTCGTACCATGTCTTTTTGTCTTTTTTTATTCATACGTTCTTCTTCCATATTTCGTACCACGTCTTTTTCTCTTTTCTTGTCTAAACGCTCTTCATCCATATTTCGTACCAAGTCTTTTTGTCTTTTTTTATTCAAACGTTCTTCTTCCATATTTCGTACCACGTCTTTTTCTCTTTTTTTATTTAAACGTTCTTCTTCCATATTTCGTACCACGTCTTTTTCTCTTTTTCTATTTAAACGTTCTTCATCCATATTCCGTACCACATCTTTTTCCCGCTTCTTTTCTAAACGCTCTTCAGTCATATTTTCCACCATATCCTTCTTCCTTTTTTTCCCCAAACGTTCGATGTTCATATTTTCGATTTTATTCATGCACCGTTTATTTGATATTTCTAACTCGGTCAGATTTTCAACTCGTCGTCTTTTATTAATTATATTTTTATTATCGTTATGATACCTACGATTACAATAGCTCCTATGATCATTCCAGAAAGTGGAGTTCAAACATTTTATGACATCATAATGACCTCTATCGATAATACCACTTAAAAGAAGTATCAATTTACTATTGCTATGATTTGGGCCATATTAATTTGGTACTTCAGAATTATTAACATAAACCATTAAATAAACATTGTAAATATTCACAAAAGCTTGTAACTCAACCTCCCCCCCAAAAACTCCATCTTTGGTCATACATAACTTATAACACTTTCTATCCATAATTTGAGTTCCATAAGATTCGTCCCCTAATATGAATGGTTCATAAACCGGCCAGTTTTTATAAACATTAGAAACGATCCTTAATCTAACTTGCCTATGCTTTTCCTGGTCGTTATACAAAAAATAGGAAAATGACCTGAATAAACAATTACCATCCCCTAAAATAGATTCTTCAATTACGTGATTTGATTTGAAATTATCCATAATAATTTCGGACAAAATATCGAAAATCGGTTTATCGAACCTAAAACTATTTTCTAGAATTCTCGCCCATTCACTTTCTAATAAAATTTTCTCGTACACACTTACCTTTTCAACTAATATTTTCCGTTACGATTCCGGTATAGTTTTAGCAAATATCTTCATACGTTCAATTTTGTAGGTAACAAATATTCAGTATAAAACTGTCAAAAACTGTCAAGTAATAGACTGCCAGAATTTAAATGACTGCGTTCAACAAAACAATTGCTGTCAACCACAATCTCTATATCTATGAATAAGGGTGATAAACTCTAAATCTTAATATACGAACAAAACTTGAGCCAAAAATATGTAGATGTAATATGTAATTTAAATGTGAACAATTCGGTCCTATATATGTTCAATATTTGGATGCTCTCATTTATATGCTTTTATCGAAAAGTTTCACGCGCCAACCACCCATACTTTGATTCCTCAGTTGTTTTGACCCAAATAATCGGTTCTTCGAAGAATGACCGTAATCCTCGGATACCCGAGGATACCCGAGGATACCCCCCAGAATTCTGTGAAGATGAGGACAGAATTCAGGGGATTTTTGGGGAAAACCCAGGAATTGGGGGACTGGTAGTAACAAAAAGATTCTTCTTCTCCAGGAATTGCGGGGAAAAACAAAAGAATTCTGGGAAAAACAAAAGAATTCTGGGAAATCCCAGGAATTCTGGAAAATACCCAGGAAATTTGGGGGAACCTTTGACCTTTGACCTTTGACCTTTGACCTTGAAAATGTACAGGGTAAGGTTAGGTTAGGTTAGGGTTAGGTTAGGTTGGGTTAGGGTAGGATTAGGTTACGTTAGATTGGGTTAGGTTAGGTTAGGGTTAGGTTAGGGTTAGGTTAGGGTTAGGTTGGATTAGGTTAGGTGAGGTTAGGTCAGGGTTAGGTCAGGTTAGATTAAGGTTAGGTTAGGGCTAGGTTAGGTTATGTTAGGTTAGGTTAGGTTAGGTTGGGTTAGGGTTAGTTTAAGTTAGGGTTAGGTTAGGGTTAGGGTAGGATTAGGTTACCTAAGATTGGGTTAGGTTAGAGTTAGGTTAGGTTAGGGTTAGGTTAGGGTTAGGTTGGATTAGGTTAGGGTCAGGTTAGGTCAGGTTTAGGTCAGGTTAGGGTTAGGTTAGGTTGGGGTTAGGTTAGGGCTAGGTTAGGTTTGGGTTAGGTTAGAGTTAGGTTAGGGTTAGGTTAGGGTTAGGTTAGGGTCAGGTTAGGTTAGGTTAGGTTAGACAGGATTCCCAGAATTCCCTCAAATACTGACACGGCGGCGGCGGCGGCGGCGGCGGCGAGATATCTTTATAATATAGAGAGATATGTATGTAGGGCGCATAGTTTGAGACCCGACTTTTTTAAAGCATACGTATATGCGAAAAAGCTTTTCAAATAGTGACATTTCGAAATTTTCGTTATATGGGTCATATTTCAAAATTTATGACAGTTTTAGTAACTAATGCATGTTTTCGGGTCATTTGTTTATATAGCATGTTTTGAGGACATGTCTTCAAACCATGCTATATACTTAGTAACGGAAAATAGGCTCTGTCTTCAAAGTATGCCTATCAAGAGTTAGCATATATCCATATAACAATATATTAAACGCATAGATTGAGACCCTACTTTTTTAACGTATACAAAGATGCAGGAATATCAGATTAGAGGTGTCTAATCAATCAATGTCATATATATGCGATTATTGAATAATTAACCCAATTCAAGTATACAATGCATAGTTCCAGGTCATGTCTTCAAACAATACGTTATATAATGTACGACACTACGTGTACTATCAGCTACGTATGATTCAAGCAAACTGATTTGCCCGACGATTTTTTTTATTTTCAAACTGAATTCCTGTGTATATTACCAAATATATTATTGAGGAGGAGCATACAGAACATTTTAGTCGCTTTTTTTTTTGCAAGTGGCTTGGTTATATATCAAGACGCTTGTGGATAAAAATCAATTTTTAGATACAATTTTTCATTTGAAGACCTTTTTAGTGTCGAGGTGAGATGTCCCACACAGATCAATTATGTTGAAAGGGGACTCCGCAGGTTTTGTTGGAAAAACCACGCGTTCGCTCTTGAAATCACGGAAGAACATCGAATCAAAAATTCCTGATGTGCAAAAATACCCCATAATCTGATCTATAATTTTTTACATAAAGCACAGTTTGGAGACATAATGGCTCTATGCCATGCGATATCTGTACATACAATAATCTATGACAGGGGTCGGCACACTCATTAGGCCAAGGACCCAACGCCGTTTCTGGGAATTTGGCAGGTATGGATGGAATATGCAGGTATGAAAAGACTTGGACGGTCAGACGCAGTTTTTACCGTCCCAAATAGACCTCCCACCCCTTAGTGCCTTTTATTTCTCCTGAACGCTGCTCCTACCATCGAACTTTCAGGTAAGGACAACTGACCGTTTTCAGGTAGATCGAGGGGGCTTACGGCCGTAGTAATTGACACTCAGAGCCAGGCTGGCTCATTGCGCCAAGCGTGCCGACCTCTGATCTATGATTCATATGGGTTCCGGTATAGGTGACATACACATCGCGGAGATGGCCCAGCGATGTGTATGTCACTGTTTCACGTTTGTGGCGGACATTACTACGTACCAGACATGTAACCGTTACGTAATTGATCTTTGTGTTTGCTGGGAGGATTATACAACTCGCACTTTCAACGCCGACAGATTCGATATTTTTGCCCACGAATTTTGAGATGTATTTTTGTTTTTCCTCCTGTGCCCGAAGGGCAAAATTTTTTTCATAAGAATTGATTTTTCATGAGAATCGAAATAAAATATGTCAGTCCTTCTCGTAGAATATAAAAGATTAAAGTCCAATTTATTAATATTTATCGAGACAGTGTGACGATCCCAGAAGGATCTCACCATCAACAGCCAACCATCCCCTTAATTATAACATATATTCATGATTACCATTTCCACTAAAATAAGAACCTTAGTATGAGACAACATCATATATTAAAACTATAAAATTATATCATTTGATAATAAACTACGGTATTGATGACTGACCAGCCATGCTAATCTTGAACTCCAACTGTGAACCAAAACAATAATCTTGGACCACGGATATCAAATTCACTATCCCAAAACACCACGTGCAGTCAGTTATCAAAACCGCGAAACATAACATAAGCAAACTCAGAAGACAACACAAGTCACTCTCCATGGTCCGCACTATGCGAATATAAGCAGCCTCCCTAAAAGAATCGACACACACGTCAATTAGCCAGAGTCAGAGCTGAACCTTTGAAGAGTTCAGACATTAAAAAACAAAGTCAATTTACAATTCTCCAAGTCAAGTAAACTTCAAGTCTGGCCGCGTCCAGCTCCTAAATCTTTCTACTAAATTCACCACTTAAAAGGACCAGCCAGTGCTCTGAGTTTGCTTAAAACCAATTTATCAATTCAACAATTTAACAATTTCTAAAAGTGTAAATTACCATCCAATATCTTGAATAAACCATATAAATTTTTCATATATATATATACAGAGCGATTCTGAGGAAACAGGTCACGCTAATAGAGGCTCCCTTATTTATTTTCGTCAATGACAACGCTATCAAATACCACGAACAAGCGATCTACCGATATTTCATATGCCTATGACTGATATCTTCAGACGACTCAGCGGTAGCTGTCACGTCGTAGGTTATAATGAACTGGTCATATTAAAATATTGTGTGATTAATTCTAATATTGTTCATAATACAACGGTATACGATATTATTTCATAAATAAGTAGTGATGAGGTTAAATCGATTGCAGACGTCGATTTCTGTTTATTCCAACATTATTAGGTTATAAATAATTGTTTTGGTGAAATTCACAGATCTGGTAGTGATAAAGTTATTAAGTCAACAGCATACGATATTGATTCTTTATGAATTCATTCCAGGTGTAAATTTCTGTTTATTAACTACATTAGTTACAACCGAGGATTTCTTCGGTGACTGACTGACCCGTTGTATCTCTTCGATAAGTAGGGTTACGAAGAAAACGATGTGAATATCATTCATCAAGCAATATCTCATTGATCCAGTTAAAGTTTTTCATCCTACGAGGCATCTCCGCTGATAAAACAATACTCTACATGTCTTCTGAGCCTAATGAGTAGGAAGACAGTCCTGATGCATAAATTCATTGATCTGCCGTAGTAAGCTATAAACATCTACGTGTTGATCTAGAGAAAGAGGCGCGAAATACAATTACATGATTAAATGAACTTACTTGTAAGTGAAGTTCTATCATGATTGTATGAAGCACCTCTTCCGAATAGATCAATCCCACCCATAAATAACCCATTCTAACATCTGTTAGATATCCCAGAATAATTAGGGCAGTACTTTAAAGAAATGACCATGCAACAAACTATGGGCGACAAGCAAGTTATGAAAATTGAATGCTTTAAAAATTGTGGCGAAAACGGTGTAGGTACTCGTAGAACTTCGGGGCGGATAAGTCACTCCAGTTTCCTTCTTCAATACGATATTCCGCACGGTATCCATCGCCGGACACGGACGTCCTGGATTCTTGGCTGCGAAATCATCTGCGATGGTCCGAAAGCTATGACCGGCCGCGTGTTTCAAAACCATGCTATTGAGTTATTATTAAATTGTAGATTTTTATTTTTCTTCAGAAGGACAGCGTCCTTGCACATGTATCATTAATTATTTGATATGATTATGCAATATCAACTGAATAAACAAAGAATTTTATTAAATTCGTACAATTTGTTGTGATTGAGTATTTTGTACAAAAATGCAACGCTTTGTTCTACGCAGCAATCAAATACTCAATTAAATAGATTTACAAAAGGAACGATAATTTTAATTCATTTATCCCTCGATGAAACTTAAACACGTATTGATAGACCAACACATCATTTATGCAGGACTGTCTTCGTACTCATTAGGCTAAGAAGACATGAAGAGTTTTATTCAGCGGAGATGCTTCGTAGGATGGAAAGCTTTCACTGGATCGATGAGATATTGCTCGATGAATGATATTCACATCGATTTGTTCGTAACCCTACTTGTCGAAGAGATGCAACGGGTCAGTCAGTCACCAAAGAAATCCTCGGTTATAACTAATGTAGTAAATAAACAGAAATTCACACCTGGAATGAATTCATAAAGAATCAATATCGTATGCTATTGACCTAATAACTTTATCACTACCAGATCTGTGAATTTCACCAAGACAATTATTTATAACCTAATAATGTTAGAATAAACAGAAATCGACGTCTGCAATCAATTTAACCTCATCACTACTTATTTATGAAATAATATCGTATACCGTTGTATTATGAACGATATTAGAATTAATTACACAATATTGTAATATGAAAGTTCATTTTAACCTATACAACGTGACAGCTACCGCTACGTCGTCTGAAGATATCAGTCATAAGCATATGAAATATCGGTAGATCGCTTGTTCGTGGTATTTGACAGCGTTGTCATTGACGAAAATAAATAAGGGAGCCTCTATTAGCGTGACCTGTTTCCTCAGAATCGCTCTGTATATTATAAACAAAGTTATTCTAACATCACCTCATCGTAAGTTCTCAGCATTCTACTTAATCACAGCTCTATAATACTTCACCATTCTTACCATCTCGTTGAGCCTAAGCCCCGACAGGCGAAAGTTGAAAACATAATAGTACAGAACTATCGCCAAGCCAGGCTCTGGCAATATACGAGTCTTCCTCAGAATAAATCCAATCACTCCACATTTCTGAAATAAGCCAAAATCATACAACGGGCAAAGAATAACAGTAATAAGCCTAAAACCGGCTGATACTAGTTGAGTCATTGCCACAATTGATCCCAGGCTAATTCAGAAATTCCTATCTTAAATATTAAAACCCAAATCCCTTACAATAAAGGCGATGTGCTAATCAAAGAACTCGCCATAACCTTATTCTTCCCCTATAGATGAATAATGGAGTTGTGATTAAAAGGAAGAAAAAGAATAGACGCGGGGGTAAGGCCGTTAAAGCTCGAATTGCAAAGGCAAAACAAAGAGATAAGGAACGTGTCAAACCAGCGTTAGTAAATACAGAACTAAAAAGTGATTCAGAGACAACTATCAATCACCCTGGTGCATATTCCCCAATTTCCGATTTCGAAAACTATCCTCCCAGAAGCCCGTCACCTGGACCTTGGGACTATATTCACGAGCAGACTCACGAACCTACCGACCAAACCCCCAGATTTACCACTACTCAACACCTAGTAGATTACCAGAACGGGGTCTGTATAGTGGAAACGATTGAAACTACCCATTCGACCAGAAGGTACAGCGTTCCTGAACATCACCCGGCTTCACAACATTATTCCCCTACACCCTCTACGCCCAAAATTGTGGAGACTATCGATTTGGACTAAACAAAAACTTAGCGAGATAGTAAGTACCTATTACTTTGTCCCAATAAATTACGCGTATAAGACTCTTTTCTTCTGACGCAAAATTAACCTTGTCATAAGCCCATCTGGCACATGACATTTTTGGTGACAGCGGCCAGGATTCGAAAAATCAGAAAGAAAAGATTCAATTCACAAATATATTATAAAAATATAGAATTTCACGCTAAAAATGGCACATGGTACTAGAAGCAAAACCCTCACACCAGAGGATTTAGCCCGTCTTCAACAAAATTTAGACGATAGGGAAAAAGAAATTCAAGATCAAGAAATTCAATTTTCAAAGAAACAAGAAAAATTTCAAAAAAAAGAACAAAATAACGAACAAATCAACTTAGAGTTAAAAGGTCAATTAGAAGCCGCTAGGCGAGAATTACAAAACCAGGCAGACTTGCAGGAAAGGCTAAGATTATTACAAGAGGAAACCGATAGACTTAGGGAAGAAAATCTTAGGATAGAAAACCAAAGACCACCGAGTCCTAATCCATCCTCTGAAATACCACTAGATCCACCTAACGGAATACAAGACGAGCTATTACAACTTCGACAGGAAATCGAAAATATAAGACAAGGTCAAGGTAGACAGGAAAATCAGATACTCAGAACAGTTAGGATAGAACCCGAAGTCACAATACCGATCAAGGATGCAATAGCCACGATTACGCCATTCAACGGCGACAGCGATAAATTAATTTCATTTACGCGCGCCTGCAAGCGAGCTAGGGAAATGATCTCACCAAATGGCGAAAGCGCTTTTGTACGCGTTTTAAAAAGTAAGCTAACGGGACGCGCATACATTGCTATAGAAGACGATGAATTTGACGATTTACAAAATTTCCTAGACTCTTTAGCGGAGATATTTAGTCCACCCAAATCCAGCAACTTTTATAAGGGCGAGTTAGCAAACGCGTATAAAAAACCAAACGAGCATATAATTGATTATATAAGTAGAATCAAAGATTTGAAATCCGCAATCATCGAATCCGAAAGACGGATCGATGGTCACGTCAACGCCAACAGGCGGGAAGCGATCGACAAAGAAACATTGGACAGCTTTTTAGACGGATTACCAGCAGATTACAGGAACTCGTTGCAATTAGCAGGTATCAGGAACTTTCGCGATGCCTGCACCAAAGCGATAGAAATCGGGAAAAGATTTGAACGCGACCGGGAAAGAACCAGGCCGGACAAATCGCAACCCAATAACACAAACAAACCTGCATGTAAAATCTGTAAGCGCACAAATCACGAAACTGAAAATTGCCGTTTCAAGAACGCGGATTCAAAAGTCCCTAAACCTGAATTTAATAATGAAAAACGACGAACTGACTCACCAAAACCAACTGACTCAACTCACAAACTCCCACCTAAAATCTGTAATTATTGTAAATTCACCGGTCACACGATTGACGAATGTCGGAAAAGAAAATACAATGAAGAGCAGAAAAAGACTTTCCAGAAACAGGGAAACGAAGCGGGGCCCTCAGGTAGTCGCATAACTCCCCGAGAGACGGGCCACACGCGAACGGTACACCCAACGGAAATTTTAGACAATCTAGAATGACAAGCGTCAACTTAAGTCTAGGAGCGGTACCTACTGTCAAGATACAAGCAAAAGAATTAACTTCAGAAACAGAATTCATGATAGATACAGGCGCAGAACCCAATATCATTAAAATCAGCTGTATCAGGGACATAGGGCACATAGACACGAACGACATCATACAGATGCGAGGCATAGGAGACAATCTCGTGAGCTCCGTAGGCAAAATCCAAATTAAAATCGCCGACGGACCCGTTAATTTCCATGTCGTACGCGACAATTTTTCAATCAAACAAGGAGGAATTCTAGGGTCGGCATTCTTCCGTGAGACTCAAACTACAATTGGTTACAAAGACGAGTGCTTAATAGTTAACGGAACAAAGATTCCATTTCATACCAATTTAATATCAATAATAGAACCAAGAATGATACAAATTATCAAAGCCAATATCTCAAACTCAGAGCTCACAGAAGGATACTTACCCAAAATAGAAACAATTCCGGGAGTTTACCTGGGCGAAGCCATTTACAAGGTCTATCAAGGCCAAATCTTTCTACCTATCATAAATACCACTGAGAAACGGTTCAAACTGCAAACTCCAACATTTAGCTTACTCCCATTCCAAGAGGAAGAACTAGACTCCGCCACAGAGACAGAGTCAGTCACCTCATTACAATGTGAATCCGATTCCATTGTTCCGGGCATGCACGAGTCTACCTTAGGGCCTGACACAAAATGCATGAAGCCAAATGCCAAATCAGCAGTCACTATAACCACTCAAGGTTCAAATTTCTACTTAAATCTTAATTCTACTAAATCTTGTTCAGAAGAAACAGATCCAACCTCTAACTTCAATCCTACTTTTACAAATGAGCTCTCAGATATTCTAGCCATTGAAGGCGCCCGACCCTGTGTAATAAACACAGAGGGAACAAATTCCACTAACCTTGTAAATCCAATCAAACACGACCTAACCGACGGATTGACCAAAGTATTGGACCAACTCCGTTTAGACCACCTAAGCCAAGAAGAAAGAAATAGCATAGAAAAATTAATAGCGGAAAACGCAGATAGATTCCACATACCCGGTAAACCATTAGAATCTACCAACGCTATAGAACACGGGATCACCACAACCGACGAGGTCCCGATTAATACACGACAATACAGGTTTCCGACTGTCCATAAGGACGAGATCAATAAACAAGTAGCAGAACTTGTAAATAATAAGTTGATTGAACCATCGTTGTCTCCACATAATTCCCCGGTTTGGATAGTTCCCAAAAAACCCGACTCAAAGGGAAATAAGAGGTGGCGAATGGTTATTGACTACCGCAAACTAAACGAAAAAACAATAGGCGATGCGTACCCCCTGCCGAACATTGTAGAAATTTTAGATCAGTTGGGAAGCGCCAAGTATTTTTCGGTATTCGACTTAGCATCAGGATTTCACCAGATTAGAATGAAAACGTCAGACAAAGCTAAAACAGCATTCACTACCTCGCATGGGCACTACGAATGGTGTCGTATGCCTTTTGGTCTAAAAAACGCACCTGCGACCTTTCAACGTCTTATGGATCGCGTGCTGTCAGGACTACAAGGTAGCGAACTGTTTGTGTACCTAGATGACATAGTCGTATATTCCAGCTCACTAGAAGAACACGAACAAAAATTCAGAAATCTAATGGATCGATTAAGAGGAGCAAACCTGGTTTTGCAACCTGATAAGTGTGAGTTTCTCAGAAAGGAGGTTAACTACTTAGGCCATGTTATTAGTGAGGAAGGTCTTAAACCAGATCCAAAGAAGTTAGAAGCGGTTAAGGAATTCCCAGTCCCGAAAAATCCAAAAAACATCAAACAATTTTTAGGACTAGCTGGCTATTATAGACGATTTATTCCTAATTTTTCAAAAATAGCTAAACCCTTAACAGAACTATTAAAAAAGGAGATCAAATTCAAATGGGGAAATAAACAACAAGAGTCATTTAAAAACTTAAGGGATAGACTATGCGAAAAGCCAATCTTACAATATCCTGACTTCACAAAACCATTTATCCTAACGACTGATGCGTCAGGATATGCCATAGGCGGAGTTTTAAGCCAGGGCACGATAGGAAAAGATTTACCTATAGCATATACCTCAAGACTCTTAAACACAGCAGAACAAAATTACTCGACCATTGAGAAGGAACTCCTAGCGATAGTATACGCAGTATTACACTTTAGGCCATACTTATATGGAAACAAATTCATACTAGTAACAGATCATAGACCACTAGTGTGGCTCAATTCAGTTAAAGATCCATCATCGCGACTCGTAAGATGGAGATTAAAATTAGCAGAGTACGAATACACCATGATGTATAAACCTGGACAAGTAAACTTAAACGCGGATGCACTTTCCCGAAACCCAGTAGGTATGAGCGAAGATCCCCAGTCGACAAGACGAATAGGAATAAATCCGTTGCTACGAGCAAAGGGCAATATATTCGACATACCAAAAGGTTACCCGATAGTCCACACAGCATCGCAAGATTTCACGTTCAAACGAGGTCTAGGACCTGAAATTTTAGCCAAATTCGGTCAAATAGAAAGATTAAAAACCTTCAAAACTCCAGTAGGTGGAGTAACCGCATTATATCACGAAGGAAGAATGGTTTTTTATTTAGTCATCAAACAACGCGACGAAGACAGAGCCAACCTCAAAGATATGGAACGAGCATTATTCAAGCTCAAGGAACTAACCGACTCGTTTAAAATATACCACTTTGCAATAACATCATTGGATTGTGAGGAAAACGGTTTATGCTGGGACCAAGTAGAAACGATACTTCTTCAAATTTTTGGTAAAATACCTTATAAAATACGAGTATTCAAACAAGGCCCACCATACCCCATTTTCGCCACTAATACCAACGAAACAAACGTTCAATTAAAAAATGTCCGAGAAACAGATACAGATCTATTCCTAATAGATGAATCCTACTCTCTCACACACTGTGTAGGACGAGACTTCCTTATGGGAGCAGGCATAGCAATAGAATTTAAAAAACGTTTCGGTCAAGTACAAGAACTCTTGGATCAGAACAAAGGGGTAGGAGAAGTAGCTTACATCAGAGATAAAGATAGATATATCTTCTACCTAATAACCAAAGAAGAAAGCAAGGGTAAACCAACATATACCACTCTGAAACGTAGTCTTTACGAATTACGCAGAATCTGTATCAAGCTCAACGTACAAAAATTAGCCATGCCAAAATTAAGTTGTGGATTAGATAAATTAGATTGGACACAAGTCAAAGAAATTATAATCACAATTTTTTCCAAACCCTTTCAAGTGTTAGTAAGCACGTATAAACCACTTGACAACGGAAGCATTCCTTCCCGAACATACTCGAGTCCAGAGTGTAACATGAGCTCAGATAACGACTCTGATAGCAAGACTAGCACCGACTCCAACGATGACAACAATGACGAAGTCAATCTTAACGCAATAACAAACGACTCCGACGACGAAAATGACCATGAGAACTCAGACACCGAAGATTCAGACGACGAAATATTAGGAGAAGAAATAAACTATGAAATACGACCACAAAATCTAATTAGTGAAATAAACGAAACACGCGATAGACTCTCAATGCAGAAGAAACATTGGGTATGTTTCATAACTACCAAAGGAGAACCTTGTGACGAAGGTAGTAGAGACCTCTTACAGGCCGATAAACTTCCTAAATTCAGAAATTTGAGCTTAGCTAGGGCAACAGTAAGATCAGTAGGTAACAGGCAATGTATAGGCCTACCTATAAAGGAAACGGAGAAAACACAGCTTGACGAAGAAATATTCAAGGAAAGCTTACGCTCACTAATCAACGTCATATACGAACTTAACATTCATGAGATTGCTTTAGCCGAAACAAATAAAATAGACTCTCTAACTTGGCCAACTATACTAGAATTACTAAAACAAATATTTGCAGATGTACCATGCAATATCCTCATATGTAAAAACCTCGTTCGAATCCCTAAAGAAGACGAAAGAGCGAACATATTGCAAGAATACCACGGCTCTGCCGTAGGTGGCCACAAAGGCATTACCAAAACATTCAATAGAATTCGCCAAAACTTCTTTTGGGATGGAATGAAAGAACAAATCAAAAATTTCGCAAATTCATGCCTAGGATGCCAAACCAAAAAGCTAACTAGGGTAAAAACTCGTCAACCCATGACATTGACAGACACACCAGATACAGCTTTTGAAAAAATAGCAATAGACATTGTGGGTCCTTTACCCATCACCCCTTCAGGAAATGAATATATCCTGACCATGCAGGATCAGTTGACTAAATTCTCATTGGGAATCCCACTCAAGGAAACTACATCGACTAGTATAGCCGATGCTTTGGTACGAAATTTCTTTTGCAAATATGGGGCACCCAAAAAGATCCTTACTGATCAAGGGGCTAACCTAACCAGTGCTCTTATGAAGCAAATTGCAAAAAAATTTAAAATTAAACAATGTAGGACTACGGCTTTCCATCCACAGTCCAATGGATCATTAGAGCGGTCACACATAGTAATGACCGAGTATTTGAAGCAAATAATTATGAGCAACAAAGATAGGGACCAATGGTTAGACCAAGCCATGTTCTCGTACAACACTAGCGTACATGAGGGAACTAAGTATACCCCGTACGAATTGGTGTACGGGAGACTGGCGAGGCTACCATCGGACCACGATATTATCGAACCTGTCAAAGATAAGAGCTACGAACAGTATTTATTAGAGTTATACCATAGAATTCACGAAATCCAGCGTTTAGCTAAGGAAAATCTGAATCAAGCAAAAATCAAATCTAAATATTATTATGATGAAAAACTCAACCCAATAAATTTGTCAATAGGAGACAAGGTATTTCTATTGAAAGAACCCAAGAAAGGAAAACTAGGGGACCAATACACAGGCCCACATGAGATTACTGAAATCTTAGAAAACCAGAACATAAAAATCACTGTAAACGGCAAGGACAGAATAGTCCACCGTAACAAGCTAAAAATAGCTCGATAGATTAAAATATATATAAGTACTCACCATAAACATATGTTACATTGACACATCTATTATTATTACTATGTTTTAGAAGTAATGCAGCTCAGGCGACCTAAATCTGAAATAATAACACTATACGAAAACCCTAATATGGATCGCCGCCGCATAATTATAACTAGAATAACCAATAAGGCAATTGTAAAAACCAATAGAAAACTAACATTATGGGAAAAGGAGGCACTTGAATGTTTAATCGAATCCGGATTAATAACAACAAATTATAGATATCGGGTAGCGATAACTAACGCCAACCTTATATTTGAATTTATGCTAAAACATCAATCTAAAGACGATGATATCTTTTTTGTTTATAAACCAGATGAAAATAAGACCTATGTTAACGTTACAAAAAGCAACAATTTCCTCTCATTCCGATTCGTACATACAAACGCCTGCTTACCGACATGAGACTAAAATTCATGCACAAAATACACATATATTTCTGTATTAATATATGTATGATAAAAATTTCGGAACCTTCTGTTCCAGAATAAACAATGTATCAAATCATTTTCATCCTCTTGCTTCCACTCACGCAAGCCCTCATCGGATACGATTGCGGGTTAGGCAACCTTAACATTACTACACTCAGTCTAGTAGATGCCATGGATTGTGACCTGGCAGATACGGAACCCAAGGTGGAACAAGTATACGGACAACTACTGCAATTATCAGACTTTAAGAAAACTAGGGTCATCCAATGCAGAGTAGAAGTCGATAGGACCGCTAAGCATTGCGGTATGCACTCACACACATCAGAACTAACCAAGGGACGTGTGGTTTATCTGAAACAAATGAGCGATGAAGCTTGTTACAAACTACACTCAGAAGGGTCTCTAGCCATAGGAAACAAGTATTTTACTAATATAAATGCTAATCAAACAACAAGAATCAGCTCAACCTTGGCTGGACAGATTGAATCGAATGGACGTTGCGAGGGAGAATTCTTTGACGACGGCTACGGACAATACTCTCAAGCTATAGTAACAGCGGTAATTACGGTTAGTCTACAAGTACAGGAAGCTACTGTTCGACTAAATTCCAAAACTCTTATCCTGAAAAATGGAATTTCTGAAGCATTAGACAAAAGGTGGTGCTTCGATGAGGAAGGTGGCTACTCATTTTGGGAAGATGTGCCTAGTAACGATTGCAAGTTTACAGCGTATGATGTACTATACGAAGGATTCATAACAAAGATGAAGGAAGTTGATCAAAAGGAACCACAGGGCCCGCCCGAGATCTACTCCATAACAACTGACGAACTAACATTCGCCCTCATTAAAACCACAGAAAAAAGGATTTGCGGATACACCCTTTATCAAACGGAACATCCCAAACTTCTCATATTCGAGACAACAAGAGGTAACACCTTCAAAGAAAAATCTAACCTTATTGTAGAAAATACAGATATCTTCACCTACGTAAACTCTAAGTTTGTTTATGTAGAAAAACACATTCGGAATCAGATAAAATCCCTATATCGGGATGTGATCACACAAAAATGCGAACTAGAAAAACAAGTCATTAGTAACGCACTAACCATAGCAACTCTATCACCAGATGAATTTGCCTATAACTTAATGCACGGTCCAGGCTACATGGCCACAATCGCAGGAGAAGTAGTACATATCGTAAAATGTACTCCAATCGAGTGTCACCTACGCAAGACCGATGCCTGTTTTTCAGAACTACCAGTAACAGCAAGAAATACTTCATTATTCATAACACCAAAATCTAAAATCTTAATTCAAACAGCTACCAGAAAAGAATGCAATCCAATATTAGCATCCATGTATAAGGTAGATAATCTATGGTACAAATTTATCCCTGGTCCTATGGAAGCAGTTCCACCTCAAGCAATCCAACCTAAAACGAAGATGACATGGAAATACATCAATCCAAGCCCATTAGGGACAAGCGGGATCTATAATCAAGCAGATCTCCAAAAACTTGAGGATCACCTGATGTTCCCCGCTGAACGACCCGCAGTACTCAACAACCTGGCGAGAGGAGCTACGGGACACGCTACAAACCAAGATGGCATCTCATTCTACAACATGCTAGACGAAGATTCACTCAACAAGATTGCGGAATCTACAGGAAAAAGGCTTTGGAACGGATTCATAATGTTCGGTTCAGCTACGGCAGGAGTCATGGGACTTCTGATCATACTCAGAATGATAAAATTCGCTGTGAACACAATAATCCATGGCTACACGCTTCAACAAGTATATGGGTGGAGTATTCATATGTTAGGAGCGGTATGGAGCTCAGTAACACACCTGCTAATTTACCTTGCAAAAAGACCAGAGAAGGAAGAAGGAAAAGATATAGAGAAGGGAGCGGAACTCCAAGAAATTAGGCCAAACGCACCCCAGGAGACACCTACCATCGAGGATCTACAAGAACGCCTCAAACTACGACAAATGTCAAGCACCGCTTAAACATTTGAAACCCAGGGGGGAGGTGTGACGATCCCAGAAGGATCTCACCATCAACAGCCAACCATCCCCTTAATTATAACATATATTCATGATTACCATTTCCACTAAAATAAGAACCTTAGCATAAGACAACATCATATATTAAAACTATAAAATTATATCATTTGATAATAAACTACGGTATTGATGACTGACCAGCCATGCTAATCTTGAACTCCAACTGTGAACCAAAACAATAATCTTGGACCACGGATATCAAATTCACTATCCCAAAACACCACGTGCAGTCAGTTATCAAAACCGCGAAACATAACATAAGCAAACTCAGAAGACAACACAAGTCACTCTCCATGGTCCGCACTATGCGAATATAAGCAGCCTCCCTAAAAGAATCGACACACACGTCAATTAGCCAGAGTCAGAGCTGAACCTTTAAAGAGTTCAGACATTAAAAAACAAAGTCAATTTACAATTCTCCAAGTCAAGTAAACTTCAAGTCTGGCCGCGTCCAGCTCCTAAATCTTTCTACTAAATTCACCACTTAAAAGGACCAGCCAGTGCTCTGAGTTTGCTTAAAACCAATTTATCAATTTAACAATTTAACAATTTCTAAAAGTGTAAATTACCATCCAATATCTTGAATGAACCATATAAATTTTTCATATATATATATATATTATAAACAAAGTTATTCTAACATCACCTCATCGTAAGTTCTCAGCATTCTACTTAATCACAGCTCTATAATACTTCACCATTCTTACCATCTCGTTGAGCCTAAGCCCCGACAGGCGAAAGTTGAAAACATAATAGTACAGAACTATCGCCAAGCCAGGCTCTGGCAATATACGAGTCTTCCTTAGAATAAATCCAATCACTCCACATTTCTGAAATAAGCCAAAATCATACAACGGGCAAAGAATAACAGTAATAAGCCTAAAACCGGCTAATACTAGTTGAGTCATTGCCACAATTGATCCCAGGCTAATTCAGAAATTCCTATCTTAAATATTAAAACCCAAATCCCTTACAATAAAGGCGATGTGCTAATCAAAGAACTCGCCATAACCTTATTCTTCCCCTATAGATGAATAATGGAGTTGTGATTAAAAGGAAGAAAAAGAATAGACGCGGGGGTAAGGCCGTTAAAGCTCGAATTGCAAAGGCAAAACAAAGAGATAAGGAACGTGTCAAACCAGCGTTAGTAAATACAGAACTAAAAAGTGATTCAGAGACAACTATCAATCACCCTGGTGCATATTCCCCAATTTCCGATTTCGAAAACTATCCTCCCAGAAGCCCGTCACCTGGACCTTGGGACTATATTCACGAGCAGACTCACGAACCTACCGACCAAACCCCCAGATTTACCACTACTCAACACCTAGTAGATTACCAGAACGGGGTCTGTATAGTGGAAACGATTGAAACTACCCATTCGACCAGAAGGTACAGCGTTCCTGAACATCACCCGGCTTCACAACATTATTCCCCTACACCCTCTACGCCCAAAATTGTGGAGACTATCGATTTGGACTAAACAAAAACTTAGCGAGATAGTAAGTACCTATTACTTTGTCCCAATAAATTACGCGTATAAGACTCTTTTCTTCTGACGCAAAATTAACCTTGTCATAAGCCCATCTGGCACATGACAACAGGCTGAACATTATTCTATCGAAATTATACCGAGAGCTGCTCTTCGCTAATAGCGGTGACACATGCGCAGGAAAGTGTCCCGAATGAGCAACAATACCCCATAATCTAATCTATAAATTTTTACATGAAGCATAGTTCGGAGACATTATGGCCCCAAGGCATGCGCGTTATGTGTTATCCATGATTTTGTATGCGAAGCATAGTTCGGGGACATAATGGCCCCAAACCATGCGTTATGCGTTTTCCGTATCCTAGTCGTTCATCCGTGATGAATTTTTGTTCTTCGTCCTGTGACCAAAGGGCATTTTTTGCCGACAAGAATTGTTTTTTTTTTCATAAGAATCGAAATAAAAGATTTCAGTCTTTCTGGTGAAGTATGAAAGATTAGAGTCCACATTTTCAATATTTCTCGAGACGGGCTGAACATTATTGTATCACAATTTTACTCAAGGCTGCTCTTCGCTAAAAGCAGTGACCCATGTGCCGAAAAGTGTCCTGAAGGAGCGAAAATACCGCATAATCTGAGCTATAACTTTTTACATAGAGTATAGTTTGAAGACATCATGGTCCCAAGGCATGCGCGTTATGTGTCATCCATCATTTCGTATGCGAAGCATAGTTTGGGGACATGATGGCCCCAAACCATGCGTTATGCGTATTCCGTAAGTATGGTCGTTCATCCGTATTGTATTCTTCGTGAAGTCGTTCATCCGTGATGTATTTTTGCTCTTCGTCCTGTGACCAAAGGACATTTTTTCCGATAAGAATTGATTTTTTATAGGAATCGAAATAAAAGATGTCAGTCCTTCTGGTGAAGTATGAGAGATGGGAGTCCACATTTTTAACATTTCTTAAGACAGGCTAAGCATTATTGTATCAAAATCTTACTCAAGGCTGCTCTTCGTTAAAAGCAGTGACCCATGCGCAGAAACGTGTCCCGAATGAGCATTAATACCACATAATCTAATCTATACATTTTTACATAAAGCATAGTTTGGAGACATTATGGCCCCAAGGCATGCGCGTTATGTGTTATCCATGATTTTGTATGCGAAGCATAGTTTGGGGACATGATGGCCCCAAACCATGCGTTATGCGTTTTCCATGTGTATAGTCGTTCATCCGTGATGTATTTTTGTTCTTAGTCCTGTGACCGAAAGGGCATGATTTATTTGGATGAGAATCGAAATGAAAGATCTCAGTCCTTATCGTGAAATATGAAAGATTGGAGTCCACTTTGTTAATATTTCTCGAGAGAGGCTGAACATTATTGTATCAAAATTTTACCGAAGGCTGCTCTTCGCTAAAAGCAGTGACCCATGCGCGCAGAAGAATCTCCCGAATGAGCGACAATACCTCATAATTTGATCTATAAATGTTTACATATAGCATAGTTTGCAGACATTATGACCCCAAGGAATGCGCGTTATGTGTTATCCATCATTTTTTATGCGAAGCATAGTTTGGGGACATAATGGCCCCAAACCATGCGTTATGCGTTTTCCGTGTGTATAGTCGTTCATCCGTATTGTATTTTCCGTGTAGTCGTTTATCCGTGATGCATTTTTGTTTTCCGTCCTGTCACCAAAGGGCATTTTTTCCGATAAGAATTGTTGGTTAGACCCTTCAAGTAGAAAAACGAAGAAATCGCATATTTCCAAAGTTTTACATGTTTAAGAATTTCAAAAATGATTCAAGTGCTACATATTTTTGAAGAGCTCATTTATGCGCGTAGAATGCACTATGGGAAGTTATGATTTTGTTCATGCATGGCTGAGATAAGTAGAGTTGAAAATGTAGTAATTAAATTTTTGGTATAATTATGAAAGCGATATAAATTGAACCAATTATTTTCATGCTCTGTAACTGTTGGGGACATCTCATGTAGTAACAAGGAATCTGAATCTGCATTGGCGTCGGATTCGATGACCTCCGGCCAAAAACCGATCCGGTCCACGTGGAATACCCCATACGTATAATCTTATCTATAATTTTTCAAATAAAGCATAGTTTGGAAACATTATGACCCCAAACCATGCGTTATCTATACATACAATAATCTAGGATTCATATATAGCATAGTTTGGAGACATAGTGACCACAAGCCATGCGTCATGTGTTATCCATGATTTTTGATGTAAAGCATAGTTCGGGGACATAATGGCCCCAAACCATGCGTTATGCGTTTTCCGTGTAGTCGTTCAACCGGTACACTTTTCTGCGCATGGCTCACTGATTTTGTTACCACACTGGATTCTGGTTTTTGGCCAACCCCCAACAACAAATATAAAGACACCCCCTCCCCCCTCGACCCCCTTCCTACTTCCCCCGCGCCCCGTTGCTGATATGAACTGGTTCCAATGTTATTCGATTTGCAAAATATTAAAAAATCAGTTTTTAAGCCCACCGCACGATCTTCAGAGGCCCGTATCTTGCGTTTGGGGGATCCGAAAAATATTTTCGACCCATACTTCAGAATCATACAACTCCCATTTTCAACGCCGACAGATTCGATATTTTCGACAAAATATTGTTGAGAATTGTTACTCAACATTCCAATACATTTCGTAAATTGACTACCTTCAATAATTAAGCAAGGCATGACCTGGAATGCGACAAAGCGCATCGCATTGCAGGTTGCGCCAATAATCGAGTAAGCATTATGTAAGTTATAAATTAGGCTAAAGACGGAGCCGCGCTTCAGTCTTGAGCAGATACCTTGAAGAAAGCGGAGGCTATCTCCGAATACTCATTGACTCGAACCGGAGCAAGTGCTCCAAACGCAATTCTTTTGTACTTGTTAAATATTAAATAAAAACTACTTTGTCGCTATCTAGCACTTAGAGTGATTGTCAAAGATCACCTCTGGGAACAACCCTTTTAATTCCCCATTCCTTGAATAACGGGAGTTAAACAACTTACAACATTGGTGGCAGCGGTCTAGCGGATAAACCAGAGCTTGCAAGATAGTTGACGCTAAAAGAAAAGTAGAAAAGTGAAATAAAAAATAAATAAGTAAAAAAGAAGAAAGTTAAAGGTGCAACACGCAGTCGTTGTAACCTAGTGAAAGATACATCGCAAAGAAAGAGCTACAGCACGCAGCATTCGTGGCCAAGGCAAAGGAACCAGCACGGGGTACCTACAGCAGCAGCAGCAGAAGCAGCAGAACGCAGCGGTTCAACAGTACCAGAGGAATCAGAGGGTCAGCAACAGCCCAGCAGAAGCGGAAAAGCGAGATGAAGATATTCATTTTTATGTAAGTCAGTTTGAAATCCTCGCAGTTTTAGTATTTAAGCCGCAAACATTGTCATTGAGAGCTAGCTGCCAGTTAGAAGCGTGCGAGCATTTAGAAAATTTTCATGTTTAGAGTATACAAAGAGTTTTAGATATTTTTTCGTCAAAGTAACGAGTCAGTCAGGCTCATCAGGCTTGGATTAGAATTTTCGATTAGAGTAGATGTCTGCTACTTGGAATAAGATTGAGGAACTTGTCGCGCAAGGTCAAACCGGGTGGATACAGGATCTTCGAAAAGAGGTCCTCCTACAAGTTTGCGAAAGATACGGTCTAGCAGTCGGTGATTCAAACACTGTAGAGGAGATTAGGGCAACCTTACGAGCATTTATTAAAAGCAATAGAAAGGGACAGCCAACTCCTTCCCCAAAGCCTAGACCAGGCACTTCCTTTTTTCCTGACCTACCTCAAACAGCATCCCAGGAGACAATACCCATTCCGGGTCCGGTTCCTGACGAGAAAGAATCAAGGCAACACACAGCAACCAAGATGACGGACTACTTGTCATTGAAGGAGGTGCGGCAGATGGTCAACGTTTTCGATGGAAGCGAGCCACGTAAGGTGGACGATTTGTTGCAAACAATCGAGTATGCGAAAGATAAAGTAAATCCGAATCAAAGACCAGACGTGTTAGAATTGGTCCTAAAAACAAAGATACAGGGCGAAGCAGCCATGGAACTCAGATATAAAGATATAAATTCTTTCGAAAAGCTGAAACCGAGCTTTTGGCATTGTACGGAGTTAAAAGCTCTACGCCAGCATTGTTGGTAGAATTATTTTCAAGTAGACAGAAAACGGGTGAAAACGCGCATGATTTCGGAAAGAGGGTTACGCGTCTTATGATGGATCTTATTAGAGCATGCGGAGCTAGGACAAATATAGCAGCGGAAAGAAAAGGAATAGAAGACCTACTCAGATATCAAACACTTGCCATTTTCGAAAACGGGCTACATTATAATTTGAGAATGATCGTAAAATCGTACCATTTCTCGGAACTTTCGGCTTCAATAAAGGGCGCGGAAGAGGAAGAAAAATCGCAAAACGGCGTAAACTCTATAAATCGGAGAACGAACCAGCCGGGCGATAGGAATACATCAGCAGTGAAGTGTCTGAAGTGTAATCAAACGGGACATTTTGCACGGGATTGTACCCAGGTGAAATACAAGCAATCGTTACCTACAGCAGGTCAGAGTAGATCGGTGCATCGTGTAGAATTAGTATGCAATTTTTGTAAACGCAGAGGGCACCTATATAAAGATTGTAGGGATAGAATGCGTCGCGATGAACGACGATCAGGAAATAACGGTAGCGGATCAGGCGAAAACCAAAAAGCTAGTACGGGTTACTCCCAAAATTCTTATAGTAAAAACGCAGGACATGAAGGATCCCAGCAATCGACGAGGAATGCAGGATCGTACAAATCCATGAACGTCGCCAACACAGATAGAGCAAGTCGGAACAGAATAGAATTAAAGGCGAACGGAACCACTAAGGAAAGGATGACTCTTTTAGTAGACTCTGGTGCCGACGCCAGCATCATCAAAATAGGGATGTTGAAAGATGATTTGCCAGTTTTAGAAGAAACGACGAGTTTATCGGGAATAGGACAAGGCGTTGTTGAGGCACTTTGTAAAGTCATATTAACAATCCCATTGAAAGATACAAGTATTGAGCACCCTTTCTTTGTGGTAAGAGACGATTTCAGTCTAGATGCGGATGGCATCATTGGAATAGATTTCATAGAGGATCACGAAGCCGCGATAGGTAAAAGCGCTCAAGCATTTTTCATACACGGGCAACGTTTCGAGCTCTTACGACCGTTAAAAACGGAGAAAATTAGGTTAGCGCCGCGAACAATAAGGAAGGTCAGTGCAAAAACAAATAGTAAGTTCATCGGCATTGTAGAGAAGAAGGAACTCGCCGACGGAGTATACCTAGGAAATTGCTTAACTAAACCGGCGAACCAAGAATGCATAGTAGACATTTTGAACCTAAACGATCACGAGGTGATATTGGAGACGCCGACCGTGGAATTGGAGGAGTTATGCGAGGAAAATAGCGAAACGAGCGACGAAGAAGCAGCCTACATAGGTTTAATAACTGGTAGAACGGGTAACCAACGAATCAAGCTAGTACATGATACCATTCGCACAGATCATCTTAACGAGGAGGAGAGAAATACTCTACTTAAGATATGCGAAAAGTATAGCGAAATCTTCTATTTACCAGGGGATAAGCTAGGCGTTACTAACGCGACCAGCCATACAATTACATTGACGGATGGGGGAAAACCGATTAATGTTCGTCCATACCGCCTACCTGAGTCGCAGAAACAAGAGATAAACAAGCAAATAGAAGCCATGTTAGAGAGTAACATAATACGCCCGAGTCGTAGCCAATGGAACGCACCGCTTCTAGTAGTACCGAAAAAACCTGACGCATCAGGAAAGCAGAAATTTAGGATAGTCGTCGACTACAGAAAATTGAACGAGATCACGGTAGGGGATTCGTATCCTTTGCCAAATATTACAGAAATATTGGATCAGTTAGGAAAAGCGAAGTACTTTACTACATTAGACCTCGCCTCGGGATTTCATCAGATTCCGATGGCTGAAGAAGACAAGGAAAAAACTGCTTTCTCAACAGCACATGGGCATTATGAGTATAATTCAATGCCATTCGGAATGAAGAATGCGCCAGCGACATTCCAACGTTTGATGAATACCGTTTTAGCAGGGTTACAAGCATCTAAATGCTACGTTTATTTAGACGACATTGTAATTCATGGAGCAACACTGAAAGAGCACAACGATAGGCTCATCGAGGTACTAAAGCGACTGCAGGAGAGCAATCTCATCCTCCAGCCAGACAAATGTCAATTTCTTCGAAAGGAAACTAGTTATTTAGGGCATGTGATAACGTCGGAGGGAATTCTCCCAGATCCCTCGAAAATCGCGGACGTCAAGAAATTTAAGAGCCCGACAAACGTTAAACAGGTGCAGTCATTTTTAGGGCTAGCAGGTTATTACAGGAGATTCATAGAAGGATTTTCGAGTATAGCACGACCGTTAACGCAACTTACGCAAAAGGGACGCAAGTTCGAGTGGACAACGGTAGAAGAAAGCGCATTCGAAACGCTAAAATCAAAGCTCATCACGGCACCCATCCTAAAGTATCCGGATTTCACGAAACCTTTCTTGATAACAACAGATGCATCCGACAAGGCAATCGGAGCAATCCTCTCTCAAGGACCAATTGGGCAAGATTTACCAATAGCGTACGCAAGTCGAACGCTTAACAAGGCCGAAAGAAATTACTCGACCACTGAGAGGGAAATGTTAGCAATCGTCTTCGGGACTAGGCAGTTTAGACCATACGTATATGGAACGCATTTCACTGTGATCACGGATCACCTCCCTCTTAAATGGATCTTCAAAATCGAGGATCCTGGATCAAGGTTACTGAGAATGAGATTAAAACTCGCCGAACACGAGTATGATGTAGTTTACAAACCTGGAAAACTAAATACGAATGCGGACGCGCTCAGCAGAATATATAAGATTTACAGCAACAACCAGGAATTCGAAGAGGAAAAACCTTTGGAAGAAGGTACGGAACCTTCAGAAGGTACAAACATTCTCGTAGTATCAGAAGAAAAAGAAGAAGAAGAAGAGGAAAAAGAAGATGATGATGAATCGGAACCGGAATACACAGAAGACAAGAAGAAAAAGATCTTGTACGAATATCACGACGCACCCATGGGTGGGCACCAAGGCGTATCGCGTACTCTAGAACGCATAAAAATGGAACACAGGTGGCCGAATATGCGCAAAGAAGTAGAAGATTACATAGGTAAATGCGAGAAATGTCAGAAAAATAAAACGCAGAGGAAACTGAAAGCACCCATGATAATCACCGATACTCCTTCGAAAGCCTTCGAAAAATGTGCGCTAGATATCGTAGGGCCGTTGACTGTAACTAATACAGGCAATAAGTATGTACTTACGTTTCAAGATGCTTTAACCAAATTTAGCAAAGCTATGCCAGTGGCTGACCAGGAAGCTTCCACAGTGGCTAGAGAATTCGTAAAAAATATTATATGCGAATATGGAACACCCAAGGTAATCCTTACTGATCAGGGAACGAATTTTTTAAGCAATGTATTTAAGAATATGTGTAAGCTTTTGAAAATCGAGAAAATTCAAACGACGGCATATCATCCAGAATCTAACGGAGCACTGGAACGATCACATAGAACACTAGCAGAATATCTAAGGAGTTATATCGAAGAGGACCAGAGCAACTGGGATGAGTGGTTGCCGTACGCAATGTTCACGTACAACACAACCCCTCACACTGCAACAGGGTACACCCCGTACGAGCTTGTTTTCGGGCACCCGGCAGAAATACCATCATCGGTAAAGCAAGCGCCGAGACTTACTTACGCGTATGACGACTACGTTCAGGAACTACGCGAAAGACTTAGGGCGGCTAATCTCAAAGCAAAAGAGAATCTGGAAGCAGCCAAGGGAAAAGCAAAATCATACTACGACAAAAAAACGGTAGAGACAAAATTCCAGCCAGGAGATAAGGTTCTTCTACTAGATGAGACGGTTCGGCGGGGGAGATCAGCGAAATTAACGCCAAAGTATGTAGGTCCATACGAGATCACGGAAAAGCATTCGGATGTCAACTACACCATCCGGAAGGGTCGGAAGGAGACCAAAGTTCACGCCAACCGATTGAAGTTATTCGTAGAACATTGACTAGAAGGAGAGAAGCACGTCCCCAGCACCTATCCCACCCCTCGCCATATTCCTCACAAATTTCACCACATAACAAAGGGAGGGGATGCATTAGTAGTAATATCTAAATTGACTTGCAGATCATGCCTGGCGATGGCGCTGGCAAAAGAAGAAATCAGCCCATCTTTCAAGATCGAGAGGTTCAGGGATAATCCGGGCGTTTACTTCGAGAAAATAGGGACGCTGCAGGTGTACAAAGATAGGTGGAGCTTAGTAATAGACATGGACCTCCGCACGGTATTCGAGAGAGAAAAAAATGTGAAGGCACACCTGAACAATATACGCAAGACATGCGAGATTCCAGATAACGCAGGCTCGCTTTTATGTGAGACTATGAGTGAAACAGTAGGAAATTTGTTAGATAAGGTTGATAGGGGTTTGCAACTAGTCCGCGACGTCACATGCGTCGGGCCGGCACGAAAGCGCCGAGGTTTGATAGACGGTTTAGGCTCGATAGCAAAATCCTTGTTCGGGACTATGGATGCAGCAGATGCGGCTAGGATAGATCAAGAGATCGATGATCTTCGGGAAGATCAAGCCAACCTAAAAACGGCAATGAGTAAGCAAATCCAAATAGTGTCATCGACGCTAGGAGTGTTTAATAATACCATGAGGGTAGTGGAAGAAAATGAGCAAACTTTGCTCGAGATAACTAAGCAGCTTAGTATCAGTCTTTCCAACGGAATAGAGAGAACAGCAGCGAGGCAAAAGCTCGACGAGCATATAGAGGCAATAGGCCTAATAGTAGATGCGTTGCTGAGTGATGTGAAGGATTTGGTACAATTTTTAACAGAAATAAAAAGGGGTATTATCAACCCCACCGTGCTTACTCCAGCCAAAATACTAGAGTACCTCTCGTCGGCACTACCACACCTGCCGGCGGGTCACAGCTTCCCTATACCATTGACGCGACCAGGGGTATCATTGTTGATGACAGTCGCGGATATTAAATCTTACGGGAGGGAAGATACGGTAGTCACAGTAATAGAAATACCTCTAATAGGTAGTGAAGAGTATAGCATCAGCAAAGTATATCCTCTGCCTGTAAGGGCACAAAACGATACCTATTGTTATCTAGAAACAACGGAGGAATTAGCAGTGGTGGACCATGATTATAGAAATTACCTACGAATGAAGGAGGCGGACTTGGGGACGTGTAAACGTTTAGGTGAACACTATTTGTGCGACCCAAGGCGCCCTACGAACTCAATAGGAATAGGTTCACCCTGTGAAATTGCTATTCTCTCAAAGCTGGACGTAGAACTATCACAATGCCCGAAAAGAATTGTTAGGGTAAACAAGGCAACAGTTTTAGTTTTGAATAGACCAGGAACATGGTTATATATAGCTCCAGAGGCCGAGGCAATCACAGTAGCTTGCGAAGGGTTGCCTGCGGCGCGTGAAACATTGATAGGCACTGGCATCATAGCTCTCAACGGGAAATGCGCTGTAACTGCGAAGGATTTCCGTATGGAGACATTACGGCAGTATCAAAGCAGGCAGGAATTCAGTTATCTGCCACCGTACAATCTGAGTCTCCACGAAACAGACTGGGAGGCAATCCCGAAGTCTAACGAGAAAGGTGTCAGTGTAGTACTCAAGAGCGTCCTGCGAGACGCAAACGAGCTAAACTCATTTGGAACTAGCCTTGAGAACCTACATAAGGAATTAGACGATAAGAACAATAGTCACAGGCGGCACCTGCCGTATGTGGCACCTTTGTATCCAATAAGTGGAATAGTATTAGTAGGCATGATAGGTTACATAATCTATAAATGTGTATCTACAGGTAAAGTTAGATGTAAAGAAACGTCAGGGCCAACAGTGGCACCGGAGCCTCCGCAGCCGCGAAAACGGACTCCGGTAGCCAAAGAAACCATTATCAATTTTAAACGGAACACGTCGATCACGGGTACAACATAATCCGGTATTAAAAATTAAATGGATTTTTACTAGAAGCTTGAATTAAATTGGATTAAGAAATTATATATACCTAAGTAACACCAATTATTGTATCTATTATCAAAATGAATAAAACCGGGATTGGACTAAAATAAGATTAGCAAATAAGGATAAGAGTAAGGAAATTTGTACTTAGTAAATAAGGGAAAAATAGTCCGGAGGCCTATTCTCCTAAGGGGGGAGGGATGTTGAGAATTGTTACTCAACATTCCAATACATTTCGTAAATTGACTACCTTTAATAATTAAGCAAGGCATGACCTGGAATGCGACAAAGCGCATCGCATTGCAGGTTGCGCCAATAATCGAGTAAGCATTATGTAAGTTATAAATTAGGCTAAAGACGGAGCCGCGCTTCAGTCTTGAGCAGATACCTTGAAGAAAGCGGAGGCTATCTCCGAATACTCATTGACTCGAACCGGAGCAAGTGCTCCAAACGCAATTCTTTTGTACTTGTTAAATATTAAATAAAAACTACTTTGTCGCTATCTAGCACTTAGAGTGATTGTCAAAGATCACCTCTGGGAACAACCCTTTTAATTCCCCATTCCTTGAATAACGGGAGTTAAACAAGTTACAACATATTTTTGCCCTCGAATTTTGAGATGTATTTTTTTTCCGTCCTGTGCCCAAAGCGCATGATTTTTTTAATCAGAATTAATTTCGAATAAGAAACGAAACGAGAGATTTCATCCCTTCTGGTAAAATATGAAAGATTGGAGTCCACTTTGTTAATATTTCTCGAGAGAGGCTGAACATTATTGTATCAAAATTTTACCGAAGGCTGCTCTTCGCTAAAAGCAGTGACCCATGCGCGCAGAAAAATCTCCCGAATGAGCGACAATACCTCATAATTTGATCTATAAATGTTTACATATAGCATAGTTTGCAGACATTATGACCCCGAGGAATGCGCGTTATGTGTTATCCATCATTTTTTATGCGAAGCATAGTTTGGGGACATAATGGCCCCAAACCATGCGTTATGCGTTTTCCGTGTGTATAGTCGTTCATCCGTGATGTATTTTTGTTCTTAGTCCTGTGACCAAAGGGCCTGATTTATTTGGATAAGAATCGAAATGAAAGATTTCAGTCCTTATGGTGAAATATGAAAGATTGGAGTCCACTCTAATAATATTTCTCGATACAGGGTAAACATTATTGTATCAAAATTTGACTGAAAGCTGCTCTTCGCTAAAAGCAGTGACCCATGCGCGCAGAAAAGTCTCCCGACTGAGCAACAATACCTCATAATTTGATCTATAAATGTTTACATAAAGCATAGTTTGCAGACATTATGGCCCCAAGGAATGCGCGTTATGTGTTATCCATGATTTTTTATGCGAAGCATAGTTTGGGGACATAATGGCCCCAAACAATGCGTTATGCGTTTTCCTTGCGTATAGTCGTTCATCCGTATTGTATTTTCCGTGTAGTCGTTCATCCGTGATGTATTCTTGTTCTTCGTCCTGTGACCAAAGGGCATTCTTTCCGATAAGAATTGTTTCTCATTAAGGGAGCTTACCAGTGTGAAATTTTCAAAAAATCGATTTTTTTTTTTTTTTGCTGAACAATCCATTGAGCACGATCTTTCCGACGAAGCAGAAGGGATATTGTATGGACCTGGCATCGCTGATTGACCGTAAGTAAACGATTCACCTAAAATTTCCTCACTTGAAATTTCGAACGCGTTTTTCTCGAAACAGCATTTTTCAAAACGGTGTCCAACTTGGAGGGCAGAGTTTCAAAGCTATCGAGTTGAATTTTTTACACAATATTCTTAACGACATTGTTTATCGTGCTATGGAAGCTTTTTTTTTTTTTTTTTTTGACATCTTCCTATTTTTTTGTAAAAAAAACTGCCAAAAAAAATGCTAAAATCGATACTTTTTGTTCAAACCGGCGCCATTCTTGCAAAAAAAAAAAAAAGCCTCTATAGCACGAAAGCCAATTATATACCGATCAATAATCTTCTTGTGTTTTTTGTTTCAGATCAAAATTGTGACCCGCAACGTGGACACCACATCCAAGTGCATTTTCTGCAACAATTGTTTCATCATTTTTATAGATATTAATTAATAAATAAATCGATCTTTAAAAAATTGTTTTGTATTCTTCAATACCCAATTAATATACAAAAAAAAAAACCAGACCGATTGGATTATTTTTTCTTTAAAAAAAAAATCGCGAAAAACAGCGATTTTTCGGGCTGTCACACTGGAAAGCTCCCTTAATAAGAATCGAAGTGACAGAATTCAGCAGCTGGCCGAAGATGAAGAAAATAATAAGAAGTTCGGGAAAATTAGTTCCAGTCCCCAAATCATCGGTTGAATATAGGAATCTGGTGCTTTCAAACTACGCGTTTGATACATGTTCAGTAATGTCCCCAAATCATCGGTTGAATATATGAATCTGGTGGCTTTAAACTATGCGTTTGATATATGTTTAAAAATATCCTCAAATCATCGGTTTCATAAATGATCTGGTGGTTTCAAACTACGCGTTTGATATATGTTCAAAAATGTCCCCAAATCATCGGTTGAATATATGAATCTGGTGGCTTCAAACGATGCGTTTGATATATGTTTAAAAATGTCCTCAAATCATCGGTTTCATATATGAATTTAGCGGTCTCAATCCATGCGTTTGTTATATATAAATGAGAATGTCTAAAATGACCTTTTGGTCCGAAACTATGCGTTTCATATATATCCTGAAATGTCCTCGAAGTATGCGTTTACTATGTAAAAACTTTGAGACCTGGCCCCAAAGTATACAAATGTCCTCAAACCATGCGCTCGCTCGAAAAATTGTCCCCAGAACATGCCTCCCACATACATATATATATATATATATATCGACGGCAGTATGGAAGAACGTGCTATCTCAAATTATGCCCGAAAAACGTGCTATCTCAAATTGTGCTAGAAGAACGTGCCATCTCAAATTGTGCTAGAAGAACGTGCCATCTCAAATTATGCTGGAAGAACGTGCTATCTCAAATTATGCCAGAAGAACGTGCTATCTCAAATTATGCTGGAAGAACGTGCTATCTCAAATTATGCCAGAAGAACGTGCTATCTCAAATTATGCTAGAAGAACGTGCTATCTCAAATTATGCCAGAAGAACGTGCTATCTCAAATTATGCTAGAAGAACGTGCTATCTCGATAGCGGGATAAAATTCCATTGATACGGCACTGGTATTTGGGGTGTCTGGAGTATAGAAAGCACTGGTTTTTAATAAATCAATCAACTGTTCCAATTTTTCTCATGTATTTAACTCCTTCAATACCGGGATAGGAAATTCGAGTTAAGTTCAAATAAACATTTCTATTTTCTCTTCCGATGTATGTTATTCACATCGGATTTTCAGAACGTTCAAATTAATTATGTTTAAATGAAGGTTTCAACAACCTTACGAGAAACTGAACGTCAGAAGTGTCAACTGTATGCGTGGAACTACACTCAATGTGTATCACACATGTCCCATTTCCTTCCTTTTTGAGTAGTTTAGCGATCGAATTCTCCATAAAAATCATGCACTATTATGAATTGAGTGGTCAAGTAACGTTAATAGGGGAGAGGTGGGTAAGCCCCGGACGGCGGGGTACCCGCGGTCACCTTAAGTTTTGGACACTCACGCGAATAAATTTGGAAAAAACAAACGTGAAAATTAGTGCAACGATCTTGGTCACATTGGTCAACACTTGGCCACCTTTCCCCTAAGTATTTTTTCTTTTTTTTTTCCAGGCAATGACATTTTCATTTACTTCACATTCATACGGATTTCATATATTTATATCATATGATCATGGCGGGTTCAACCTGAATGAACCGATTACATTACGAATAAAATAGCTTTAACAAGGTGTTCGAACCCTTATACAATATCGCGTCACTAATGCCAAAAGGTCGTAACCGCCAAAAAAAAAAATTCCCGTTTTTTTGGTGGCAAAATCTTTTTCATACCATATAACATCATTTAGGCATATCCCCTAAAAAAAAAATTTTTTGGCGCTTACGACCTTATGGCATTAGTGACGCGATATGATATCAATGAGATTAGACATAAAATAAAACAAAAATATACCTCAATGTATAATTTTACTCAAGGTGGTAGTCTCGTGAACACTTTTTGAGATAGATTTTCATGCGAATTTTCATGGATGATCATTGGAGTGCTATAAAAACATTGAATTAATTTGGAGGGGCTGTACTGTTCGGAAGTCAAGATATTAATTATTAAAAAATCGCTGTTTCACACGCGCTCTCACGGCCGAAATCGGACTTTCTGCTAAAAAAAAAAATAGCGAGACAGATTTTTGAAAAAACCTAGGCCAATGGTAGAATAATCCTTTCCACATATTTGAAGAAAAAAAAATGACCTGTTTTTACCGTTCCTAACAAGAAAAAGAAGCTTCAAAATTATGAAAATAATTGATAAAATAATAATAAAATGATAGTAATAATAATAATAATAATATTATTAATAATGATAACAACAACAACAACAACAACAACAACAACAACAACAACAACAACAACAACAACAACAACAACAACAACAACAACAACAACAACAACAACAACAACAACAACAACAACAACAACAACAACAACAACAACAACAACAACAACAACAACAACAACAACAACAACAACAACAACAACAACAACAACAACAACAACAACAACAACAACAACAACAACAACAACAACAACAACAACAACAACAACAACAACAACAACAACAACAACAACAACAACAACAACAACAACAACAACAACAACAACAACAACAACAACAACAACAACAACAACAACAACAACAACAACAACAACAACAACAACAACAACAACAACAACAACAACAACAACAACAACAACAACAACAACAACAACAACAACAACAACAACAACAACAACAACAACAACAACAACAACAACAACAACAACAACAACAACAACAACAACAACAACAACAACAACAACAACAACAACAACAACAACAACAACAACAACAACAACAACAACAACAACAACAACAACAACAACAACAACTATCAAAAGTTTTCGAGTACAACTCGGCGAATGGCCGAGCAACCACCATTACGCGCCTTCGAATCTTTTGGCTGATTTCGCGAGATTACTATACCTTGATTGAACATATTAAAGAAAAATATTCGCATTTTTATCTCCATATATATGGGGTATTCCAGGAATTTTCGAACGGTCCTGAACCCTCACCCCCTCCGATTACGAAATGATTTCTTCTGATCGTAGCCCTAGATCTTTGGAAAGTTTGTGATTTCTTTCAGATTTTTGCGAACATCCGTTTAGTAGTTGCGAATTTTACGAAATTGTTCATTTCGACAATCTTGTGTTTTTCAGTCAATTTTAGTTCGATAACGAACAAACGTACGAAAAATCTAATGGCATATAATGTGACGGGATTCAGTCGTACTTCGAAGCGGTAATAATCATTGATTTTTCGGAAGCCTGGTACTATCGATTCTTTCAATAATAAAGCTTATATTTTGATTTTCGAGAAAAGTCCATCTTTTTTTTTCCTGAAATTTTTACACGAAATTCTGCATAGAAAACGTCAACTTTTGCTACCTGGTTCACGATGGGCCGAGCATGGGTTTTGAAGGTACAGCGATTTCAATATCTTGAAACGTCCAATATAATAAGGTCTGAATTCGAAAACTTTGGAAAGTGCTTGCATTTTCGGTTACAAGGGTTTTCGGCTCTCAGAAACTCAAATCTGAAGTCATTTTTGAGCTGCGAGGCCGGGGTTTCGAGAAAACAGCAAAATTTTCCCTTTCTTGTGACTCTCGAAAACGGCTATCGATAAGTGGAAAGTGACTTAACCATCGTGTAGAGCGGAAAATTTGTCATTGAATTATGCGGCTGTCTGCTACGACGCACTGCTCGCCTTCACCGACAGTGTCTAGGGAATTTTGGTAAAACGATGAAATTTTCTCTCGATTTGTCAATCCAAATTCGTTTTCCATATGAGAACATCATTCGATGACAAATCTTCCGCTCTACACGATGGTTAAGTCACTTTCCACTTATCGATAGCCATTTTCGAGAGTCGCAAAAAATGGAAAATTTTGCTGTTTTCTCGAAACCCCGGCCTCGCAGCTCAAAAATGACTTCAGATTTGAGTTCCTGAGAGCCGAAAACCCTTAAAACCGAAAATGCAAGCACTTTCCAAAGTTTTCGAACTCAGACCTTATTATATTGGACGTTTCAAGATATTGAAATCGCTGTAACTTCAAAACCCATGCTCGGCCCATCGTGAACCAGGTATCAAAAGTTGACGTTTTTTATGCAGAATTTTGTGTAAAAATTTCAGGAAAAAAAAAAATGGACTTTTCTCGAAAATCAAAATATAAGCTTTATTATTGAAAAAATCGATAGTTCCAGGCTCCCGAAAAATCAATGATTCTTACCACTTTGAAGTACTATCGAATCCCGTGACATTATATGCCATTAGATTTTTCGTACGATTGTTCGTTATCGAACTAAAATTGACTGAAAAACACAATATTGTGAAAATGAACAATTTCGTCAAATTCGCAACTACGAAACGGATGTTGGTAAAAATCTGAAAAAATTCACAAACTTTCCGAAGATCTAGGGCTACGATCAGAAGAAATTATTTCGAAATCAGAGGGGGTGAGGGTTCGGGACCGTTCGAAAATTCCTGGAATACCCCATATATATATATTGTGACGTGGATTTTATTTAGCCCTCGAACTAGACCGGATGCTAGCCTCCGAGAACCGTCCACTCGACAATTGGCCGAAGTTAATTACCTGAAAAATATGCTGGGCGCCAGGCGGATAACCGCCGATTTCAAAAATCTAAACAAAATAATAACCGTCGGCTAGCTACAGTACCGCGGAGAGGGGTCAGGATTCACTGAAGGATTAGCGGGACGTTAAATAACGACTCGAGCGATTGAATTTAATAACAGAAAAATAGAATTTATTCAATAAAAATTATAGAAAAGAAATAGAAATAACAATTTGAACAATCGGGGATAAATTCCCTCGTATAACGAACGGCCACAGGTCGTGTAAAAGTGACCCGGCCACGTTTGACGAGCTTTACAATTTCTAATAAACTACTAGCTTCCACGTGGGAGAGCAATAACAAGGAAAATCATGCAAAATGTTAAATCACTCGACAAACTAGGTCCTCGTGGGACAATATCCCAACGGGAACGCTAAATAAACTCCACGAGTAGAACTTACAACTAATTAACAGGCTAGTATTTACAATGGGTAAGCCTTCGGCTCATAATAAAGAATAGAAAATAAGAAATTGATTAAAGAAGTAATATTTACAAGAGCTTACTAAAACTAACTTAACCTAATTCTGCGAATAACGCGATAATTATTTAATTAGAATTCTTTATTGACTCGAACCCGAAAAACAAAGACTCGAAATCTACACACTAACTAGCTGTGTCTCTCCCTACAGGAGGAAGAGAGAGCGACAGTGACTGACTAGGACTATCTCTGTCGCACTCGTGTGCGACAGGTAGCACACCCGAACTTAATAAACTATACAATACTCGATATTTCTCTATAAAATAAAGACTCGAACGATATTCCCTAATACACGGGGACACTGGTGACGGCCTACCCTTCGGAGATCGGTTTAATTCGATTCCAAAAATATTAATTAGCCTCGTGGCTGCTCAAAGGCAAGATGGCTGACGGCCGTTGCCGAATTCGAATTAGCATGGGTGAGAATGGCTAGCGCTTACCGTCTTCCAGCCACGCCAGGAAAAGAAGTGTCTCCCGCTCCACATTCATCTTGGACTACCACGGGGTAACGCTAGTCCTCGAGGAACCTTACTCACTCTACCCACTACTCAGAAAACCACTTAAAGGAGCCCACGAGGCTCGAACGCAATACAGAATCTCTGACAAAACGGCTCTCAACGCAACGATAGCAAAAGAAAGAACAAAACCACCCAAGTGTTACTGACGCTAGTCTGACGCAGAGTGACTAGACCGCATGGCGCCGGTAATCAGCGCCCTCGTGTTGCGGCCAAATATCGATTTTTGTATCGACCGAAGGATCCATGCAACATGGCGACCGGTGGTCGCCACGCGCGTAATTCAAAGTTCGCCACGATGATTTTAGCTCGCTACGTCGGAGGCTCACGGGTTGCAGGCTCTTCTTGGTGGCGGGAATCTCGTCCACCACCGATATCCCCCGTTGTAGAATGCCCTTGTCACTTCCCCGTGTCCTCTAGATTAATAGCAGGAGGTAGCGTGGCCATCGCTATCCTCCGGAGCTGTTAGGTGGCGTTCGTCGATTAGGATCCCAATAGTCGGTTTTTGGCGTCACTCGTTGGTCGTGGCGTGTCTCTGTCTTAGTTTTTAGCCGTCGGCTGGGCCTCGTCTCCCACATGTTAGAGAAAAGTCGTAAACCAAAACGAAAGAATAAATAATAGGCTCAACAGTCTTTAGTCGGTCACGGTCGCCTCTCGGAATTTCTATCGGACCTCGGGGTCTATCTACTCATTCTCTTATTTCCATCCACTCCGCTAAGGTCGTTTAAGGGGTGAGGAGCCTGTCGTAACATGCAATGTTACAATATATATATATATATACTAGGGGGGCTCCGCCCCCCTGCGCGCTTCGCGCGCCAACCCCCCATGTCACATGCATTCACTAACGCATTTGGTCCCAAAGTAACGGAAATTCCTAACGGATTTATTAATATTGATCATTCTACATCATTTATAAGTTGCATACATATTATTAACAAATTATAATGAAAAAAAAAAAAGAAACACGAATTTAAGTTCCATTCGAAATTTTCCGAAAATTATATATGATGTTAACCAGTTAATTATGCTAATAAGTTAATGTATGTATGTAGAGTATAGAAGTGGTCTCCAAAATTTCCGGAAAGTATTCTAAGAATAGTTTTAGGCACGTCGAAGCTCACGGGCCTGTCTACGGATCATGTAATCCCGAAGGGTAGGGTAACGGTAGGTAATGTAAAACCCGAAAATAATAATATATGAATGAGGATAATAACAATTCTTCGAACAGTTAATGTTTCTACACTACTCTTCAGTAGGTAACTCGGTTCGTTTTTTCTGAGTGGTATTATCGGAAAGCCTAATCCACTATATATTGTTATACATATATAGGTACAAATGCTTACAATTATATATTTCCCAAAATCCATCCAAGATCAATAAATTATACCACTATGAAACCAAATGAAGAAACACGTAACGCAAACCGTAACTATATTCATTGGAAAAATCATTTGTTCCGAAATTTATCGTCGACTGAAACATATCTATTTAAATTAGCTCGTATTTTAAATTTTGAGTATTTAAAACGGTATAAAATCCTATCTTCAAGTATGTCTCAATCATCCAAGCACACCACAAAGGTATATATATTAAAATCAGACATTTTTTCTCTCGTACAATTACAATAACACCAAATATGTCTTAGCGAAAATCTTCAAGGCATAGCTCTCATAGTCAATCACGTAAACGATCCAAGAGCACGGACCCAATACTTCCTTTTACCACCACGGAGTTTTTGAACCATAACATCAAACCTTACGATAAATTTGTGTACGTATCCCAATAGAATAAAACTCATAGGTTATTCAACCATATATTCATAATCGAGAACACCTTATTATTCAAACTTTAGTTCCGTCGTTGGTTACGTGAAAACTCTGAACAAAATCAAATCTTTCAAAAGTAAAGATTCTAAAAATCTACAACTTTTTAAATTTATTCTCGATAATAATGATGGAAGAAAATTATCGTGTTGTGCTTGGAATGAAGACGCCGAAAAATTCAGAGATGAAATAGAATTACATCAGGTATAAATATGAATATTAATTTATAACATTATATTTTCACTATTTATTTAAGATTTGAAAATCGATGACATATAATTAAATTTTTCAGATATTATTAGTCCAAAACGCAGTCGCTAAACCCGCGTCAAATTTCAACAACGGAAATCTTCCATATGAGCTTCAATTAAAACACTATACGAAAATAAATGTTTTGGGAAAATTTAATGCTCTAGCATCCGATGTCAAAATTTTGAAAATTGCTCATTTGGAAGAAATTTGCAACAAATATGGATATATAGGTACTACAATCACCAAACTAAACGGAATTTTCCTCGTAAGAAATCTAGCTATTCATGACTATCGAAATTTTTCAGAAACCGAAGCCTATCTCCGCGATGAATTTTTCGTACCTGATAAATCTTCCCCTGAAGTGTTCTCGGCATCCATCACTGACGGTCAATCTCGAATTGAAATTATTCTGAGAAATGTAGATCAAATCATAAATCAAGGTCAAAAAATTCAAATTACCGGACAAATCGGAGAGCATGGTGAATATTAATATTAATGAAGCCAACAATCTTTTTCGTGTTAATCGTAATCAAGTCGTATTTGCTATAACAATTTATTTAACATAATTGTTTATAGATAATTCGAAACTCTATATCGACGTTCAAAAACCGGAACATATCAAGATTTTGAAAGGAACAATGAAACTCCAGGAACTGCTTGCCGCCGGCGGTCTCTTAGAAAGGAACGCAAATTGAAATTTAAATAATTCTATTTGGTTAATTTTATTAGTTTTACAAATGTAACTTTGTTAATATGCTAAGCGTTTGTAGATATATATGTATAACAATATATAGTGGATTAGGCTTTCCGAGGATACCACTTTAAAAAAAAACGCGCCGAGTTATCTACTGCAAAGTGGTGTGGAAACGGTAACTGTTCCAATAATTGTTATTATCCTTATTCATATATTATTATTTTCAGGTTTTTCCTCGTTCACTGTTACCCTACATTTCCGGATTTACGCCATCCAAAGAGATCCTTTCGACTTTCAGCGCTAATAGAACTATTCAGCGTGGATGTTGATCAGTCGAATATATTATTTAGTCAATGTATGTATGTAGTACAGAAGCGTTCTTCGGAATATTCGGCAACTATTCCATAAATATTATATCATATAATTGACTAATTAATATTAATATCCTATATATAACTTATATAACTCATCGATATTAATATTGATTATTTCATAGTCGGTATATTTTAAATAGAACAACCTTAAATTTTTTTTTAATTTTTTGATATTGTATATTTACAAATGATTTATAAATGATTAACATTATAATTGTATTATCATGACAGTATTTACTTATTACAAAGAGTAAAACTAATTTTTAATAATTTTTAAGTCATTTTGGTTTGTAATGAATTATTGCCGCTACCTTGTCCAATATATTTGAAAGTTCTATTATTATTGTAAATGTACCTGATTCATTAAGGTAAAGGTTTGTATTTATATATTTCGTTTTTTCAATAAGCTATATATTTTCGACACGTATTCGAATACAAATCAAAAAACGCGTCGAGTTACTATTGCAAAGTGGCATGCATTCCGCCATCTGTCGGTTATCCCGATAGGGTTATATCACAGTTATTTATCGGCCGATCACTGACATCAGTGCGATCGATCAAGTGAATGCTTATTTATCAAACGTCAGATTTTACGTTTACGTTTTGTTCGCGTAGCCACGTAACAAACAAATAAGATTTGTTTCATTCATATAGCAGCTCTCAAAGCAGAATGGTCGGCCTGTCTGATAGTGTAAGTATTGATAATTATTAACTATACTTCAGATACATACGTTGATAATTATTAACTAACTTCAATATCGATATCTTCTGAACCTCATCGCGTTAATTATTTCTCAGTTGTCTGACGTACAAAATTTTGGGCTCCAGCAACAACCCCAGGCACAGCCCCAGCCACAGCTCCAGCAGCAACCCCAGGCACAGCCCCAGCCACAGCTCCAGCAGCAACCCCAGGCACAGCCCCAGGCACAGCTCCAGCAGCAACCCCAGCCACAGCTCCAGCAACAACCCCAGGCACAGCCCCAGCCACAGCTCCAGCAGCAACCCCAGGCACAGCCCCAGCCACAGCTCCAGCAACAACCCCAGCAGCAGCAACCCCGGCAGCAACAACAACAACAGCAGCAGCAGGCTCCCGCGGAGGATGGTACAAACACAAACATTGCACATTGTTATTTACACTATATCAGTTTCAGTTTGTATCTGTTTGATTGATAATCTCGTTTTTCAGCGCAACAACCACGTCGGCACCAGCGTGCAGGTTGGGCCCGAAGGGCCCGAAGGGCCCATTACCGCCAATCGAACTTGGTGAATTTGATGTATGCCATTGCCAACCCTTACCAGGGTTGGCGCCGGGGTTGGGGCCGGGGCCGCGGCCGCGGGGGTCACGACGCTCCCGCTTAATACTTATATGTTTATGTTAAGTGTTTATGTTATGTGTATATGTTTTGTTATGTTGATATTATGTTTTGTTATAAAATAAAATAAAAATATAAAAAAAACTGTTTTATCATGTGTAAATTATAAAGTTATATGCTGAGTTATATTTATATATTTAGTTTCTTCAATAAGCCTAATCTACTATATATTTTCGATACGTATATAGATACAAATAAAAAACTACACTATATATTTTCGACTCGTATATAAATACAAACAAAAAAATGCGTCGAGTTACTATTGCAAAGTGATATGCATTCCGCCATCTGTTGGTTATCCTGATAGAGTTATATTACAAATAACTCCACTATATATTTTCGATTCGTATATAAATACAAACAAAAAAACGCGTCGAGTTACTATTGCAAAGTGGCATGCATTTCGCCATCTGTCGGTTATCCTGGTAGAGTTATATGACAGTTATTTATCGGCCGATCAATAGAGTTATATGACAGTTATTTATCGGTCGATCATTGACATTAGTATGTATAAAATAATAAAAAATTATAAAGTTATATGCTATATGTTTAATAACTGTATGATATTGTCTATTTATTTACGGATTTTTTACAGAATAAACATGAACACATATTACAATTGTACCATCATTATAGTATTTATTTATTTACAAAGAATAGAACTGATTTTTGATCATTTTCAAGTCATTTTAATCCTCATAAAAATCGAAATGAAATTGTCTAAAAGCTTGACTTATCGCGGACTTCATAGATCCCGTACTATATTTATGTACGTGTATTATCTACGTGTTGCACTTTCCGTATAATATTTCTGCAAGTTCCGTTTCACCTGCAATTAATCGTCCGGATTGTTATCTTTGTCTTTCGCTTCGTAGTCCTGTAGTCTAGTTCCTCTGCTTTTCAACTTTTCTTATAACAATCGACCTAAAATTGTCTAAAAGCTTCCACGAATAGCATTCCCTCAATATCTACAATAGTTTGCAATGATAATATAATTGGGATGAATAATCATGAATATAATCTAACCAATCTTTAGTGCCGCTACGCTTTTCCATCATTCGGTTTAGTAATCTTTGGGGGGAAATCCCTTTGATGGGGAGAAATCTGCAAATAATAATATATGGATGAATAACGATGATAGCAATTATTGCAACAGTTATCGTTTCCACACCACTTTGCAGTAGATAACTCGGCGCGTTTTTTTTTAAGTGGTTTCCTCGGAAAGCCTAATCCACTATATATCCTTAATCATAGCCGGCGACTTCCGTATGGAGTATATGGAGAACTCCATACCCAGAATAACTCAGGGTATGGAATTCCACACCCAGAATCATGTAGATGCGGCACGAAAAAATCGCGGTTTTCAAATATTTTATTGCCGATTGCACATTGCGCGTCGGTAAGAAAGTACAAACCCGTCGAGCAAATTTTCTGCATATCATATTAGTTATAATTCTCTGCACGCGCGCGCTGCGGACTCACTTCTTCCCACCACATTGCGAGGCCTTTTAACCTTTATGTGTGTAGAAGTTCTGTGCCCGTGTGCCTCATTGTGAAGCGAAGAGAAGGATAGCGAACTCAGTCGACCTATGATTTGGTATGGATAAGTTTGTAATAAGAGAGAGAAAGAAACAGCCAGATGTGGCAACCGGTGATCCGGTTCTTAAAGCCGGCAGTTCGAAATCTCAATTTTCTAGAGAACGACCGTTGGTCGAGTCCCTGTGTGTAAATCCCGATTCAGAGAAAGAAAATAAGGAAATCGAAAATAAAAAAGGTAGGTATATAGATTGATTTTATCAAATTCGAATGATTCATAATTTTCTCTTTTTCACTTATTCAATGAAATTTCAGCTCATTGACTCTTAAATTTATATTATCAGAAATGGAGTAATTTGAAATTCGTATACTTATTATTTCGATTCCACACGGTTTTTGGGTTTTATTTAAGATGCTGCTGGCTGGTAATTGGTAATGCTCAAATTGAAAATTAAAACGAAAGAATAGAAATAATTGATAGGTTCTCAGTGAATAAAAAGTATGTTTTTAGAAGAAATTAGATTTTATACCAGCTAGGTATTGCTTTTATTTCGAGAATCTCCGCGTCCACGACACTGAACGTACGATTTTTTGTCAATTCCAGGTCGTGGAGTACCACAAGCTTTTCGAAAGTGGCAGAGTACCTATCCATGGCTAGATATAAATTCAAACAGTAGAGCCATTTGTAAGCTCTGTACTGAGGCAAAGCAAAAGAAATTGCCATTAGCTAAGAATAGTCAAACTGTAAGTGGTCAAAGTACTTGGGTAGAAAACGGTTTTGACACGTGGAAAAACGCCGTTCTACGGTTCATGAAGCACGAGAAAAGTGAATTGCATCGCGAAGCTTTAACTGGAATAGCCAATTTGAGTAAGCCATCGGTTGTGAGTTCTTTGTCACACGGAAAGAAAAAAGAGATGGCTGATGCGCGAATAGCTCTTGAAAAGATGTTTAACACTGTCAACGTCTTAGCCAGACAAGGGTTGGCATTTCGAGGAAGGGATAACGATGAAAATTCTAATCTCATCCAATTATTGAAAATGAGAGCCGAAGATGTTCCGCAGCTTGAAGCGTGGTTGAAACGGACGAGTTATAAATGGCTGCACCATGATTCTGTCAACGAAATCTTAGAGATAATGGCTGAAGATTTGATTCAGAAACTCGTGAGGAAAATAAAATCGGTTGCCTATTTTGCGCTCATAGCAGATGAGACAGCTGACATTACTAGAGTGGAGCAGGTATCCATTTCCATCAGGATTGCCTTGGATGATTTATCAATTGAAGAGATCTTCATGGGCTTCTACGCCCATGCAAAAATCAAAATCAAAAATTTTGCAAGTCGCCGGCTATGTCCTTAATACATAATCTACAGGAAGGAAAAAAGTAAGATATCGCGTTACTAAAGCCAAAAGGGCGTATCTCAAATCATACGAAATAGGAATATATTCCTTATTCAAATCATACGAAATAGGAATATATTTCCTTATTTCTAACATTTCTAGGTTGATTAGAGATTTTTTTTTTTATATACGCCTTTAGGCTTTAGTAACGCGATATATCGAAATATTATTAGTATAAATATTATATTAAATATATTATCATTATTAAAAAAAAAAAAAAAAAATTGGGTCTTCTGCTTTATATATCAAGGCGCAAAAGCAGCCGTATACTACGGCGCGAAGTAGCCGTATACTACGGCGCAAAGCAGCCGCATGCCACGGCGCAAAGCAGCCGCATGCCCCGGCGCAAAGCAGCCGCTTATTTTTGCGCAAAACAGCATTATTTTCCCATATAATTTTCGGAATCTAATAACAATTATAATTATAACGTCGTGCGTTCCAACCAGCCACGTATAATGGTGCAAAACAGCCAGATATTCATACGTAAAGCAGCATGTTTTTACTGTATTTCTCCATGAATGAAAAGTAATTAGCAAGTATAGTAAACCGAGTCGCTTGACTACATCGGTGCGTTTTTTTTAAGTGGTATCTTTAGTAGATCTTATCTACTATTTTTTCGTCTCTTTATCGAACACCTCTTTCCATACAATATTTTCTATTTCCTCTGAATTTTCTGATTTATTTTCAATATATAATGTATTCGGATTTTGACATCTAGAAAGGGCTACATATAATTGACCATGAGAAAATAAAGGTCTGTTGATATATAAGCCTACTTTTTCGAAACTTTGTCCTTGCGATTTATTAATTGTGATTGCAAATGCCAAAACGACGGGAAATTGTCTGCGATACAGGACAAAGGGTAAAGATGATAATTCTCCTGTATCTAGCAAAATTTTCGGAATGAAAGCATTGTTTCCAATGTTGTCACCTGTTATAATTTTGACTTCTAAATTAAATTTGAATAATTTTACAATCTTCAATCTTGTCCCATTGCACAGTCCATCATTTATACTTAAATTTCTAATGAGCATAATAATTGCACCTATTTTCAACGCTAATTTATGAACTGGAAGTCCTGGAAACCGTAATGAATTCAAATATTCCATAGGATAATTTAATGCCGCATCATTGTCCGTTTGATCTAACCCTTTATGTTTCGCATAATCAATGCTATAATAAATTATTTCTTTATTATTAATTTTTTTTAATATCCTATCATTTAGTTTGTAAATATCATCATTGTGGCTAGATAAAATAGCTCGATTCGACAAATCTTCATTTTCATCAATATGAGAACCATAAATTTTAGCACAAATATCATCAGTTAACCAAATTTTAGGGATTTTGAAAGATTTTATAGAACCTGTACCAATTTGTAATAAAAACGAAGAAAAATTTTGATTGCATGAACGCATATTTTTTTTCAATTCTAAAATTTTAAAATTATTCCACAGATTCGAAAATTTTATTGTCTCATTGATGATAGAAAATTTAGTCCCGTATTTTAAAACGGGGAGAATTTGTCTAAAATCTCCACCCAAGATAATTAATTTGCCCGCAAATGGAATCTCATTCAAATTGCAACAATCCCTCAATGTCCTATCTACAATCTCTAAAGCCTTTTTTGGTATCATAGAAGCTTCATCCCAAATGATTACATCACATTCTTGTAATTTTTTTTTATCTGATTTCAATTTCAAAAATCCAGTTTCAACGTTTGTTAAATCTAAAGGTAATCTGAACGTCCTATGACTGGTCATACCTCCAGGTAATAAAATTGATGCAATACCTGTCCATGCCATTGATAATACTTTTTTGCCTTCTCCCAAAAAATAATAAATCAAAGTTTTATACAGAAATGTTTTGCCTGTACCTCCTGGACCATCTATGAATATCATATGTTCGCGATTAGTTTGAGTGATGTAATTAAAAATTAATTCCTGCTCATCATTCAGTTGATTTAACAATTTATTACACATACGTCTGTTTTCAATCAGAAATAACTTTTTCTCTTCGATAGTTTCGCACGTTTCTGAAAATTTATCGGGTTCCGGTAGTCCGAAATCAGAACATTTTGTATTTTCTAAATTTAGAATTTGGTTGATCGCTTGTAACGCTCTATTCTCATTATTATCGTAAAAATCTTCACAAAAATATTGTTTGTATTTATTCCAAATCTCACAAGAAAATGCCGAACATTCAGCGATCAGAAACCAAGCGAAAAATTTACGCAACTGACTCGGCATCATGATAGTACATGCTTCATCGAAAATATTGGAAATTTCCACATCACTTTCGACTAATCCCATTGCAATTGCAGTTTCTTTATATGTTGCATATGTTACGTCTTCATACTTTTTTAAATCGTCAAAGCCAGTTGCTCCTCTAACACGATTGAGTATCAATTTCAAATGGAATCGCTCAACATCTTTTGGGCTCACATTGACAATACGACCAATTGCTTTTGAAAATACTTGACGTCGTACCCAATTTTTTTTCGAATAATCAAATAAGTAATGTTTAGGTATATTAGCATACAGAATATTTTGTGTATTTTCATTTTGTTTGTTAAGATCGAACCACGCTGTCAATGTAGTGTTATTATTTACTAAAGCTTTTTCTTCTTTACTTTCTTCGAAAATTACTTGTTGCTGATTTTCTGTATGTACGGCTAGCCGAACAATAGTATGCGATCTACCGGACAGTGGTATTTCTTCAATTCGCCAAGCAGCTTCCATAGGACTTACGTATCTACTGTCAATATATTCGGAGATTTCATCGTGAGTTTCTGTCTTTACAATATCCGTTTTTGTATTTAGTTTTATATATGCTCGATCATGTCCTTTATGTAAGTATTTGTATATGGGGGTTTCCAGCTCATCTCGACCACCTTCCAGACCTGACCCCCTCGGATTTGAGTGAAACTTTTTTTTTGCTTCACTCAAGGTCCAAATTGGAACCTCCATTTTTTTCAGAATTTTTCGAGCCCCCGTCCCGGAGGCATCGATAGTGGAAATTTGCCATTTTATGGAATCCCAGAATTTTTGAACGATGATATCTCAGGATTGGAGAGTCATATCAATGAAAACAGGGTGGTCAATAGATTTGTCTTAAATTCAACTTTTTGAAAAAAAATATTTCGCAATTTCGCGATACCGTCCCGGCTGCTAGAAACTCATTTGAAAGCGAAAAATGGATAGTTTGATGGTTTGGGCATTTTTTATCTTTTTTATTTTTTTTTCTAAAATTCTATAAAGAAAGACAAAATTTTGAGGCCCATAACGAAGATGGAGACTCCAATGGTTTGGAAGTGATGATTTTTTCAGTTTCTAAAAGTGTGCGAAACTGACAATTTCAAACGACAAATATCTCATCGATTGTTTTATTTCTTTTCAATTCATGGATTTAGAAACTGAAAAAATCATAACTTCCAAACCATTGGAGTCTCCATCTTCGTTATGGGCCTCAAAATTTTGTCTTTCTTCAAAGAATTTTAGAAAAAAAAATGAAAAAGATAAAAAATGCCCAAACCATCGAAACATCCATTTTTCGCTTTCAAATGAGTTTCTAGCAGCCGGGACGGTATCGCGAAATTGCGAAATATTTTTTTTCAAAAAGTTGAATTCAAGACAAATCTATTGACCACCCTGTTTTTATTGATATGACTCTCCAATCCTGAGATATCATCGTTCAAAAATTCTGGGATTTCATAAAATGGCAAATTTCCACTATCGATGCCTCCGGGACGGGGGCTCGAAAAATTCTGAAAAAAATGGAGGTTCCAATTTGGACCTTGAGTGAAGCAAAAAAAAAGTTTCACTCAAATCCGAGGGGGTCAGGTCTGGAAGGTGGTCGAGATGAGCTGGAAACCCCCATATGTATTTTGTACTCATAATAGAAGCACAGTATTCGACGTTTATGTGACATTTATATTTTTTAAGCAAGCATGCGTTATACGGAACTACCATTGAATTGTCGACTTTTACAAATTTTCCATTAATTTTTTTATTATAGACATGACGTTTATCTTGATTGTTTCTACGTCGATATATAGGAAATCCATTTTTCGCAAATTGTGTAACATCACAAAACTTTCTAGGAAATTTTTTTGTACAAATGCTCGTTTTGATGTCATAACACGGAGAATACTCTGTATGAGGACCGTGTAACATATGTTTTATAACCAACTCTTGCAATTCGGGATCGTTAGAAGATATTTCGGCACTGATGTATTTATCAATTGCATCTGGAGTTATTAATTTATTTTTATAATTTAATACGAATAACATGTGTGCATGTGGTAATCCACGTTTCTGAAATTCTATTGTATAAACATATGCTAAAATATTCCCGAAAATTTTTCCACTAATGATATCGGCCAACAAAGCTCGTAATTTAGTATAAAATAATCGCACTGTAATATTTGGAATATCGTTACACGTTGTACCCGTCGGAAATTTGTTTAATATTGTTTTTAACTCCGGCCAATTCGGGTTACACGTCATGGTAATAAATAAATCTGGACGACCGATTGCCCTAACAATAGCCATAGCATCTTGATAATTTTGGTGCATGTTTCGAGGACTGCCTAAATAGGTAGATGGTAATACGAATATATTTCCTAGACGTTCCTTATTTTCGAAATTATTTGAATCATTCATAGCACTACGTGCTATGTGATCAACTAATCCTTGATAGCATTCGATGCGTAATTTCTTCTGGTTGTACCTCAAAAAATTGAGCCTATTATTTTCTATTATTATATAAGCTTGAATAACATACTGCTGTGTTAACCGACCACAAAATAAAATAGGACTGAAATTATCACCCTGTCTATAAGCTAAACGATAGGAATAGTATTGAAGTGTTGTGAGTCTTTTATTACTGGAATTATTTTGTTTGAATGTTGGACTCCATCCTAAATCCCCGCATGGAAACATTATCGGAAACGTCATTGGATCGATATGAAATGATAATTTATTAAGACATGAAAAAGAATCAATACCTTTCGGAAGATTTTTTGGATAAATACATAAATCAAAACGTGGAATTTCACCATCCTTAGAAGCTATCAAAGCTGCACATTCCGCAGTGGTAGGTACATTATAACGATGTTGATCTAAATTTATGTTGCGGACAAAATACAAATAATACTCTGGCAATGATTGACCCTTGGTTGATTCGAATAAATTTTTGTATTTTTTAGCGTATGGATTGTTATTGTTTAAAATTCCTGATATTATTTGTATATGTTCTTTGACTAAATTTTTATTTTCTTCTAACCTTTTTTCCGTTGCTTCATAATCATCATAAATATAAATTTGGCCGCAATAAGGGATATTTCCTTTTTTTGTATGAATGCTGCTTGGAGTTATAAGACAAACTTGTCCTTGAATTTTCAAATTGTATACTCCTCTTTTAGATTCATTTATGACATTAGCATTGAATGTTACAAAGGAAAAACGACTATTATAATAACGAATTAATTCCCTAAACTTTTTATCATTCAACAATAAATCTTTTAAATCTTCATCATAATCACTCAACGGTGGAAGATGCACTTTTCCATTATGGCAGCAACTTTTTTTCGAAAATTCCGCAGACCAAAATAATGCCGAACAATATGGACAAATATAATCCATTGCTCCAAGATCCAAGTAGGACACTTTATTGGGGCATAATTTAATAACTTGTTGCATTTTTCTTCTCTTATTAATGCGTTCACACGTCATGTTTTTTGCCATGTTGCTATCCCTTTTTTTACTCAACCGATTGTCGTCCATATTTTGAACCATATCCTTTTCCCTTTTTCTGTTCAAACGTTTTTCATCCATATTCCGTACCACATCTTTTTCTCTCTTCTTGTTTAAACGTTCTTCTTCCATATTTCGTACCATGTCTTTTTCTCTTTTTTTATTTAAACGTTCTTCATCCATATTCCGTACTACATCTTTTTCTTTTTTCTTGTTTAAACGTTCTTCTTCCATATTTCGTACCACGTCTTTTTCTCTTTTTTTATTTGAACGTTCTTCATTCATATTCCGTACCACATCTTTTTCCCGCTTCTTTTCTAAACGCTCTTCAGTCATATTTTCCACCATATCCTTCTTCCTTTTTTTCCCCAAACGTTCGATGGTCATATTTTCGATTTTATTCATGCACCGTTTATTTAATATTTCTAACACGGTCAGATTTTCAACTCGTCGTTTGTTATTAATTATATTTTTATTATCGCTATGATACCTACGATTACAATAGCTCTTATAATCATTCCAGAAAGTGGAGTTCAAACATTCTATGACATCATAATGACCTCTATCGATAATACCACTTAAAAAAAGTATCAATTTACTGTTGCTATGATTTGGGCCATATTCCTTTGGTACTTCAGAATTATTAACATAAACCATTAGATAAACATTGTAAATATTCACAAAAGATTGTAACTCAACCTCCCCCCCAAAAACTCTATCTTTGGTCATACATAACTTATAACAATCTCTATCCGTAATTTGAGTTCCATAAGATTCGTCCCCTAATATGAATGGTTCATCAACCGACCAGTTTTTATAAACATTAGAAACGATCCTTAATCTAACTTGCCTATGCTTTTCCTGGTCGTTATACAAAAAATAGGAAAATGACCTGAATAAACAATTACCATCCCCTAAAATAGATTCTTCAATTCCGTGATTTGATTTAAAATTATCCATAATAATTTCGGACGAAATATCGAAAATCGGTTTATCGAACCTAAAACTATTTTCGAAAATTCTCTCCTATTCACTTTCTAACAAAATTATCTCGTACACACTTACCTTTTCAACTAATATTTTCCATTACGATTCCGGTATAGTTTTAGCATATATCTTCATACGTTCAATTTTGTAGGTCACAAATATTCAGTATGAAACTGTCAAAAACTGTCAAATAATAGACTGCCAGAATTTGAATGACTGCTTTCAACAAAACAATTGCTCTCAACCACAATCTCTATGTCTATGAATAAGGGTGATAATCTCTAAATCTTAATATACGAACAAAACTCGGACCAAAAATATGTAGAAAATTCAAATGTGAACAATTTGGTCCTATATATGTTCAATATTTGGATGCTCTCATTTATATGCTTTTATCGAAAGGTTTCACGCGCCAACCACCCATACTTTGATTCGTATCATTTGTTTTGAGACCCAAATAATCCGTTCTAATCATACCCCCAGAATTCTGTTGCTTTTTTCACCTAAGAATTCTGAGAGAACCCAGGAATTCTGGGGGTAACAAAAGAATTCTGGGAAAACCCTTAGGTTAGGTTAGGGTCAGGTTAGGTTAGGGTTAGGTTAGGGTTAGGTTAGGTTAGGTTAGGGTTAGGTTAGGTTAGGTTAGGGTTAGGTTAGGTTGAGTTCAGGTTAGGTTAGGGTTAGGTTAGGTTGGGGTGAGGTTGAGTTCGGGTTAGGTTAGGGTTAGGTTAGGTTAGGTTAGGTAGGATATTACCCAGAATTCCCTCAAATACTGACACGGCGGCGGCGGCGGCGGCGGCGGCGTTTGTTTTGTGACTCCCGAACATATATCAAAGGTCAAAGGTTAAAGGTCCTAGGTCCAGGAAAACAAAAGAATCTGAAATACTGGGGAAAACCCAGGAATTCTGGGGAAAACAAATGAATTCTGGGAAAACTCAGGAATTCTGGGAAAAACAAAAGAATTCTGGGGAAAACAAAAGAATTCTGGGAAAACCCAGGAATTATAGGAAAAACAAAAGAATTCTGGGGAAAACAAAAGAATTCTGGGAAAACCCAGGAATTATAGGAAAAACAAAAGAATTCTGGGGAAAACAAAAGAATCTGAAATACTGACACGGCGGCGGCGGCGGCGGCGGCGGCGGCGGCGAGATATCTTTATAATATAGAGAGATATAAGAGTACATACTATTATATAATGTCTATGCGACGGTGTCCGTGAATCAAAACATTTTGAAGATGTCATTGACAGATGTCAAAAAACCGCGATCTCGGATCGAGGGATCACCAGCGCGGTTACCTGGACGTATACAAGTTTTCCACAAGTACAGACAAGAGCTCCATTCCTTTATCATTCCGTCAGTGAAATTCGTGAATTAAACATCGTATTCTTGTTTTTTTCTGTGGAAATTTGTTTCATTATTCGATTGACTTAATATTTTCGATATGGATGGTGAGTTTAATTTTCATTATTGTAGTCGGAGTTCTAAGATGACATACACCAATCATTACATGTATTATTGAACAATTCATGTCACGATCAAAATAGATGATTTTCAACCGTGGAGTGATAGTTATAGTCGTGGACCGCAGGCTGTACGTGTTGAATTTGAGACGTCGCACTTCGAACGAGATCAACATTTTTCAAATAGTGATTTGATCGGTAAGTGTAATTGACGTTTTTAAACAATTCAAAATAACTAATTACAAAAGTGTATGTCTCAGAGATAAGAATAACTTTAACACCTGTAATCTTGCATGTAACACAATTCTTAGCGATTCAGAAGTGTCCTTATTTAACCGAATATTGACTGTAGATTATATGATATTATTCGGTCCACTGACTAAAAAAAATATATGCGTGGAAATCGATATGAATGGAGAAAGAATTTTCGTGGATACCGTGTACGAAATTTTAAATATGGTATTCAAATATCAATAGAAAACTGTTTTCAGAGTAAAACTCCGAAGTAGTCACATTAATAAAGAAATGTTGTAATTATCGATCAAAAAATGCGTCATTACCTCACGGGTTGCTAATATTTGATGTCACGTATATTGAACTTCACATCAGATATATCAAAATTAATAGCCAATTGTGAATTTAGCCGTACATGGACACGAATTCTCATTTAGTATACCTTGGCTTGTGAAATATAGCATTGCATGGTAAAAGTGTAGTGAATGTCTTATTATTTTTTTACCGTGCTTTTAGTAATCAATACGTAATTCAACATATTTTATTTTTACATGAACTTTATGAAGTAGCTTGTACAGGGAAAATTATTTTGCACAGAGGTTTTTCCAAGCAGCAACTGCACTATCATAAACGGCTTCAAGGACTTACTATCGGAGGAACACGAAGACAACGGCATATCTCTCAACAATGGCACTGTTGAAGGGTGCACAAATAACGGTATGTCACAAAAATATACTCAACACGATAAAACCTGAAGTTTCAATATCGATTTCCCGGTATGCTTTCAATATATTATTGATAGGCAAAAATTTACTAGCTACGTATGATATTCACCCATAATATCTGTCAAATATTTTACAAAATATCGTAATTAAGAAGTATAGTTTCTTTATTTTACATTATTTAATATACATATAAAGATGGAATCATTTGTGTAGACATATTTTCATTTCATCGAAGGTGATGACAGTGAAAAAGAGCATGTCAATGATCTTACGGATTCTGCAAATAGTGAAGACTCAGATTTCCAAGAGAATTTGATAATTGGTAAAATTATACACCTATATAATATAGTATATTAGGGTGCTTCATTTCCCACGAATTTTTTTCTTCTCTCCATCGACGAAATATTGTTGTATGTCCTCGAAAAGAAGCCCCCACCAAGTTTGAGCCCTCAGTTCCAATTCCAAGACCGATCTGAACCATTTTTAAATTTCCCCATTTGAACAGCATTCAAATCTTCCAACTTCTTTTTCAATTATCTAATGCTCAGTTAAATCTCGTGATATCGCCTTAAAATGGCAATTCACATGTACGGAATTAATCATTCTTCGAAAGTGTCTCTTATGATTTTCGTGTAACTCGAGTTAATTCACCTGTTTCAACCTCAAAAGTCATTTTTTCAGCGGAACTCACAAATCTTCGTTGATATTTGAAAAACGGCGTGAAGCTAGAAGAAACATGTGAACGACAAATTATTAAGAAATTCAATTCTCTATACAAAAAGCTCTATTGCTTTATCGCCTAGAACTCATAATTTAGAAGATAGAGGGATATTTTAGATTTCAGATTTTATATAAATATTTTATTCATAAATATTCAAGTCCCTCTATCTTCTAAACTATGAGTTCTGAGCGATGGAGCTAAATATAGAGCCTTTCTTCTGGAGAATCAAATTTCTCAATAATTGGTCATTCACATGTTTCTTATAGCTTCACGCCTTTTTCCAGATATCAACGAAAATATGTGAGTTACGCTGGAAAAATGATTTTTGAGGTCGAAACAGGTGAATTAACTCGAGTTGCACGAAAATCATAGAAGACACTTTTGAAGAATGATTCATTCCGTACACCGTCGTTGATAGTGCAATACCGCGTAACTAACATCTGCAATACCGCGTGAGTACAAAAAAAAAAAAAAAAATGAGAATTGGTGTGCATTCGATCTCATTTTTTTCTGTTTTTTTGTACTCACGCGGTATTGCAGATGTTAGTTACGCGGTATTGCACTATCAACGACGACATGCAAATCGCCAGTTCAAGGCGATATCACGAAAAGCAGCTGAGCATTGAATAATTGAAAAAAAGTCGGAATATTTACATGTGTTTTAAATGGGAAATTTTCAAAACGGTTCAGATCGGTCTTAGAATTGGAATTAAGGGCTCAAACTTGGTGAGGGTTTCTTTTCGAGGACATACAACAATATTCCGTCGACGGAGCAAAAAAAAAAAAGAAAAAAATTCGCGGGAAATGAAGCACCCTAATAGTATTACATAGAATTAAATCTTGACTCGTTCTCAATACGGACATACGGTCTCAATATAATGACTCAATCCGATTTAGATTTTAACAAAATAATGAATCGAAACAAATTCGTATTTTCCATAAGAAATAAGACGTACTCTCTAAAATTTTTGGAGTGATTAATTCACTCCAAGCATGGAGTGACCAAGTGATTAACTCTACTTGGAGTGATTATCCACTCCTATAGAGTGAAAATACACACTTCTTCGCAAAGAGTGAATATTTCGACTCTAATGTATGAAGTGATTAATTTTTCGCTCCAACCGTCACTCTGGGCAAGAGCGAAATCGCGAATTACCGCCGCGCATCGGCGGCAAATTGTACACGCAGCCCCTATCGAGGCTTTTCCCGCCGCGGCAAACACTCGACCAGCGTGGCGTCGACATATTCGTGAGTACATTTTTATACTATTTCGGCCTAAGTAGGTAAGTAGTTATCATGACTAAAATGATTAATCATGCCTTCATTTGCTGTGTGTAATTATTTATCATGTGCCACGCCGTATTATAACAGTTATTCAAGCTCGTAATTGTGTTCTCCATGTGAGGTTATGTAACTTGAGATTTACGGAGGCTTGGATAAACTCGGTTCACCGGTTCGTCTGAAAAATATTACTTGCACTCTAGATATTTTCATAATTGTAATGGAAACCTTCAACCCACCAACGAAAGATACTAATTAATGAACTTATTTTTTTTTTCCAACAGTTATCAACATTTAAGTTGAGCTGCCAAATTTTAGAATCGTGATAGAAACCTGACGAATGCCATGACTCAACCGGGCATTAATTTGCCGGATGTAAGTAGTTTTGATTTATATATGGCTTCTTCAAACAACGAAAGACAATAGTTATAATTTTTGCATCGATCTTACTAATTGACATAAAATTTTCAATCGGTTCCCAATATATTACTATAAAAATATGATAATCATCAGAATAATATAATATTTACAGGATACATTAAACAATCCAAATTCATTGGCACTTTATCTAGTGAATCAAGGAATTTGCGCGGAAGCCGCAAAGAAACTAGGGGGTAAGTTCAAAATCGAATAATCATCAACGACTTCAAAGCTTTCATTATTACCAGAACCAATGGGCGACATCCACACTTTGAAGCTGTAGAAATGGATGTCACAAAAATTCTATTGAAATGTTGAGGAAAAGATTTTTTTTTTTTCAAGATGACTCAAAAAAAGTCCAATCTTGTTGTCCATGCACATGTATTATTATATAGCACTATAGTGTGTGTGTTGAGCAAAAATTACAACTTTGTGCACGATGAAGGTCAAGATGCAAAACAGCTTTGCAGAACCTCCCAGGAAGACGTCACTGGGGTCCTGCGGAGGTATATTTTCGTTTCTATTTCTATTGTAGGAAGCAGTTAAGGGGTTTAACCAGGATTGGGACAAAAAGAAAAGTACAAATTTAAAGTCATTTCTACATGGATTGTTTGCAGAGTAACGAAGCGCTACTTTAGTCTGAGAGTTCATCTGATAAGAATGGTAAACGTGAGCCCAAGATGTACAATTCAGAAAATCTTGCTCTCTTTATATAATCTTCACACGTGTTCTCAGTTTGAAGTCCCGGGCTAGACTGTTTTTACAATAATACTTGCAGCCTCAGCATCCAGCTGATTAACTTATTTAATTCACCTTTTTCCTAACACTTATCAGTTATCTTATATTTATCAGTTTATCCCACTGTTTCCAGCACTATTTCTTATAACAAACCCGATGATATGTACAGATCTGGTAAACAATTAAGTAAGATACTTAACTGGCTTAGAACGATGGAAAAATTTATCATCGGTGCACAGACCGCAGCGTTCAAAGTTAACACACAGATGTTTCTGACTTCAAGTATGCTCAAGACGTGTGCCTGAAAACCAAAACTAGGAAAATGGAAGTTTTCAAATGACTGGTGTTTCTTGAATTTTGGCTACTAAACACATGATTCGAGCATAGTTCAAGCTTTGAACGCTGCGGTCAGTGTACCGATGGCAAATCTTTCCATCGTTCCAAGCCAGTTACGCATCTCACTCAATTGCTTACCAAATCTGTACATCTAACATCAGGTTTGTAACAAGAAAATGGGCCGGAAGCAGTGGTGAAAATTATATTTCTGTGAGTTTGATAAATACTTGTAAACAATCCACCAAGATCACTTTGAATTCGTCTTTTTTCTTGCTTCAACCCTGGAGTACCCCCTAAATGTTTTCAGTACGTGTACTACAATGAATCCTGAAAATAAGGGTATGGTTTTTAAAAATTGGACTTGTGTTGGTCACATTTCAGAAACAGAAAAATCTGATTTTTTCATATAATCACTGTTTTTTCCTCAACATTTTTTTTATAATGGATAGTAAAATTTTTCTTCGCTTTCTGAATTCATACACAGAGTCATTTCTGTCAATTCTTTACAATAATATGTATTTGATGACTTTTATAATCCAATTCTAAATTATTTCAGGCTAATTCTTGTGGGTTTAAAATTCTGTTCCCTTCATCGATATTTGTCTCCAACTTTTCCTCATTCCTCAAATAATCATGGAACAATTAATCTGTTTCAAATGTCACAAAAATTTCAAAGGAATTTCACAGCTGACCTCCCATTTCCGTCGAAGTCATGCCATTATGATAACAAGGCCACAATCGACAGGTTTCATTTGCAAGCAGGATAATTGTAATAAACATTATCTTAGATTTAATTCATTTATACGCCACATAAGACAAGACCATTGTGTAAACAGAACTTCATCTCCACCTCGCGGTAGTAGCGAGAACACAGAAATACCTATGGATGAGTTCGAAGTTACTGTGGAGAATGAAAATGACATGGAATTATCCGATGATAATGTAGATGAAGCTGTTAATGAAAATGCCAGAAGAAGACCAGACATAATGGCCACTACAAGCAGGATGATTGCTACTTTGAGAGCATCGTCGTCTTTCACAGGGGCACTTTTATCCAAAGTCATAGAGGCTACGGAATCTTTGCTAGCTGATATTTCTGATTTTGTAAAATACGAAGTAACTCATTTCTGCGAATCTGAAGACGTAGACGTCAAATCTCCTAATTTTGAATCATTTTTGAATAAATTTGAATTCAAAAATTTGTTCGAGGGTATGAATACGTTAGAAGGTCAGATCGAAGCTTTGAAAAAAAATTACCATTACATTGAAGCGATCGAAATACCCCTAGGATGTCGAATAGATCAAAGGTTTGATGTGCACACTCAACAATGGGAACAGAAGCAGGTGTATGAGACAGCTCAATATGTACCAATTATTGAAACACTTAAAACGATTATGTCTCATGATTTTGTCAGGGAATGTGTTGACTCAGAAAGGGATGCTCCGGAAGATTGGTTGTATAACTTCAGAGACGGTAACAATTTCAAATCACACGTTTTCTTCCAGAAATATCCGACTGCTTTACGGATCCTATTATACTACGATGATTTCGTAGTGAATAATCCCCTTGGATCAAAGGTGCATCCTCATAAGCTTGGTGGATTTTATTTTGTCATTCAAAATTTACCACAGCATCTAAATTCATTCTTAGGGGGGGTACATGTTCTTTGTTTGGCTCATACAGCTGACATTGAAAAGTATGGGATAGCAGCAGTTTTACAACCATTTCTGCGAGATTTGAGAGAATTAGAAAGTGATACTGGGGTACCTGTAATAAATAATGACACACAGTGGGTACTCCGAGCATCGCTTGCAGCTGTGTCCGCCGATGGACTAGCCGCACATCAATTATTTGGATTTCTTAGTCCCGCAGCTTCACATTTTTGTAGACTATGCATGATCAATCGTAACGATTTTCACAATAACACCAATGTTCCTTCAGTTCCACGGACAAAGGAATTATATAACGAACAAGTCAGAAATATAAATGCCAAGCAAACTTTGAAAGACATCCAAAATGCAAAAACAAGAACTGGAGTCAATGAAAATAGTGCGTTGCATTCATCTCGTTACTTTAATTGCACAGAGAATCATGTATTTGATGCAATGCATGATATTCTTCAAGGGATCGGTGCGATGGAATTGAAATTAGTTCTGCGACGTATAATTTCATCTGACGAATACGATTTGAATTTAGATACATTCAATTCTAGAATTCATTTATTCAAATACGGTTTACCGGATATTCAGAATAAACCATCTTCGAATTTTTCTTTGTCATCTATTATGAACGCCAAAGATCACAAAATTTCGCAAACAGCTGCCCAAACATGGTGTCTCTTGAGAGTTTTTCCATTCCTCGTTTCTGATAAAGTTCCAGAAGATGATGAATATTTATTATTAATTTTGCTGTTGAATAGAATTATAGAAATCGTATTTGCGCCTAAGCTACGAAAATCTGTACTACCTTACTTGTCAGAACTGATTATTGACCATGAAAATCTTTTCAGAAAATTGTTTCAAGATATTAACCCGATCAACAAACACCATCACTTGCGCCATTATAGTGAATGTATTGAAAAATCAGGTCCGTTACGTTGGCTCAGCTGTTTTCGATTTGAGTTCAAACATGGTTTATTCAAAAAACATGGGAGTATTTGTTGTAACTATAAAAATCTTCCCAAAACAATGATCGCTATCAGCCAAATATCGCAATGTTCAGTATGGGGAACCGGGGAATCTCCAAGAAATAGACTGAAACATCCTAACGGAGAAACGTTGCTGGTTATTAATACTTATGCTAGAAACAAACTTCACGAAATCGGCTTAAAAGATGATGATTATGTCCTGAAAGTCAATAGAGTTGGTGTGTATGGTATTGAATACCGTGAAGAATTATTTGTAGTCGCGGATAGTGGTGCTGGCGGTGATATTACATTTGGACGCATTAAAGAAATACTAATTTTGAATGGAAAACAAGTTTTCCTTTGGTGCGAAGAGTGGTACGCTTTATGGCTACAGGAATCACTAAACGCTTACTGCGTAGGGCAAGGTTCCGATTACAGACTAATTGATACTGATGATCTGTGTGATCTCAAACCGTTGTCGTTGTGGCTTGATTATAAAACAAATTTCTCTTACATTTGTCTTCGACACATGGTTTCCGACTCATAGATCTAAATCTATTTTCTATACACTTTCTTTCATGAATTTATAAACAATTAATATAAATAATTATAATTCCCATTGTGAAGTATCATTCCACAAACCCATCTGTCAAGAAAGTTAATATTTTATTACCGCTACCTATACATCCATTTTCACTAACTATCCACTATTATCGTCCTTGTTAATTTATTCCCACAAGATGAAAGCGTCGATGGGCAGGCGTTTGTATCCATAACGGAGACTGATCTGAAGGACCTCATGATAAAAACAGGCCCAAGAAAGAAAATTATGAGTTTAATACAAAAAGCAAATCAAGTGGTAATTTTCAACAATTATGTTCGCTCCAGTGGTGACTAACTCACTAACACGTCACAGGTATTTAAGAGTATTGTTTGCACGCTTAGGAATGCATTATCATTGCTTCTGGGCTGGAGAAAGTCAATGACACTGGATCTGAACATACCATAAACAGTGAACTAGAGCCTGACAGACAAGAAGGACATACATCTACATCTTCAGGTTCTCTTTCGATGGAGGTATCCAACCCTGTATCATCAGTTACGTGTTCCAATAAAACTGTGAACCAGGTATATTCTTGATATTAAAATAGACATATATGAAGGAGATATGATACATACATGACTGTTGCTTAATTTTGTACAGGCTAAATTCAATGTGAGAAAATGGATCGAAGAAAGCGATGCGAAGCAAATAAGAACACCATCTCTCATAAGTATTTTGGACTCGAGCGTCGTCCAAAGCAACCAACGACAAGAATTGGTTAGAATAGCGTGCGCAGGATTGGAAAATTTCAATGGCAACTTGTAAGATATATATTATCTTCGATTTTTCAACTATTCTTCTACCAACCTAGTATACTGGACTAAATAATTATAATTATTGTACTCATCAATCCATTCAAGGTATCCGTCAAGTGATTTGAAGACACAACTTGCAAGAGATATAATTAATGATTTTCCCAAACTGCGTTCCTTGCATTCTGTTGAACGATAGGTAAGTGGTATTAGGTATCCGTAATAGTATTTGTCAAGTAATTAGAACCTAATGAGAACTAACATTTTTCTGAATATTCAGGAGCACTTCTATGAAAGAAAAACCAATACTGGTTTCATAGAATTCCGTTTGAAGACTATGAGAGTAAAATTGAGTCCCACAAGAAAAAGAAGAGGTCCGCCATTAAATAAAAATGATGCAGAAAAAAACAAGAAAACTGGGGATCAGCTACTTGATAACGAATTGTTTGAATTCAAGGTGAATATATAGACTTAAAAAAACAGAACAAGAAAAAAAAAATGAATTTAGGCAATATGTGAAATTTTGACCTCATGGTACCTTTTATGAACAAAATAAGAAATGCAATATATTCTTACAGGTTTCGGAGCTTGTATTCAAAATGCCGAATGAGACCAACAAACAAGAAATCATAAGATTAACAGACGAAACTCGACCTAATAGGCAAAAAGCCATAAACGACGATGAAAACGACAAACATTCGACAGTATCGAGCATTTTCAAACTGTATCCCAGGTTCAAAGACTATCATGGAGAATTGGTAATTCAAAATGATCGAAACATGCAGTGTATATTCTCAACCAAATTGAATTGCACGTCCATTTGTTATAACTGGTAGATAGTTTTATTCTTTTTAATTTCAGATAAGCCTTGAATTCTTGGCACTATATCCAAACAACGATACATTTTTGGGTAAATTTCCTTCGTTTTTTGTGCCGAGGATTTTGGAGTTCTGCTCTCTATCGAAACCACACTTGTTACTCCAAGTTGAGGATATCGAAGATGGTAATGACCATTTCTAAATTTGGTGATATTTCTTCATGATTACATCAAGCAAGACACTTTTTTCATTTATGTTTTGTCAATATTTTGCAGATAACTTGAAGGCACTCATGCTGTTGCCGGAGCTCCTACCAACTCCAAATTACAAGAAAAAAACGCCTGCTGTAAGTTTTGGGTCTCATAGATTATCAAGACTTCCGTCCTTTGAGTAAATAAGAATATATACCTGAAAATAATTTTAAGGGTTCATCCCACTTTGACGTACCTTAAAATGAGCCAATATTTGTGATTTTTTTTTGTGAAAATGAGGATAGGTAGATACAAAATTGTTTTTGTGCTCATTAAATATGACCTTCTGGTATACGAAAAAATTTTTTTTATTCAATTTCAAGCAAATGTTTAGCAAGTATTCATGTATACATGGAGCAACAAAAAAAATGGCGAGGTCAGCGGCGTGCATGAATTTTCACGTAGAATTCATCTGAAACAGAAAATTTCGGAAGATTTGTGTTTAGTATGGTAGTGATTATCGTCCCTGCCTTAACAATTAATTTCCATACAAAAATAACAAAATGGCGGCTGTCCAAAGAAAAAAAAAAAAAAAAGGGGGTTTTTTTCGCGAAAATTTTGTTAAAAAATGAACTTAAAATCAAAATTTTGATATGACCAAGGCAGGGACGAAAACTGACACCGTGACGAGTATGTGGTTGAAATTTGGTGAGGATCGGTCCAGTAGTTTCGGAGAAATCGTGCACGCCGCTGACCTCGCCATTTTTTTTGTTGCTCCATGTATACATGAATACTTGCTAAACATTTGCTTGAAATTGAATAAAAAAAATTTTTTCGTATACCAGAAGGTCATATTTAATGAGCACAAAAACAATTTTGTATCTACCTATCCTCATTTTCACAAAAAAAAATCACAAATATTGGCTCATTTTAAGGTACGTCAAAGTGGGATGAACCCTTAATTTATTATAGGTAAAAGGCAAATCAAAGCATGCTGCGGGCAAAGGGAAGGCAGCAGTGGAAACTTGTCCTTTTGCACCAAAAAAAATACCCAACAGAAATTTGATTCAGTACATTCATGTTAGTAAACAAATTCTGGAACCCTGTACTTTTGTACTTACAATACTTGACAAGTCTAAGAATGGTTTATTGTGTGTATAATATTTGTGAATATTGTTCACCTAATCCATTCTGCAAGGAATGGACTTGTTCTATATTTCATATTTTGTTTTTGCGGACATCCGAAGATTTGCTAATTAACGTGGAAAAAACTGACGCAATACCAGGAACACAAAAATCAAAACATGTGCAGCCATTCCTTGTTTGCAGCATGACTGGGCAAGAAAGGAGAGGAAAATTTTTCATTAAAACCGATGGACACATCATTCCTGTGGGTAGCAATGGCCTTCGAGCTTTTGATATTCTCCTTAAACTGCATTATTGCTTCGGCGTCAAATTCGCACCCGATTTAGTAACTTTTTATGATTTCATCACCGGATGCGTTATAAAAATGAACTCTCCGAAATCATGCTGTGTTGCACTAAGTGCAACATTGCATAATATTTCACTGGATGGCCAAAAAGATGACGATACGCAAATAAACAGGTATTCCTCACTGTTATAAGTCTGAAAAAAAAAATTACAATAATGATTGAAAAAAAAATTTTCAGTGACAGCGACAGCACCGATTGATGTACGGCATGGTCATCATCGTTGTGATGGAAGCGCAGCAATGGAAGTTTCACAAAAATATACCGTGCTGTTAAAACGAAGCCGAACGATGGCCGCGTCATAGTTCGACCAATACACGCTCACGTTGCGTACGTGAGCTGCTACTCGCTGCCAGTGACTGCCAACTCGATTGTCACCGAGGCTCAAGGATACAACTATAGGCGCCGAGCCAATAGAGTTGGCAGTCACTAGCAGTGAGTAGAAGCTCACGTACGCAACGTGAGCGTTTGTTGGTCGAACTATGACGCGGCCATCGTTCGACTTCCTTTTAACAGTACGGTATATAAAATACGAATTAATGTTATTGTTTTCATGTATTTTATATTCAATACTTTTTTAATTATGTTACAGTCATGCTAGTCAGGCATTTGTCGTAGATGTATGTATCATAATATGTGTACATATAAAAAATATTTTTTGTAATGCAAGTGTAATTTAAAAGTCAGTAAATTTACTACTAACAAACTTTTAGAAATGATGAATTTTACAATTTCTGGGTAGACTGGTAATGACGATCCACTCCAATATGAGTCAGTCCACGTCAAGCGGGACGGATTTGGCCAAAAATATTCCTCGATGTTTCTGATTCTCTTGTAATTTTTTTTACATATTCTCTGGGTAAAATGAACGCATGAAACATTTTTTGTTTTTTTTTTAACTCAAAGGGCTAAGAAGATACAAGGGGTTGAATTTTCGAAAAAAACACCAAAAATCGGAATCGCGCTCTTCTTTAGACGTTAATATCTCCGGTTCCCTTGGTCGTACAGACATCGTAAACAACTCATTTTGAAGCTCTTGAATCGCACTTTCATGTTATGAATTTTTAATTCATGTCATAAACAATTTTCCATTTGTTATTAACAATTATATTTTTTAAACGTGATTTTCGAGATGATTACACCCTTTGCAAATTCTGAAAAAAATATGAGCGTGTTCCTTGATTAATTCTCTACAAAATCTGTAATTTTCAAAATGGAACTCCGATGGAAACTATATTTAAAAAGCGATTGAACCGTGCGGGACGTCGCGCGCGGCTGTATACGCGGGCGCGCCGAGACCGAGGCTTGTTCGCTTTACACGTAAAGAATATAGGGGGGCATATTACGATGAAATTCATCAAATCCAATAATTTACCGAATTATTTATTCCATTTCATGCTGAATACTCGACTTGAAACTATAAAAATTATAGAGATACAAACTCAACTAAAATCTTGACAATAACTGGTAAACATAACGTACTTTTTGATTCCATCAGACGGAATACGTCATGGTATCATTCGATCGATTACGTACTAAATTAATGAATGTAAAATTACTCAATCATTAACCACGAGAACTCTACATTTCACTGGAATCTTAAGGGGGGACTATTATACCTCCAAAAATAATTTTTTTCGAGTCACTGGTAGACTGTAGGTATTAAAATTTCAAATTCATTAATTAAGTACGTAATCGATCGAATAATACGGTGTCGTATTCCGATGGATGGGATCGAAAAGTACGTTATGTTCAGCAGTTTTTTTCAAGATTTTAGTCAAGTTTGTATCTCTATACTAATATTTTTATAGTTTCAAGTCGAGTATTCAGCATGAAATGGAATAAATAATTCGGTAAATTATTGGATTTGATGAATTTCATCGTAATATGCCCCCCTGTATTCTCTACGTGTGAAGCGAACAAGCCTCGGTCTCGGCACGCCCGCGTAGACAGCCGCGCGCGACATCCCGCACGGTTCAATCGTTTTTTAAATATAGTTTCCATCGGAGTTCCATTTTGAAAATTACAGATTTTGTAGAGAATTAATCAAGGAACACGCTCATATTTTTTTCAGAATTTTCAAAGGGTGTAATCATCTCGAAAATCACGTTTAAAAAATATAATTGTTAATAACAAATAGAAAATTGTTTATGACATGAATTAAAAATTCATAACATGAAAGTGCGATTCAAGAGCTTCGAAATGAGTTATTTACGATGTCTGTACGACCAAGGGAACCGGAGATATTAACGTCTAAAGAAGAGCGCGATTCCGATTTTTGGTGTTTTTTTCGAAAATTGAACCCCTTGTATCTTCTAAGCCCTTCAGGTTAAAAAAAAAAAAAAAATGTTTCATCCATTCATTTTACCCAGAGAATATGTAAAAAAAATTACGACGATTTTCAAGAACATGCGGTCAAAAAGGTGTCCCGGTTGACGTGGACTGACTCATATAGACGTGTAGTATTTCACTCTACGTGGGGCGGAATTCCCACTCCTAACGAGTGAAGCATCACCGCACTATTCATAAAATTATGCTCCAAAATAGTGAAAATGTCACTCTAAAAGAATGAAAGTGTCACTCTAAAAGGGTGAAAATCTCACTCTAAAAGAGTGATTTTTTTCACTCTTCAAGACTGAGCGATTATTCACTCTTCAATAAGAGTGAAATTTCGCTCTACTTGGATTTGCGCTGTTTTCAGTAACGCTTGGAGTGAGTTTTCACTCTATTGGAGTGAATTTTCACTCCAAAAATTTTAGAGAGTATATTGTACTAATACTTTCATATGGTGAGAAGTAGTAGGGGAACGTGGGGCAGAACGGGCACCAAAACAATACAAAATAATGTGGTCCGAAATGATTTTCTATGAAATATGGCGACGTATTTTGGATCAATAATGACAAAAAAAAAATGATTTTTTTTTTTTTGTTTTGGTGCCCGTTCTGCCCCACGTTCCCCTATATATATATAAAATATTTTGTGATCAAAATGATTTTTTCAATATTTCCAAACTTTCCATTCATTTAAAAAAATTATGATGCTGTCCATCTGACAGGTGATGAAAGTCGAGGTTATCATATTTTTAACTGTATTTCCGATGTATATTCTGCTGTCTGAAAATTGGTGAAACTTCATATACATTACATTTTGAAGTGCCCAGCACATCGGAAGAACCCGGGACGAGTGGTACGGTCACACGGCGTACAAACTCATTTCGGTCTCGTAAACGACCCAGAAATACTGACGATTGGGTAGATAATGCAGCCAAAAAAGCGAGAAATACTGGTCGCGAGGGAGTGTCTCGAGGAGGAAATAAATTTCGTGCAAAGGAATTAGGACCTGGATGTGAAACTTCATGCAGATTTAAATGCAGAACAAAAGTCACTCTTCCACAGCGACACAAAATTTTACAGCGATTTCTATCACTGGGAAACAGAACACGGCAATGGGAGTTCATATCCAGGTATTCTCCAAGTTCGGAGCCTAAAGAAAGAACACGGGATAATACTGTTTAGGAAATGCGAAAAAAAATATCTCGAAAATACAATCTCCCTATAACAGCTGATAAGCAAGTCAAAGTATGCCGAACAATGTTCATCGATACTTTGGGTAACTAATTATAACTAATGAATTTTTTCCAATCTTACCATTTACGGATATTGTTTGCATCGCACTTGAGTAATACAAATGCTACTTATGAAATAATAATAACATTTTACCGATAACCAGGAATCACACGTCGTCCTCTGCAAACACTCACCGAAAAATTGTGTACAGAATCCGGGTTCATCGAAAGCGATCGTCGTGGTCGTCATAAAACACGACCAAAAAAAAATTCAGATAGGATTCGCCAGAGTGTTCATGAACATATACAATTATTTCCGAGTGTTGAATCACATTACTGCCGGAGTGATAGAAAGATTGAATATTTAGAAGCAGGCTTGAGCATAAGTAAAATGTATAGAATTTACAAGACATGGTGCAATGATAGCAATATAACGAAAGTAGCTGGAGAACAGATCTACAGGGAAATTTTCAATTATCAATACAATTTATCATTCCACAAGCCAAAAAAAGATCGTTGCGATGACTGTGAAAAATTCTCATACATAGCAACTGACGAGGAAAAAGCAAGAGCTAGGGATGAATGGTTCACAGAACATCAAAACAATAAAAATAAAGCTAGAAGCCTTAAGGCCAATGATATTGAAGATGCTAAAGCAAGTGCTTCAATTTCCGTAGCCTGCTTCGATTTGCAGAAGGTTCTGTCGACGCCCAAAGCAGAAGCGTCGTCGTTTTATTATAAACGAAAAGTTTCGTGCTATAATTTCACGATATATAACATAACGTCTCATTATGGAATATGCAACTTCTGGAATGAGACTATTGCCAAGAGAGGAGCTAATGAAATTGCGAGTTTTGTTTGGAGGTACATTTCGAATGAAGTTGAAAAGCGGCATGTCAACGACTTTCGTTTCTGGAGTGACAATTGCGGTGGGCAAAATCGCAATCAGATATTATTTTCAATGTACTTGAAAGCTGCCCACGACTTCGATATCAAAATCACTCACAGGTAAGAAAAAGTCCTTTGATAAACAAACTTTATAATATTAAAAAAAATCGTGATCTGCATAATTATATTTGACTTTTCGCATGTATAACTTCATTTTCATGTTATTTTCATTTAATGTGTTGATTAACATTCAACAAACTGATTTTATCTTCGAGGAAAACTATTTTATATGAATATGTTTTACTCACTTTGTTTTTTTTCCTAATATTTTTTACTCACTTTGTTTTTTTTTTCCTAATATTTTCTCACCTACATGTTTCTTGTTCGAAGTATATACCCATAATATAATATACAATATTGATGCAAGTATAAATTCTAATTCATTTCAGATTTCTGGAGAAAGGACACACCCAAAATGAGGGTGACTCTATGCATGCGGCAATTGAAAGAGTTTGCCGATATCAATCTGTCTTTACCGAAGAAGAATGGTGTGCGATTCTGAGATCGGCAAGGCCCTCAAAGCCATATGAGGTGAACATGGTTGAGCAGAAACAGATTCTCGATTTCGCTGAACTAGCAAAGACGTATCAAAATTGGAAGAACATCAGAATTTCTGAAGTCCGAGAAATTTGTTTTCATGGGAATGCTGAAAATATATTATTCAAATATGATTTTGACGATGAAACTACCTCTGCTTCAGTAGCAAAAAAAAACGTTGTATGGACCGATTTCGTTCCTCCCGAAGCTTACGACAAGAAGATTAACCTTCCCAAATGTAAAATCGAAGATCTAAGATTTATGTGCGATCATGGGCTGATACCACAAAATTGTCGACCATTCTACGAAAATATAATGTCCTAATATATACAATTTTCGTTTTTATTTCATAAGATAAAAATTATATAATCATGTTCCCTGAGGTTGTTGATGACCGATCTGAAAATCCGATGTGAATAACATACATCGGAAGAGAAAATAGAAATGTTTATTTGAACTTAACTCGAATTTCCTATCCCGGTATTGAAGGAGTTAAATACATGAGAAAAATTGGAACAATTGATTAATTTATTAAAAACCAGTGCTTTCTATACTCCAGACACCCCAAATACCAGTGCCGTATCAATGGAATTTTATCCCGCTATCGAGATAGCACGTTCTTCTAGCATAATTTGAGATAGCACGTTCTTCTGGCATAATTTGAGATAGCACGTTCTTCTAGCATAATTTGAGATAGCACGTTCTTCTGGCATAATTTGAGATAGCACGTTCTTCCAGCATAATTTGAGATAGCACGTTCTTCTGGCATAATTTGAGATAGCACGTTCTTCCAGCATAATTTGAGATGGCACGTTCTTCTAGCACAATTTGAGATGGCAAGTTCTTCTAGCACAATTTGAGATAGCACGTTTTTCGGGCATAATTTGAGATAGCACGTTCTTCCATACTGCCGTCGATATATTGTAACAGCGATTCCCGCGGGCTCGAGTATTACCCGCAGGAACTACGAACAGTTATCAAACTAGCACCAACGTCGTTACCTCCTCCGACTAGCTCTAAGTAGATGTTGGGCGCCAGACTCCGGGCTCAGAGTCCTCTCTCTCTCTACCTCTCGCTCCAGCTAGCCTATCGGTAGAGGGATATCCGTGGGGGCGAGAAATTAAAACACTCAACACAATACGAAATATATTTGAATAGTATTTATTAATCAAAAAGAAAAAAAGAAAAAGATAGCACTAATTTTTGCAGCCTGCTATCTGGCTTCGGCTTACTCTCACCGCTACTGTATGTTTTGTAATAAGACTAGACAAAGAACACTAAATTATATACAATGAAATGACAGAAAAGAAATAAATTAAATGACTCTACTATAATAATATAAACTCTCTAAATAATAATGACTCGAAACTACTAATTAATTATTATAGATAAGCTAGGGAAAGGTACGGTTGACGGTTATCACAGGCGTAGGGGATAGCCTTTCTCGCTACGACCAGCTGGAGGCTTGGCTATCAAGTTGAATTCGAGGCGGCTGCCTCTAGTCTCTAACTGACAGCTGATCACTCAACAGCTGGGAGGGGAAGGGAATCGGTACTCACTCGGAACTCGGCCACGAGAGTCCTCTGACACGCAGCAGACGATCTGCGACGTGTAACGTCCGAGCGGACGACATACCCTATTCACGCTCTCCACCACCTAAAATCACCAGAACTTACCATACTATCACCAAACATAGAAACCTACCGAACCAACACACGGTACGTACATATTGTCCACACAGTAACCAACTATGGATATACACCCTGCATCACCTTCAAAACGAATAACCATAACGTTCACATCCTTATACTCACTAAACCTACATTACCCAAGTATTATTACATACTTATAACCATTATTATAATTATAAAACTTACGTTTTAATCGAACCTAATATTTACTTTAACACTATTATATATTCACCTAATCATTAATTATGACATTTACCTTTTAAACCCCCTGATCTATTCACGTACATACTACCCATAATATAAAATAACTATTGTACCATTATTAGCACAACATTTAACTCATCACTCTATTTCATAGAGGACTATTAAACGCAAATACTATATAAACAAACATAATCAACTATATATTGCATTGGAACCACTCATTCGAGATGGCCAAATAGTACATACTTTAGACTTAGTTAAGCCTAGACGTAAGCACATTCCTCAAAACTATGACGCGCACCCAGACACCCCATACAAACCCACTTGCGCACACGGACGACCACACTGTTGGAAATAATTTGTGTTAATGTTGAATTTTCTCCATGTTAAAATTTTTGTGTCAAAAATTGAATTTTTTCACAGTTAATTTTACATTTTGTATTTATGTTGGTTTGCGGAAATGTGTCAAACGCTCAATTCAACTAACTAAAATTTTTCAACAGAATGAAAGTGTGAAATAATTTCGACGAATTGTATATGTTAGTTTTATGTAGTTTTATTAGTACAACCAAAAATATTATTCATCGTATAACTTGAAATTTCATGTTACAAAACGACAAGAAATTTCTGTTGATTCAACAATCCGGAATATGTTGCCTGAGTTCGTTGATGAGACGTGGATAATTGATTCAACTCACAAGTTTGTTAGATTTTATTCAAAGATTGAATATAACGATCGTTGAAACATTGTCAGTGATAGGTAGTTTCTTTTACTGTGATATGATTGGCTGCTTCACTGGAAAATGCCAATCACAAGGGCGGTTACAAATAACGTGATGTTGCACGAAGTCTCGCAGTTTTCGAGATGTTCTAACACGTTTCTCAGTCTCACAAAGGCTGTTGCGTTCCATGTGTCGTGTTGTTCGGAGTGTCCAATCACAGTAAAAACGCAGTGTCGGCGAGGAAACCTTTCAAAGGGTAAGTTGCTGTTCATTTAATAATAATATCAATTTATTTAATCAATTCTGGAGACGAAATCTTTGGCGTGGACTGCGTCCGTATTTTTTTTTTTTTTTGACAGGGTATCAATTCCGGATGAGGATATTACCGCTTTGGACTCGATCGCGGATAATAATTGACGTATCCGCACGTGGGATCGCACTCAGACCTTGCTATGATCGTTTCTGAAGCCTGAAGCTGGTCTGATGTCCGAAAGCGATAAGATGACGTTGCAGTACTAAATGATTATCTGAATAGTCATTTCCGCCAACGCCTTTGCTTTTTTACGTCGCCGTTGCTGTTAATTTATTAATAATATAACTTTACGATTTTTTAATAAAATATTTAAAAACAAACATTTTAATTAATGTGCATCCCATACCACCACATCCGATTCCTGGCATGTACAATATATTGTGCGAAACGTTAAGTTAACTCAAATTATAAGTCATAAAGTGACTTTCAATATAATATAGTAATAACTGATTTGATAAGTCCAAGTAACACATTTTTTAGTTTCAAATCAACATTAAATTAAAGTTATTAGTACATTCATCATTAGTTAGCCTCAACATTTGAGATGTGTATACTTCACTTTCTTCGACCGTTGAATTAACATCCAATTTTATTAATTTGAGTATTCAAATGTATTCTTAATTACTTTATGGTGATGTTGAAACAACTCTTTGAAAATGTCGTTACGATATAAATTGTGTGTTATATTTGTGTTGAATCTTTAACATAATTCATTTGTTGACTCTGAACATTAGCTGCTTGTGTCAAAATGACATAAATTCTAGAGTGGACCTCCTGGGACTTTAGAAAAATGTTAAAATTAACACATTTTTTCCAACAGTGCAAGCGGCAGTCCAAAATCCCTTACACATATGCAAACTACTCACTCAACGCTCAAAATCCTACACGATACCAACCATACAAAACAACTCGAATACTGACGAGATAATATTCACACCAACCACACTCGGCCTAATGACCATATCATGTCATTAACTATTCCATAAACAATATCAATCCCTCACATGACCATATCACTACAGATTCACCACTCGAATATTATTTCACCCTTGCATGTTAATTATAAGTCATACTCATATATTACAACCATTTACTCATTTAACCATAGTCGTTAGACTATGCTATATTACTCTTTTACAATTACTCTTTTATATTATCCACCTTAGAATATTATATCTTGCATGTTAATTATAAGTTATACTCATAACGATACACACATACTCATATATTATAACCATATACTCATTTAACCATAGTCGTTAGACTATGCTATATACGCATATTACTGTTTTACAATTACTCTTTTATATTATCCACCTTAGAATATTATATCCTGCATGTTAATTATTAAGACAATGTTAATCCGATGTTCGGCTAACACTAAGTTAGATTATCATACTAGATTAATAGTGCCAACCATTTAACTTACTGAAACCTCCAATTCATAATATTGTATAATTCAAACCATCATTTTACTAGTTGTCAAAGGATCATATAATCAACCAAGCAAATGATTTATCAACTAATTGCAGCTTAAATATTGGAGACCATCCTTGGTTTACATTACAATATAGTTCACCCTCTATCCTTTGTTCTCAAACGGCATAACACAAAGAGCCCAAAGCTCGCTTTGACACCCCCTCAAACACCCTAACGTCTGGAACACTCTAGAGACCAAAGTCTCAAATACCAACCACCCTAACCGAGTGAGACAGGTTGCGGACCCAGACCAAAGGCAGATAAGAAAATATCCACTCAACACCTAGCATAAGATAATATTTTATAATATTAAATATTAAGAAATTAACATTAAGAGAAGAAATTATAAACTACAAATTATTGTATGTATCTTCAAAATAAGCTTCACTGGAAATTCTTAAAGTCATAAAATTTCGAAACAGTATGAACACGTGCGAAAACTTGAAATGAGCAAAGTAAAAGCGAACCCCAGGTATTGGAAGATCGCATAAAACCTAAATAACCCTTACGGTCACAAAAGAAGAAATTGCCCGAGAGGCAAAGAAAGCAAAACGACAAACATCAAAAACTCAACGTACACCAGACACGTGAAGAAGTATGGGAAGAGGCTAAAGATCAAGGAACCCTATGAAAAACAAGTACGAGAGCTACGGGAGGGGAACACTGAGGCAGAGAGGCAAGACGAAGGAAACACCGCAGTGCACCCGACGGGAGGAGGGTAACCCCACAAAAAGCACCCGCTAAAAGGAAAAATAAAACTAACAAAAACGAGGAAAAAACCTTTGGGCCATAGACCAATCATAGGCTGACAGGCCCCCCCATGAAGCTACGGCCCAATCAGCTAAGGCCCTTCACACCAGCCTAATCTAGGACCCCGCACCCCCGATCATCATATAAAACACCCCGGCAGACTCAGCAACAGCCTCTTCCAGCACATACCCCTCTTCTAGAGCATACGTCCTCTCGCATCTCGCTCTCGCTCGTCTCGCACCGTTCAGCACTTGAAGACTCTTCACACCAGCTTCGCAGTATCTCCAATTTCACATCACCGACTTGAAGACGCATCGAAACTCAAACGAAGATCCAGAATTCAACCCTTCGCATATTACGCTCAAGTTTTCAAACGTCCATTCATTCACATCTTTCCGAATACGGAACTTAGCTTCAAACTAGACTCATTTTTAAAATAACAGATTCCAGTGAGGGTTATATTAAAACCAGGAATCATAGTATAATATTAATAAAGTTAAATAACCAGTTAAATTCGAGTAAGAACAAACGAAATCATTTATCCTTCGCCACCCCCTTGATCCAGTCCAAACTTAGACAACACCGAAGATCAAGGAACGAGCCCTCATCGAAGATCCAGAAGAAACCGACTCAAGGTAAGAGCAATCATAATAACACTCTAAAATAATCCATTCTCGCATTATTCAATTAAAACAGACTTTAAGTCCGAATCAAGAAGATAAGATTCAAATACTAAGATATTCAAACGAGTAGTTAGATGAGAGCATAAATAGTTAGATAGCGCGACTCCTCTGAATTTGATACTAGATTAATCCAGTCCACTGTATTTCAATACTTTATCGATAATTGGTAACCCAGAACTCTCGAGTGAACGTCTAGGTTGTCCGCCGCGATATTTCCAGTAGCTAGCCTCTAGAATTATCCGCGAACGCCGCTCCGACGTCACAGACGCGTGACGTCAGAGACTCGGGCAATATGGCGTCAACTCTGCCTAGGCGAATTTCTGCGCAGCGGCGATGCAAGCCGGAACGCTGACGCGCAGAATCGACAGCCACTGAGAACAACAACAAGTTCAAACTTGCCGGCTCTCAGCTCACACGCGGTACTCAGGGACTCGATACTAAAGACGGTACCGTAGGGAACGAAGAGCTTCCTGAATCCAACTCGAGACTCAAAAGGGAATTTAGGAACTCTAGGGGGAAGAATGAAAGCTATCTGGAAAGATCTGGACTGGATAGATCCTACCTGATTCGATACGTTGGCACGGCCTCGTGATCGGCTTGTGTCCGTGGGCAGGCGAGGGTCGTATATGTCACAAATCAGCAGTAGTCAAGTCCAAAATGCAAAATCAAATCCAATAAACAATAGCAGGGGTCACAATAAACAAAATCACCTCACAAAACAACTGTTACTCCTCAAAACTCGGCAGAAACTCTCTCTCTCGATTCACTGAAATTATGGCTCGTTACTTGGTTTCACGGCTAGACAATGAATGGCTCTTCGTTTCCGGGATGCTAATTACTGCTTATCGCCGTTCGTCCTGCTAGCGCCAGCCGTCATCGATAGACCAATCCGAGGATCTACGGTCGATAAGGCGTCGCTAGGACGGAGGGCGGCGATATTCAAATTAGCTAACGGGACTTTTGGGCTCTCGGGGATACATGCGCTCGTTTAGGCTGGTACGGACGAGGTCTAAACGTTTGCCACGGTACAATATATACACGTAGATTTTAATCACTATCATTTATTATTCGCCGTTCCGGGATCATGAGGCTTTTTTTAGGCCAGCCAGGCATCATAACCGTGGCGCTTCCCCCATTTTTTACTTTCTTCCATCATATAAATGGCGCTTATATACTACTATACTCTACTACTATGCAAGTACAACTGAAAAAAATATACTTTATAAACTCAAGTACAACTAAAAAAAAAAAAACTAAATATTTCTGATCGGATAGAATCAAATAGAATAACGTATAACGTTGAATGTGGAAACCATAAGTTTTTGCCCACCCTCCTATGCTCTCTTCTACCCTTTGATTTCTGCTCTCCTTCGTCTTCCGTGATAGTCTTTGTATCTCCTCCTCTACCCTCCTTTCTTCTCTTCTGTTTTCCGGCGCTTCCCTTTTTCCTATCCGAATTCCGAAGTCGCAAAAATACCAAAAAAATTGAGGAAAAGATATAAACAGTTGGGTAGAACTATAGGGTTACCTGACGAAAAAATAAAAAGAAAAAAAATAAGAATAAATAAAAACAGATAAAAATAAATAAAAACAGTTAGATAATACTGTGGTTGACTGAGAAGAAAATGAAAAAGACAGAAATAAAAATAAATATTCAAGAAAAAAAATGAAAACAATCAGAAAAAAAAAATGAATAACGAAGAATAAAAAATGAAAGGAAAAAATGGAAAAGCCCAAAAAATAAGGCAGAAAAATTGAGAAAAAAACAAGAAAAATTTCAAAAAAATTGAAAAAAAACAGAGAATAATCAGAAATTTTTTTTTTTCAAATTTAAAGAAAAAATACAAAATACAAAAAAAATACAGAAAAAAAAAAAACAACATGGAACTGGATCGCACCACGTCCTCGTCGTAGTTCCGGGTAGCGCAGAGAGTGGAGAACTTGGCGGAAATAACAAGCATCCAAAAAGCTTCGCTTTTTCGCGTGCGGCACGATCGCGCTCAGCAGGTTTCTGTACTGTTAGCTTCCGCGCTTTATTTAGTACATATTCTGATATTTATGATTTCCCCGAAGACTAAGTCCTCTATTAGTTTACACGAATATTTGAAAGTGTGATAGTAAACAAGTTCTAAACGAAAAACGAATGGATATATGAAGGGGGTTAACAATGTAAGACAAAGAAACTAAACTGATATGGAAAAATAATCTCGATATCAACAGAAATATTGTGGCTTGCAATGGACGGAGAATTCAAAACTAATCCAATCGGAGTACCTGCGTTGCGGAAAGTAGTATACCGGTGAACGGAAGGATGTTGACATTTTTTGACGCTGCAAATACTACTATTCGTATCGGTCCCCGGGACACCGGAACTCGATGGTTCCGGGCAGCATCTCACTCGGGAGGCTAGCATCTCCTGATGAATGACGAAAACTATGTCGGCACTAGCTAGAACTATACGTATGAGGTCCCTAAGACACCGGAACTCGATAGTTCCGGGTAGCATCTCACTCGAAGGGCTAGCATCTCCTGATAAATGGCGAGAAGTATGTCGGCGCTAGCTAGAACTATACGTATAAAGTCCCTAAGTCACCGGAACTCGATAGTTCCGGGTAGCATCTCCTGATAAATGGCGAGAACTATGTCGGCACTAGCCAGAACTATACGTATAAGGTCCCTAAGACACCGAAACTCGATAGTCGCGTGTATCATCTAACTCGTAAGGCTAGCATCTCCTGATGAATGGCGAGAACCATGTCGGCACCGGCTAGAACTATACGTATAAGGTCCCTAGGACACCGGAACTCGATAGTTCCGGGCAGCATTTCCTGATAAATGGCGAGAACTATGTCGGCACTAGCTGAAACTATACTTATTAGATCCCTATGACACCGAAACTCGATAGTTCCGGGCAGCATCTCACTCGGAAGGCTAGCATTTCCTGATAAATGGCGAGAACTATGTCGGTACTGGCTAGAGCTATAAGTATAAGGTCCGTAGGACAGCGGAACTCGATAGTTCCGGGCATCATCTCCTGATAAATGGCGAGAACTATGTCGGCACCAGCTAGAACTACACGTATAAGGTCCCTAAGACACCGGAACTCGATAGTTGCGAGTAGCATCTCACTCGGAAGGCTGGCATCTCCTAATAAATGGCGAGAACTATGTCGGTACTGGCTAGAACTATACGTATAAGGTCCCTAGGACACCGGAACTTGATAGTTCCGGGCAGCATCTCCTGATAAATGGCCAGAACTATGTCGCCACTGGGTGGAACTATACGTATAAGGTCCATAGGACGCCGGAACTTGATAGTTCCAGGCAGCATCTCCTGATAAATGGCGAGAACTATATCGGCACTAGCTAGAACTATACGAATAAGGTCCCTAAGACACCGGAACTCGATAGTTGCGTGTAGCATCTCACTCGTAAGGCTAGCATCTCCTGATAAATGGCGAGAACTATGTCGGTACTGGCAAGAACTATACGTATAAGGTTCACGGGACACCGGAACTTGATAGTTTCGGGCAGCATCTCCTGATAAATGGCCAGAACTATGTCGGCACTGGATGGAACTATACGTATAAAGTCCATAGGATGCCGGAACTCGATAGTTCCGGGAAGCATCTCCTGATAAATGGCGAGAACTATGTCGGCACTAGCTAGAACTATACGTATAAGGTCCCTCCGACACCGGAATTCAATCGTTCCGGGCAGCATCTCACTCGGAAGGCTAGCATCTCCTGCTAAATGGCGAGAACTATGTCGGTACTGGCTAGAACTATACGTATAAGGTCCCTCAGACACCGGAACTCGATAGTTCCGGGCAGTATCTCCTGCTCAATGGCGAGAAGTATGTCGACACTAGCTAGAACTATACGTATGAGGTGCCTAGGACACCGGAACTCGATAGTTCCGGGCAGCATCTCCTGATCAATGGCGAGAACTATGTCGGCACTAGCTAGAACCATACGTATAAGGTCCCTTAGACACCGGAACTCGATAGTTCCCCGTAGCATCTCCTGATGAATGGCGAGAACTATGTCGGCACTAGCTAGAACTATACGGATAAGGTCCCTAAGTCACCGGAACTCGATAGTTCCGGGTAGCATCTCACTCGGAAGGCTAGCATCTCCTGATAAATGGCAAGAACTATGTCGGTACTGGCTAGAACTACACGTATAAGGTCCCTAGGACACCGGAACTCGATAGTTCCGGGCAGCATCTCACTCGAAAGGCTAGCATCTCCAAATGAATGGCGAGAACTATGTCGGTCCTGGCTAGAACTATACGTATAAGGTCCCTAGGACACTGAAACTCGATAGTTCCGGAAAGCATCTCCGGATAAATGGCGAGAACTATATCGGCACTAGCTAGAACTATACGAATAAGGTCCCTAAGACACCGGAACTCGATAGTTGCGTGTAGCATCTCACTCGTAAGGCTAGCATCTTCTGATGAATGGCGAGAACCATGTCGGCACTGGCTAGAACTATACTTATTAGATCCCTATGACACCGGAACTCGATAGTTCCGGGCAGCATTTCACTCGGAAGGCTAGCATTTCCTGATAAATGGCGAGAACTATGTCGGTACTGGCTAGAGCTATACGTATAAGGTCCGTAGGACACTGGGACTCTATAGTTCCGGGCAGCATCTCCTGATAAATAGCGGGAACTATGTCGGCACCAGCTAGAACTATACGTATAAGGTCCCTAGGACACCCCAACTCGAAAGTTCTGGGCAGCATCTCCTGATAAATGGCCAGAACTATGTCGGCACTGTGTGGAACTATACGTATAAGGTCCATAGGACGCCGGAACTTGATAGTTCCGGGCAGCATCTCCTGATAAATGGCGAGAACTTTATCGGTACTGGCTAGAACTATACGTATAAGGTCCCGAGGACACCGGAACTCAAGAGTTCCGGGCAGCATCTCCTCATAAATGGCGCAAACTATGTTGGCACCAGCTAGAACTATACGTATAAGGTCCCTAAGACACCGGAACTCGTTAGTTCCGGGCAGCATTTCACTCGGAAGGCTAGCATTTCCTGATAAATGGCGAAAACTATGTCGGCACTAGCTAGAACTTGTAACATTGCATGTTACGACAGGCTCCTCACCCCTTAAACGACCTTAGCGGAATGACTGGAAAAGTACGAATGTTTAGAGAACCCCGAGGTTTGACAGAAATTCCGAGAGGCGACCGTGACCGACTAAAGACTGTTGAGCATATTATTTATTCTTTTGTTTTGTTTTACGACTTTTCTCTAACATGTGGGAGACGAGGCCCAGCCGACGGCTAAGATACTGTGACAGAGACACACCACTACCGACGCAAGACGTCCCAGTATCGACTGTTTGGATCCTACTCGACGAACGCCACCCAAAAGCTTCGGAGGATAGTTAGTGGCCACGCTACCTCCTGCTATTAATCTAGAGGACACGGGAGAGTGCCAAGGGCACTCTACAACGGGGGATATCGGTGGTGGAAGAGATTCCCGCCACCAGGAAGAGCCTGCATCCCGTGAGCCTCCGACGTAGCAAGCTAAAATCATCGTGGCGAACTTTGAATTACGCGCGTGGCGACCACCGATCGCCATGCTTAAGGGATCCTTCGGTCGATACGAAAATCGATATTTGGCCGTAACACGAGGGCGCTGATTACCGGCGCCATGCGGTCTAGTCACTCTGCGTTAGACTAGCGTCACGAACACACGAGTGTATCTTTCTTTTTTGCGTCTTGATTGTAGTTGAGTTAGATTGGATTGCGTTTAAGCCTCGTGGGCTTACTAGAGTTTTTTTTTGGTTGAGTGAGTGTTGTTCCCCGAGAAATATTTCCCCCGTGGGCTTCGATGATGGATTTGAGCCAGGAGAAGGCTTCCTTCCTCAGGTGGCTGGAAGACGGTAAGCGTTAGCCATTCTTACCCATGCTAATTCGAATTCGGCAACGGCCGTCAGCCATATTGCCTTGAGCAGCCACGAGGCTAATGAACATTTTTGGAATCGAATTACACCGATTTCCGAGAGGTAGGCCGTCACCAGTGTCCCCGCGGATTAGAGAGTATCGTTCGAGTCAGTAATTTATAGAAAAGTATTGAGTATTTCTTTAGTCTGTTAAGTTCGGGTGTGCTACCTGTCGCACACGAGTGCGACAGAGATAGTCTGAGTCAGTCACTGTCGCTCTCTCTTCCTCCTGTGGGGAGAGACGCATCGAGATATTATTGAGACTACGAGTCTTGGCTTTCGGGTTCGAGTCAATAAATAATTCTAATTAAATATTGGTCGCGTTATTCGCAGAGTTAGGTTAAGTTAGATTTAGTAAAACCTGGTAAATATTATTGCGTTGATCAATTGCATCTTTCCTAGTCTCTATTACGAGCCGAAGGCTCACTCATTGTAAATATTCGCCTGTTAATTAGTTGTAAGTCCTCCTCGTGGAGTCTATTTAGCGTTCTAGTTGAAATATTGTCTCACGAGGACCGAGTTTGTCGAGTTATTTAATTATTTTGCATGATTTTCCTTGTTATTGCTCTCCCACGTGGAAGCTAGTAGTTTATTAGATATTGTAAAGCTCGTCAAACGTGGCCGGGTCACTTTTACACGACCTGTGGCCGTTCTTTCTACGAGGGAATTTATTCCCGATTGTTAAAATTATTATTTCTATTTCTTTTCTATTTTGTTGAATAAATTCTATTTTTTTTTATTGTCAAATTCAAACGCTCGAGTCGTTATTTAACGTCCCGCTAATCCTTCAATTAATCCTGACCCCTCTCCGCGGTACTGTAGCTAGCCGACGCTTTACGTACCCGTAGGATATATTTTGTTTATATTTTTGAACGTGGCGGTTATCCGCCTGGCGCCCAGCATATTTTTCAGGTAATTAACGTTGGCCAATTGTCGAGTGGACGGCTCTCGGAGGCTAGCATCCGGTCTAGTTCGAGGGCTAAATAAAATCCACGTCACAAACTATACTTATTAGATCCCTATGACACTGGAACTCGTTAGTTCCGGGCAGCATTTCACTCGGAAGGCTAGCATTTCCTGATAAATAGCGAGAACTATGTCGGCACCAGCTTGAACTATACGTATAAGGTCCACGGGACACCGGAACTTGATAGTTTCGGGCAGCATCTCCTGATAAATGGCCAGAACTATGTCGGCACTGGATGGAACTATACGTATAAAGTCCATAGGATGCCGGAACTCGATAGTTCCGGGAAGCATCTCCTGATAAATGGCGAGAACTATGTCGGCACTAGCTAGAACTATACGTATAAGGTCCCTCCGACACCGGAATTCAATCGTTCCGGGCAGCATCTCACTCGGAAGGCTCGCATCTCCTGCTAAATGGCAAGAACTATGTCGGTACTGGCTAGAACTATACGTATAAGGTCCCTCGGACACCGGAACTCGATAGTTCCGGGCAGCATCTCCTGATCAATGGCGAGAAGTATGTCGACACTAGCTGGAACTATACGTATGAGGTGCCTAGGACACCGGAACTCGATAGTTGTGGGTAGTATTCTACTCGGAAGGCTAGCATCTCCTGATAAATGGCGAGGACCATTTCGGTACTGGCTAGAACTATACGTATAAGGGCCCTAGGACACCGGAACTTGATAGTTACGGGCAGCATCTCACTCGGAAGGCTAGCATCTCCTGATCAATGGCGAGAACTATGTCGGCACTGGCTAGGGCTATACGTATAAAGTCCCTAGGACACCGGAACTCAATAGTTCCGGGCAGCATCTTCTGATCAATGGCGAGAACTATGTCGGCACTAGCTAGAACCATACGTATAAGGTCCCTTAGACACCGGAACTCGATAGTTCCCCGTAGCATCTTCTGATGAATGGCGAGAACTATGTTGGCACTAGCTAGAACTATACGGATAAGGTCTCTAAGTCACCGCAACTCGATAGTTCCGGGAAGCATCTCACTCGGAAGGCTAGCATCTCCTGATAAATGGCAAGAACTATGTCGGTACTGGCTGGAACTACACGTATAAGGTCCCTAGGACACCGGAACTCGATAGTTCCGGGCAGCATCTCACTCGAAAGGCTAGCATCTCCAAATGAATGGCGAGAACTATGTCGGTCCTGGCTAGAACTATACGTATAAGGTCCCTAGGACACTGAAACTCGATAGTTCCGGAAAGCATCTCCGGATAAATGGCGAGAACTATATCGGCACTAGCTAGAACTATACGAATAAGGTCCCTAAGACACTGGAACTCGATAGTTCCGAGTAGCATCTCACTCGAAAGACTAGCATCTCCTGATAAATGGCAAGAACTATGTCGGTACTGGCGAGAACTACACGTATAAGGTCCCTAGGACACTGGATCTCGATAGTCCCGGGCAGCATCTCACTCGGAAGGCAAGCATCTCCTGATAAATGGCGAGAACTATGTCGGCACTGGCTAGGGCTGTACGGATAAAGTCCCTAGGACACTGAAACTCGATAGTTCCGGAAAGCATCTCCGGATAAATGGCGAGAACTATATCGGCACTAGCTAGAACTATACGAATGAGGTCCCTAAGACACCGGAACTCGATAGTTGCGTGTAGCATCTCACTCGTAAGGCTAGCATCTTCTGATGAATGGCGAGAACCATGTCGGCACCGGCTAGAACTATACTTATTGGATCCCTATGACACCGGAACTCGATAGTTCCGGGCAGCATTTCACTCGGAAGGCTAGCATTTCCTGATAAATGGCGAGAACTATGTCGGTACTGACTAGAGCTATACGTATCAGGTCCGTAGGACACCGGAACTCGATAGTTCCGGGCAGCATGTCCTGATAAATAGCGAGAACTATGTCGGCACCAGCTAGAACTATACGGATAAGGTCCCTAGGACACCGGAACTCGATAGTTTCGGGCAGCATTTCCGGATAAATATCGAGAACTATGTCGGCACTAGCTAGAACTATACTTATTAGATCCCTATGATTTTGATCCCTATGATTATTTCCGGGCAGCATCTCACTCGGAAGGCTAGCATTTCCTGATAAATGGCGAGAACCATGTCGGTACTGGCTAGAGCTATACGTATAAGGTCCGTAGGACACTGGGACTCTATAGTTCCGGGCAGCATCTCCTGATAAATAGCGGGAACTATGTCGGCACCAGCTAGAACTATACGTATAAGGTCCCTAGGACACCCCAACTCGATAGTTCTGGGCAGCATCTCCTGATAAATGGCCAGAACTATGTCGGCACTGGGTGGAACTATACGTATAAGGTCCATAGGACGCCGGAACTTGATAGTTCCGGGCAGCATCTCCTGATAAATGGCGAGAACTTTATCGGTACTGGCTGGAACTATACGTATAAGGTCCCGAAGACACCGGAACTCAAGAGTTCCGGGCAGCATCTCCTCATAAATGGCGCAAACTATGTTGGCACCAGCTAGAACTATACGTATAAGGTCCCTAAGACACCGGAACTCGATAGTTGCGGGTAGCATCTCACTCGGAAGGCTAGCATCTCCTGATAAATGGCAAGAACTATGTCGGTACTGGCTAGAACTACACGTATAAGGTCCCTAGGACACTGGATCTCGATAGTCCCTGGCAGCATCTCACTCGGAAGGCTAGCATCTCCTGATGAATGGCGAGAACTATGTCGGCACTGGCTAGGGCTATACGTATAAAGTCCCTAGGACACCGGAACTCGATAGTTCCGGGCAGCATCTCCTGATTAATGGCGAGAACAATGTCGGCACTAGCTAGAACTATACGGATAAGGTCCCTAAGTCACCGCAACTCGATAGTTCCGGGAAGCATCTCACTCGGAAGGCTAGCATCTCCTGATAAATGGCAAGAACTATGTCGGTACTGGCTGGAACTACACGTATAAGGTCCCTAGGACACCGGAACTCGATAGTTCCGGGCAGCATCTCACTCGAAAGGCTAGCATCTCCAAATGAATGGCGAGAACTATGTCGGTCCTGGCTAGAACTATACGTATAAGGTCCCTAGGACACTGAAACTCGATAGTTCCGGAAAGCATCTCCGGATAAATGGCGAGAACTATATCGGCACTAGCTAGAACTATACGAATAAGGTCCCCAAGACACTGGAACTCGATAGTTGCGTGTAGCATCTCACTCGTAAGGCTAGCATCTTCCGATGAATGGCGAGAACCATGTCGGCACTGGCTAGAACTATACTTATTAGATCCCTATGACACCGGAACTCGATAGTTCCGGGCAGCATTTCACTCGGAAGGCTAGCATTTCCTGATAAATGGCGAGAACTATGTCGGTACTGACTAGAGCTATACGTATCAGGTCCGTAGGACACCGGAACTCGATAGTTCCGGGCAGCATGTCCTGATAAATGGCGAGAACTATGTCGGCACCAGCTAGAACTATACGTATAAGGTCCCTAGGACACCGGAACTCGATAGTTTCGGGCAGCATTTCCAGATAAATATCGAGAACTATGTCGGCACTAGCTAGAACTATACTTATAAGATCCCTATGACACCGGAACTCGATATTTCCGGGCAGCATCTCACTCGGAAGGCTAGCATTTCCTGATAAATGGCGAGAACTATGTCGGTACTGGCTAGAGCTATACGTATAAGGTCCGTAGGACACTGGGACTCTATAGTTCCGGGCAGCATCTCCTGATAAATAGCGGGAACTATGTCGGCACCAGCTAGAACTATACGTATAAGGTCCCTAGGACACCCCAAATCGATAGTTCTGGGCAGCATCTCCTGATCAATGGCGAGAACAATGTCGGCACTAGCTAGAACCATACGTATAAGGTCCCTTAGACACCGGAACTCGATAGTTCCCCGTAGCATCTCCTGATGAATGGCGAGAACTATGTCGTCACTTTCTAGAACTATACGGATAAGGTCCCTAAGTCACCGGAACTCGATAGTTCCGGGTAGCATCTCACTCCGAAGGCTAGCATCTCCTGATAAATGGCAAGAACTATGTCGGTACTGGCTAGAACTACACGTATAAGGTCCCTAGGACACCGGAACTCGATAGTTCCGGGCAGCATCTCACTCGAAAGGCTAGCATCTCCTAATGAATGGCGAGAACTATGTCGGTCCTGGCTAGAACTATACGTATAAGGTCCCTAGGACACTGAAACTCGATAGTTCCGGGAAGCATCTCCGGATAAATGGCGAGAACTATATCGGCACTAGCTAGAACTATACGTATAAGGTCCCTAAGACACCGGAACTCAATAGTTGCGTGTACCATCTCACTCGTAAGGCTAGCATCTCCTGATCAATGGCGAGAACCATGTCGGCACTGGCTAGAACTATACGTATAAGGTCCCTAGGACACCGGAACTCGATAGTTCCGGGCAGCATTTCCTGATAAATGGCGAGAACTATGTCGGCACTAGCTAGAACTATACTTATTAGATCCCTATGACACTGGAACTCGTTAGTTCCGGGCAGCATTTCACTCAGAAGGCTAGCATTTCCTGATGAATAGCGAGAACTATGTCGGCACCAGCTTGAACTATACGTATAAGGTCCCTAGGACACCGGAACTCGATAGTTCTGGGCAGCATCTCCTGATAAATGGCCAGAACTATGTCGGCACTGGGTGGAACTATACGTATAAGGTCCATAGGACGCCGGATCTCGATAGTTCCGGGCAGCATCTCCTGATAAATGGCGAGAACTTTATCGGGACTGGCTAGAACTATACGTATAAGGTCCCGAGCACACCGGAACTCAAGAGTTCCGGGCAGCATCTCCTTATAAATGGCGCAAACTATGTCGGCACCAGCTAGAACTATACGTATAAGGTCCCTAAGACACCGAAACTCGATAGTTGCGGGTAGCATCTCACTCGGAAGGCTAGGATCTCCTGATAAATGGCGAGAACTATGTCGGTACTGGCAAGAACTATACGTATAAGGTCCACGGGACACCGGAACTTGATAGTTTCGGGCAGCATCTCACTCGAAAGGCTAGCATCTCCTAATGAATAGCGAGAACTATGTCGGTCCTGGCTAGAACTATACGTATAAGGTCCCTAGGACACCGGAACTCGATAGTTCCGGGCAGCATTTCCTGATGAATGGCGAGAACTATGTCGGCACTAGCTAGAACTATACTTATTAGATCCCTATGACACTGGAACTCGTTAGTTCCGGGCAGCATTTCACTCAGAAGGCTAGCATTTCCTGATGAATAGCGAGAACTATGTCGGCACCAGCTTGAACTATACGTATAAGGTCCCTAGGACACCGGAACTCGATAGTTCTGGGCAGCATATCCTGATAAATGGCCAGAACTATGTCGGCACTGGGTGGAACTATACGTATAAGGTCCATAGGACGCCGGATCTCGATAGTTCCGGGCAGCATCTCCTGATAAATGGCGAGAACTTTATCGGGACTGGCTAGAACTATACGTATAAGGTCCCGAGGACACCGGAACTCAAGAGTTCCGGGCAGCATCTCCTTATAAATGGCGCAAACTATGTCGGCACCAGCTAGAACTATACGTATAAGGTCCCTAAGACACCGAAACTCGATAGTTGCGGGTAGCATCTCACTCGGAAGGCTAGGATCTCCTGATAAATGGCGAGAACTATGTCGGTACTGGCAAGAACTATACGTATAAGGTCCACGGGACACCGGAACTTGATAGTTTCGGGCAGCATCTCACTCGAAAGGCTAGCATCTCCTAATGAATAGCGAGAACTATGTCGGTCCTGGCTAGAACTATACGTATAAGGTCCCTAGGACACCGGAACTCGATAGTTCCGGGCAGCATTTCCTGATGAATGGCGAGAACTATGTCGGCACTAGCTAGAACTATACTTATTAGATCCCTATGACACTGGAACTCGTTAGTTCCGGGCAGCATTTCACTCAGAAGGATAGCATTTCCTGATGAATAGCGAGAACTATGTCGGCACCAGCTTGAACTATACGTATAAGGTCCCTAGGACACCGGAACTCGATAGTTCTGGGCAGCATATCCTGATAAATGGCCAGAACTATGTCGGCACTGGGTGGAACTATACGTATAAGGTCCATAGGACGCCGGAAGTCGATAGTTCCGGGCAGCATCTCCTGATAAATGGCGAGAACTTGATCGGTACTGGCTAGAACTATACGTATAAGGTCCCGAGGACACCGGAACTCAAGAGTTCCGGGCAGCATCTCCTCATAAATGGCGCAAACTATGTTGGCACCAGCTAGAACTATACGTATAAGGTCCCTAAGACACCGGAACTCGATAGTTGCGGGTAGCATCTCACTCGGAAGGCTAGCATCTCCTGATAAATGGCAAGAACTATGTCGGTACTGGCTAGAACTACACGTATAAGGTCCCTAGGACACTGGATCTCGATAGTCCCTGGCAGCATCTCACTCGGAAGGCTAGCATCTCCTGATGAATGGCGAGAACTATGTCGGCACTGGCTAGGGCTATACGTATAAAGTCCCTAGGACACCGGAACTCGATAGTTCCGGGCAGCATCTCCTGATTAATGGCGAGAACAATGTCGGCACTAGCTAGAACCATACGTATAAGGTCCCTTAGACACCGGAACTCGATAGTTCCCCGTAGCATCTCCTGATGAATGGCGAGAACTATGTCGGCACTAGCTGGAACTATACGGATAAGGTCCCTAAGTCACCGGAACTCGATAGTTCCGGGTAGCATCTCACTCCGAAGGCTAGCATCTCCTGATAAATGGCAAGAACTATGTCGGTACTGGCTAGAACTACACGTATAAGGTCCCTAGGACACCGGAACTCGATAGTTCCGGGCAGCATCTCACTCGAAAGGCTAGCATCTCCTAATGAATGGCGAGAACTATGTCGGTCCTGGCTAGAACTATACGTATAAGGTCCCTAGGACACTGAAACTCGATAGTTCCGGGAAGCATCTCCGGATAAATGGCGAGAACTATATCGGCACTAGCTAGAACTATACGTATAAGGTCCCTAAGACACCGGAACTCAATAGTTGCGTGTACCATCTCACTCGTAAGGCTAGCATCTCCTGATCAATGGCGAGAACCATGTCGGCACTGGCTAGAACTATACGAATAAGGTCCCTAGGACACCGGAACTCGATAGTTCCGGGCAGCATTTCCTGATAAATGGCGAGAACTATGTCGGCACTAGCTAGAACTATACTTATTAGATCCCTATGACACTGGAACTCGTTAGTTCCGGGCAGCATTTCACTCAGAAGGCTAGCATTTCCTGATGAATAGCGAGAACTATGTCGGTACCAGCTTGAACTATACGTATAAGGTCCCTAGGACACCGGAACTCGATAGTTCTGGGCAGCATCTCCTGATAAATGGCCAGAACTATGTCGGCACTGGGTGGAACTATACGTATAAGGTCCATAGGACGCCGGATCTCGATAGTTCCGGGCAGCATCTCCTGATAAATGGCGAGAACTTTATCGGTACTGGCTAGAACTATACGTATAAGGTCCCGAGGACACCGGAACTCAAGAGTTCCGGGCAGCATCTCCTCATAAATGGCGCAATCTATGTTGGCACCAGCTAGAACTATACGTATAAGGTCCCTAAGACACCGGAACTCGATAGTTGCGGGTAGCATCTCACTCGGAAGGCTAGCATCTCCTGATAAATGGCAAGAACTATGTCGGTACTGGCTAGAACTACACGTATAAGGTCCCTAGGACACCGGAACTCGATAGTTCCGGGCAGCATCTCACTCGAAAGGCTAGCATCTCCTAATGAATGGCGAGAACTATGTCGGTCCTGGCTAGAACTATACGTATAAGGTCCCTAGGACACTGAAACTCGATAGTTCCGGGAAGCATCTCCGGATAAATGGCGAGAACTATATCGGCACTAGCTAGAACTATACGTATCAGGTCCCTAAGACACCGGAACTTGATAGTTTCGGGCAGCATCTCACTCGAAAGGCTAGCATCTCCTAATGAATAGCGAGAACTATGTCGGTCCTGGCTAGAACTATACGTATAAGGTCCCTAGGACACCGGAACTCGATAGTTCCGGGCAGCATTTCCTGATGAATGGCGAGAACTATGTCGGCACTAGCTAGAACTATACTTATTAGATCCCTATGACACTGGAACTCGTTAGTTCCGGGCAGCATTTCACTCAGAAGGCTAGCATTTCCTGATGAATAGCGAGAACTATGTCGGCACCAGCTTGAACTATACGTATAAGGTCCCTAGGACACCGGAACTCGATAGTTCTGGGCAGCATCTCCTGATAAATGGCCAGAACTATGTCGGCACTGGGTGGAACTATACGTATAAGGTCCATAGGACGCCGGAACTCGATAGTTCCGGGTAGCATCTCCTGATAAATGGCGAGAACTTTATCGGTACTGGCTAGAACTATACGTATAAGGTCCCGAGGACACCGGAACTCAAGAGTTCCGGGCAGCATCTCCTCATAAATGGCGCAAACTATGTTGGCACCAGCTAGAACTATACGTATAAGGTCCCTAAGACACCGGAACTCGATAGTTGCGGGTAGCATCTCACTCGGAAGGCTAGCATCTCCTGATAAATGGCAAGAACTATGTCGGTACTGGCTAGAACTACACGTATAAGGTCCCTAGGACACTGGATCTCGATAGTCCCTGGCAGCATCTCACTCGGAAGGCTAGCATCTCCTGATGAATGGCGAGAACTATGTCGGCACTGGCTAGGGCTATACGTATAAAGTCCCTAGGACACCGGAACTCGATAGTTCCGGGCAGCATCTCCTGATTAATGGCGAGAACAATGTCGGCACTAGCTAGAACCATACGTCTAAGGTCCCTTAGACACCGGAACTCGATAGTTCCCCGTAGCATCTCCTGATGAATGGCGAGAACTATGTCGGCACTAGCTAGAACTATACGTATAAGGTCCCTAAGACACCGAAACTCGATAGTTGCGGGTAGCATCTCACTCGGAAGGCTAGCATCTCCTGATAAATGGCGAGAACTATGTCGGTACTGGCAAGAACTATACGTATAAGGTCCACGGGACACCGGAACTTGATAGTTTCGGGCAGCATCTCCTGATCAATGGCCAGAACTATGTCGGCACTGGATGGAACTATACGTATAAAGTCCATAGGATGCCGGAATTCGATAGTTCCGGGAAGCATCTCCTGATAAATGGCGAGAACTATGTCGGCACTAGCTAGAACTATACGTATAAGGTCCCTCCGACACCGGAATTCAATCGTTCCGGGCAGCATCTCACTCGGAAGGCTAGCATCTCCTGCTAAATGGCGAGAACTATGTCGGTACTGGCTAGAACTATACGTATAAGGTCCCTCAGACACCGGAACTCGATAGTTCCGGGCAGCATCTCCTGATCAATGGCGAGAAGTATGTCGACACTAGCTGGAACTATACGTATGAGGTGCCTAGGACACCGGAACTCGATAGTTGTGGGTAGTATTCTACTCGGAAGGCTAGCATCTCCTGATAAATGGCGAAAACCATTTCGGTACTGGCTAGAACTATACGTATAAGGGCCCTAGGACACCGGAACTTGATAGTAACGGGCAGCATCTCACTCGGAAGGCTAGCATCTCCTGATCAATGGCGAGAACTATGTCGGCACTGGCTAGGGCTATACGTATAAAGTCCCTAGGACACCGGAACTCAATAGTTCCGGGCAGCATCTCCTGATCAATGGCGAGAACTATGTCGGCACTAGCTAGAACCATACGTATAAGGTCCCTTAGACACCGGAACTCGATAGTTCCCCGTAGCATCTTCTGATGAATGGCGAGAACTATGTTGGCACTAGCTAGAACTATACGGATAAGGTCCCTAAGTCACCGCAACTCGATAGTTCCGGGAAGCATCTCACTCGGAAGGCTAGCATCTCCTGATAAATGGCAAGAACTATGTCGGTACTGGCTGGAACTACACGTATAAGGTCCCTAGGACACCGGAACTCGATAGTTCCGGGCAGCATCTCACTCGAAAGGCTAGCATCTCCAAATGAATGGCGAGAACTATGTCGGTCCTGGCTAGAACTATACGTATAAGGTCCCTAGGACACTGAAACTCGATAGTTCCGGAAAGCATCTCCGGATAAATGGCGAGAACTATATCGGCACTAGCTAGAACTATACGAATAAGGTCCCTAAGACACTGGAACTCGATAGTTGCGTGTAGCATCTCACTCGTAAGGCTAGCATCTTCCGATGAATGGCGAGAACCATGTCGGCACTGGCTAGAACTATACTTATTAGATCCCTATGACACCGGAACTCGATAGTTCCGGGCAGCATTTCACTCGGAAGGCTAGCATTTCCTGATAAATGGCGAGAACTATGTCGGTACTGACTAGAGCTATACGTATCAGGTCCGTAGGACACCGGAACTCGATAGTTCCGGGCAGCATGTCCTGATAAATGGCGAGAACTATGTCGGCACCAGCTAGAACTATACGTATAAGGTCCCTAGGACACCGGAACTCGATAGTTTCGGGCAGCATTTCCAGATAAATATCGAGAACTATGTCGGCACTAGCTAGAACTATACTTATAAGATCCCTATGACACCGGAACTCGATATTTCCGGGCAGCATCTCACTCGGAAGGCTAGCATTTCCTGATAAATGGCGAGAACTATGTCGGTACTGGCTAGAGCTATACGTATAAGGTCCGTAGGACACTGGGACTCTATAGTTCCGGGCAGCATCTCCTGATAAATAGCGGGAACTATGTCGGCACCAGCTAGAACTATACGTATAAGGTCCCTAGGACACCCCAACTCGATAGTTCTGGGCAGCATCTCCTGATCAATGGCGAGAACAATGTCGGCACTAGCTAGAACCATACGTATAAGGTCCCTTAGACACCGGAACTCGATAGTTCCCCGTAGCATCTCCTGATGAATGGCGAGAACTATGTCGGCACTAGCTAGAACTATACGGATAAGGTCCCTAAGTCACCGGAACTCGATAGTTCCGGGTAGCATCTCACTCCGAAGGCTAGCATCTCCTGATAAATGGCAAGAACTATGTCGGTACTGGCTAGAACTACACGTATAAGGTCCCTAGGACACCGGAACTCGATAGTTCCGGGCAGCATCTCACTCGAAAGGCTAGCATCTCCTAATGAATGGCGAGAACTATGTCGGTCCTGGCTAGAACTATACGTATACGGTCCCTAGGACACTGAAACTCGATAGTTCCGGGAAGCATCTCCGGATAAATGGCGAGAACTATATCGGCACTAGCTAGAACTATACGTATAAGGTCCCTAAGACACCGGAACTCAATAGTTGCGTGTACCATCTCACTCGTAAGGCTAGCATCTCCTGATCAATGGCGGGAACCATGTCGGCACTGGCTAGAACTATACGTATAAGGTCCCTAGGACATCGGAACTCGATAGTTCCGGGCAGCATTTCCTGATAAATGGCGAGAACTATGTCGGCACTAGCTAGAACTATACTTATTAGATCCCTATGACACTGGAACTCGTTAGTTCCGGGCAGCATTTCACTCAGAAGGCTAGCATTTCCTGATGAATAGCGAGAACTATGTCGGTACCAGCTTGAACTATACGTATAAGGTCCCTAGGACACCGGAACTTGATAGTTCTGGGCAGCATCTCCTGATAAATGGCCAGAACTATGTCGGCACTGGGTGGAACTATACGTATAAGGTCCATAGGACGCCGGATCTCGATAGTTCCGGGCAGCATCTCCTGATAAATGGCGAGAACTTTATCGGGACTGGCTAGAACTATACGTATAAGGTCCCGAGGACACCGGAACTCAAGAGTTCCGGGCAGCATCTCCTCATAAATGGCGCAAACTATGTTGGCACCAGCTAGAACTATACGTATAAGGTCCCTAAGACACCGGAACTCGATAGTTGCGGGTAGCATCTCACTCGGAAGGCTAGCATCTCCTGATAAATGGCAAGAACTATGTCGGTACTGGCTAGAACTACACGTATAAGGTCCCTAGGACACCGGAACTCGATAGTTCCGGGCAGCATCTCACTCGAAAGGCTAGCATCTCCTAATGAATGGCGAGAACTATGTCGGTCCTGGCTAGAACTATACGTATAAGGTCCCTAGGACACTGAAACTCGATAGTTCCGGGAAGCATCTCCGGATAAATGGCGAGAACTATATCGGCACTAGCTAGAACTATACGTATAAGGTCCCTAAGACACCGGAACTCAATAGTTGCGTGTACCATCTCACTCGTAAGGCTAGCATCTCCTGATCAATGGCGAGAACCATGTCGGCACTGGCTAGAACTATACGTATAAGGTCCCTAGGACACCGGAACTCGATAGTTCCGGGCAGCATTTCCTGATAAATGGCGAGAACTATGTCGGCACTAGCTAGAACTATACTTATTAGATCCCTATGACACTGGAACTCGTTAGTTCCGGGCAGCATTTCACTCAGAAGGCTAGCATTTCCTGATGAATAGCGAGAACTATGTCGGCACCAGCTTGAACTATACGTATAAGGTCCCTAGGACACCGGAACTCGATAGTTCTGGGCAGCATCTCCTGATAAATGGCCAGAACTATGTCGGCACTGGGTGGAACTATACGTATAAGGTCCATAGGACGCCGGATCTCGATAGTTCCGGGCAGCATCTCCTGATAAATGGCGAGAACTTTATCGGGACTGGCTAGAACTATACGTATAAGGTCCCGAGGACACCGGAACTCAAGAGTTCCGGGCAGCATCTCCTTATAAATGGCGCAAACTATGTCGGCACCAGCTAGAACTATACGTATAAGGTCCCTAAGACACCGAAACTCGATAGTTTCGGGCAGCATCTCACTCGAAAGGCTAGCATCTCCTAATGAATGGCGAGAACTATGTCGGTCCTGGCTAGAACTATACGTATAAGGTCCCTAGGACACCGGAACTCGATAGTTCCGGGCAGCATTTCCTGATGAATGGCGAGAACTATGTCGGCACTAGCTAGAACTATACTTATTAGATCCCTATGACACTGGAACTCGTTAGTTCCGGGCAGCATTTCACTCAGAAGGCTAGCATTTCCTGATGAATAGCGAGAACTATGTCGGCACCAGCTTGAACTATACGTATAAGGTCCCTAGGACACCGGAACTCGATAGTTCTGGGCAGCATATCCTGATAAATGGCCAGAACTATGTCGGCACTGGGTGGAACTATACGTATAAGGTCCATAGGACGCCGGAAGTCGATAGTTCCGGGCAGCATCTCCTGATAAATGGCGAGAACTTGATCGGTACTGGCTAGAACTATACGTATAAGGTCCCGAGGACACCGGAACTCAAGAGTTCCGGGCAGCATCTCCTCATAAATGGCGCAAACTATGTTGGCACCAGCTAGAACTATACGTATAAGGTCCCTAAGACACCGGAACTCGATAGTTGCGGGTAGCATCTCACTCGGAAGGCTAGCATCTCCTGATAAATGGCAAGAACTATGTCGGTACTGGCTAGAACTACACGTATAAGGTCCCTAGGACACTGGATCTCGATAGTCCCTGGCAGCATCTCACTCGGAAGGCTAGCATCTCCTGATGAATGGCGAGAACTATGTCGGCACTGGCTAGGGCTATACGTATAAAGTCCCTAGGACACCGGAACTCGATAGTTCCGGGCAGCATCTCCTGATTAATGGCGAGAACAATGTCGGCACTAGCTAGAACCATACGTATAAGGTCCCTTAGACACCGGAACTCGATAGTTCCCCGTAGCATCTCCTGATGAATGGCGAGAACTATGTCGGCACTAGCTGGAACTATACGGATAAGGTCCCTAAGTCACCGGAACTCGATAGTTCCGGGTAGCATCTCACTCCGAAGGCTAGCATCTCCTGATAAATGGCAAGAACTATGTCGGTACTGGCTAGAACTACACGTATAAGGTCCCTAGGACACCGGAACTCGATAGTTCCGGGCAGCATCTCACTCGAAAGGCTAGCATCTCCTAATGAATGGCGAGAACTATGTCGGTCCTGGCTAGAACTATACGTATAAGGTCCCTAGGACACTGAAACTCGATAGTTCCGGGAAGCATCTCCGGATAAATGGCGAGAACTATATCGGCACTAGCTAGAACTATACGTATAAGGTCCCTAAGACACCGGAACTCAATAGTTGCGTGTACCATCTCACTCGTAAGGCTAGCATCTCCTGATCAATGGCGAGAACCATGTCGGCACTGGCTAGAACTATACGTATAAGGTCCCTAGGACACCGGAACTCGATAGTTCCGGGCAGCATTTCCTGATAAATGGCGAGAACTATGTCGGCACTAGCTAGAACTATACTTATTAGATCCCTATGACACTGGAACTCGTTAGTTCCGGGCAGCATTTGACTCAGAAGGCTAGCATTTCCTGATGAATAGCGAGAACTATGTCGGTACCAGCTTGAACTATACGTATAAGGTCCCTAGGACACCGGAACTCGATAGTTCTGGGCAGCATCTCCTGATAAATGGCCAGAACTATGTCGGCACTGGGTGGAACTATACGTATAAGGTCCATAGGACGCCGGATCTCGATAGTTCCGGGCAGCATCTCCTGATAAATGGCGAGAACTTTATCGGTACTGGCTAGAACTATACGTATAAGGTCCCGAGGACACCGGAACTCAAGAGTTCCGGGCAGCATCTCCTCATAAATGGCGCAAACTATGTTGGCACCAGCTAGAACTATACGTATAAGGTCCCTAAGACACCGGAACTCGATAGTTGCGGGTAGCATCTCACTCGGAAGGCTAGCATCTCCTGATAAATGGCAAGAACTATGTCGGTACTGGCTAGAACTACACGTATAAGGTCCCTAGGACACCGGAACTCGATAGTTCCGGGCAGCATCTCACTCGAAAGGCTAGCATCTCCTAATGAATGGCGAGAACTATGTCGGTCCTGGCTAGAACTATACGTATAAGGTCCCTAGGACACTGAAACTCGATAGTTCCGGGAAGCATCTCCGGATAAATGGCGAGAACTATATCGGCACTAGCTAGAACTATACGTATCAGGTCCCTAAGACACCGGAACTCAATAGTTGCGTGTACCATCTCACTCGTAAGGCTAGCATCTCCTGATCAATGGCGAGAACCATGTCGGCACTGGCTAGAACTATACGTATAAGGTCCCTAGGACACCGGAACTCGATAGTTCCGGGCAGCATTTCCTGATAAATGGCGAGAACTATGTCGGCACTAGCTAGAACTATACTTATTAGATCCCTATGACACTGGAACTCGTTAGTTCCGGGCAGCATTTCACTCAGAAGGCTAGCATTTCCTGATGAATAGCGAGAACTATGTCGGCACCAGCTTGAACTATACGTATAAGGTCCCTAGGACACCGGAACTCGATAGTTCTGGGCAGCATCTCCTGATAAATGGCCAGAACTATGTCGGCACTGGGTGGAACTATACGTATAAGGTCCATAGGACGCCGGAACTCGATAGTTCCGGGTAGCATCTCCTGATAAATGGCGAGAACTTTATCGGTACTGGCTAGAACTATACGTATAAGGTCCCGAGGACACCGGAACTCAAGAGTTCCGGGCAGCATCTCCTCATAAATGGCGCAAACTATGTTGGCACCAGCTAGAACTATACGTATAAGGTCCCTAAGACACCGGAACTCGATAGTTGCGGGTAGCATCTCACTCGGAAGGCTAGCATCTCCTGATAAATGGCAAGAACTATGTCGGTACTGGCTAGAACTACACGTATAAGGTCCCTAGGACACTGGATCTCGATAGTCCCTGGCAGCATCTCACTCGGAAGGCTAGCATCTCCTGATGAATGGCGAGAACTATGTCGGCACTGGCTAGGGCTATACGTATAAAGTCCCTAGGACACCGGAACTCGATAGTTCCGGGCAGCATCTCCTGATGAATGGCGAGAACTATGTCGGCACTAGCTGGAACTATACGGATAAGGTCCCTAAGTCACCGGAACTCGATAGTTCCGGGTAGCATCTCACTCCGAAGGCTAGCATCTCCTGATAAATGGCAAGAACTATGTCGGTACTGGCTAGAACTACACGTATAAGGTCCCTAGGACACCGGAACTCGATAGTTCCGGGCAGCATCTCACTCGAAAGGCTAGCATCTCCTAATGAATGGCGAGAACTATGTCGGTCCTGGCTAGAACTATACGTATAAGGTCCCTAGGACACTGAAACTCGATAGTTCCGGGAAGCATCTCCGGATAAATGGCGAGAACTATATCGGCACTAGCTAGAACTATACGTATAAGGTCCCTAAGACACCGGAACTCAATAGTTGCGTGTACCATCTCACTCGTAAGGCTAGCATCTCCTGATCAATGGCGAGAACCATGTCGGCACTGGCTAGAACTATACGTATAAGGTCCCTAGGACACCGGAACTCGATAGTTCCGGGCAGCATTTCCTGATAAATGGCGAGAACTATGTCGGCACTAGCTAGAACTATACTTATTAGATCCCTATGACACTGGAACTCGTTAGTTCCGGGCAGCATTTCACTCAGAAGGCTAGCATTTCCTGATGAATAGCGAGAACTATGTCGGCACCAGCTTGAACTATACGTATAAGGTCCCTAGGACACCGGAACTCGATAGTTCTGGGCAGCATCTCCTGATAAATGGCCAGAACTATGTCGGCACTGGGTGGAACTATACGTATAAGGTCCATAGGACGCCGGATCTCGATAGTTCCGGGCAGCATCTCCTGATAAATGGCGAGAACTTTATCGGGACTGGCTAGAACTATACGTATAAGGTCCCGAGGACACCGGAACTCAAGAGTTCCGGGCAGCATCTCCTTATAAATGGCGCAAACTATGTCGGCACCAGCTAGAACTATACGTATAAGGTCCCTAAGACACCAAAACTCGATAGTTTCGGGCAGCATCTCACTCGAAAGGCTAGCATCTCCTAATGAATGGCGAGAACTATGTCGGTCCTGGCTAGAACTATACGTATAAGGTCCCTAGGACACCGGAACTCGATAGTTCCGGGCAGCATTTCCTGATGAATGGCGAGAACTATGTCGGCACTAGCTAGAACTATACTTATTAGATCCCTATGACACTGGAACTCGTTAGTTCCGGGCAGCATTTCACTCAGAAGGCTAGCATTTCCTGATGAATAGCGAGAACTATGTCGGCACCAGCTTGAACTATACGTATGAGGTCCCTAGGACACCGGAACTCGATAGTTCTGGGCAGCATATCCTGATAAATGGCCAGAACTATGTCGGCACTGGGTGGAACTATACGTATAAGGTCCATAGGACGCCGGAAGTCGATAGTTCCGGGCAGCATCTCCTGATAAATGGCGAGAACTTGATCGGTACTGGCTAGAACTATACGTATAAGGTCCCGAGGACACCGGAACTCAAGAGTTCCGGGCAGCATCTCCTCATAAATGGCGCAAACTATGTTGGCACCAGCTAGAACTATACGTATAAGGTCCCTAAGACACCGGAACTCGATAGTTGCGGGTAGCATCTCACTCGGAAGGCTAGCATCTCCTGATAAATGGCAAGAACTATGTCGGTACTGGCTAGAACTACACGTATAAGGTCCCTAGGACACCGGAACTCGATAGTTCCGGGCAGCATCTCACTCGAAAGGCTAGCATCTCCTAATGAATGGCGAGAACTATGTCGGTCCTGGCTAGAACTATACGTATAAGGTCCCTAGGACACTGAAACTCGATAGTTCCGGGAAGCATCTCCGGATAAATGGCGAGAACTATATCGGCACTAGCTAGAACTATACGTATCAGGTCCCTAAGACACCGGAACTCAATAGTTGCGTGTACCATCTCACTCGTAAGGCTAGCATCTCCTGATCAATGGCGAGAACCATGTCGGCACTGGCTAGAACTATACGTATAAGGTCCCTAGGACACCGGAACTCGATAGTTCCGGGCAGCATTTCCTGATAAATGGCGAGAACTATGTCGGCACTAGCTAGAACTATACTTATTAAATCCCTATGACACTGGAACTCGTTAGTTCCGGGCAGCATTTCACTCAGAAGGCTAGCATTTCCTGATGAATAGCGAGAACTATGTCGGTACCAGCTTGAACTATACGTATAAGGTCCCTAGGACACCGGAACTTGATAGTTCTGGGCAGCATCTCCTGATAAATGGCCAGAACTATGTCGGCACTGGGTGGAACTATACGTATAAGGTCCATAGGACGCCGGATCTCGATAGTTCCGGGCAGCATCTCCTGATAAATGGCGAGAACTTTATCGGCACTAGCTAGAACTATACGTATAAGGTCCCTAAGACACCGGAACTCAATAGTTGCGTGTACCATCTCACTCGTAAGGCTAGCATCTCCTGATCAATGGCGAGAACCATGTCGGCACTGGCTAGAACTATACGTATAAGGTCCCTAGGACACCGGAACTCGATAGTTCCGGGCAGCATTTCCTGATAAATGGCGAGAACTATGTCGGCACTAGCTAGAACTATACTTATTAGATCCCTATGACACTGGAACTCGTTAGTTCCGGGCAGCATTTCACTCAGAAGGCTAGCATTTCCTGATGAATAGCGAGAACTATGTCGGCACCAGCTTGAACTATACGTATAAGGTCCCTAGGACACCGGAACTCGATAGTTCTGGGCAGCATCTCCTGATAAATGGCCAGAACTATGTCGGCACTGGGTGGAACTATACGTATAAGGTCCATAGGACGCCGGAACTCGATAGTTCCGGGTAGCATCTCCTGATAAATGGCGAGAACTTTATCGGTACTGGCTAGAACTATACGTATAAGGTCCCGAGGACACCGGAACTCAAGAGTTCCGGGCAGCATCTCCTCATAAATGGCGCAAACTATGTTGGCACCAGCTAGAACTATACGTATAAGGTCCCTAAGACACCGGAACTCGATAGTTGCGGGTAGCATCTCACTCGGAAGGCTAGCATCTCCTGATAAATGGCAAGAACTATGTCGGTACTGGCTAGAACTACACGTATAAGGTCCCTAGGACACTGGATCTCGATAGTCCCTGGCAGCATCTCACTCGGAAGGCTAGCATCTCCTGATGAATGGCGAGAACTATGTCGGCACTGGCTAGGGCTATACGTATAAAGTCCCTAGGACACCGGAACTCGATAGTTCCGGGCAGCATCTCCTGATGAATGGCGAGAACTATGTCGGCACTAGCTGGAACTATACGGATAAGGTCCCTAAGTCACCGGAACTCGATAGTTCCGGGTAGCATCTCACTCCGAAGGCTAGCATCTCCTGATAAATGGCAAGAACTATGTCGGTACTGGCTAGAACTACACGTATAAGGTCCCTAGGACACCGGAACTCGATAGTTCCGGGCAGCATCTCACTCGAAAGGCTAGCATCTCCTAATGAATGGCGAGAACTATGTCGGTCCTGGCTAGAACTATACGTATAAGGTCCCTAGGACACTGAAACTCGATAGTTCCGGGAAGCATCTCCGGATAAATGGCGAGAACTATATCGGCACTAGCTAGAACTATACGTATAAGGTCCCTAAGACACCGGAACTCAATAGTTGCGTGTACCATCTCACTCGTAAGGCTAGCATCTCCTGATCAATGGCGAGAACCATGTCGGCACTGGCTAGAACTATACGTATAAGGTCCCTAGGACACCGGAACTCGATAGTTCCGGGCAGCATTTCCTGATAAATGGCGAGAACTATGTCGGCACTAGCTAGAACTATACTTATTAGATCCCTATGACACTGGAACTCGTTAGTTCCGGGCAGCATTTCACTCAGAAGGCTAGCATTTCCTGATGAATAGCGAGAACTATGTCGGTACCAGCTTGAACTATACGTATAAGGTCCCTAGGACACCGGAACTTGATAGTTCTGGGCAGCATCTCCTGATAAATGGCCAGAACTATGTCGGCACTGGGTGGAACTATACGTATAAGGTCCATAGGACGCCGGATCTCGATAGTTCCGGGCAGCATCTCCTGATAAATGGCGAGAACTTTATCGGCACTAGCTAGAACTATACGTATAAGGTCCCTAAGACACCGGAACTCAATAGTTGCGTGTACCATCTCACTCGTAAGGCTAGCATCTCCTGATCAATGGCGAGAACCATGTCGGGATTGGCTAGAACTATACGTATAAGGTCCCTAGGACACCGGAACTCGATAGTTCCGGGCAGCATTTCCTGATAAATGGCGAGAACTATGTCGGCACTAGCTAGAACTATACTTATTAGATCCCTATGACACTGGAACTCGTTAGTTCCGGGCAGCATTTCACTCAGAAGGCTAGCATTTCCTGATGAATAGCGAGAACTATGTCGGCACCAGCTTGAACTATACGTATAAGGTCCCTAGGACACCGGAACTCGATAGTTCTGGGCAGCATCTCCTGATAAATGGCCAGAACTATGTCGGCACTGGGTGGAACTATACGTATAAGGTCCATAGGACGCCGGATCTCGATAGTTCCGGGCAGCATCTCCTGATAAATGGCGAGAACTTTATCGGGACTGGCTAGAACTATACGTATAAGGTCCCGAGGACACCGGAACTCAAGAGTTCCGGGCAGCATCTCCTTATAAATGGCGCAAACTATGTCGGCACCAGCTAGAACTATACGTATAAGGTCCCTAAGACACCGAAACTCGATAGTTTCGGGCAGCATCTCACTCGAAAGGCTAGCATCTCCTAATGAATGGCGAGAACTATGTCGGTCCTGGCTAGAACTATACGTATAAGGTCCCTAGGACACCGGAACTCGATAGTTCCGGGCAGCATTTCCTGATGAATGGCGAGAACTATGTCGGCACTAGCTAGAACTATACTTATTAGATCCCTATGACACTGGAACTCGTTAGTTCCGGGCAGCATTTCACTCAGAAGGCTAGCATTTCCTGATGAATAGCGAGAACTATGTCGGCACCAGCTTGAACTATACGTATGAGGTCCCTAGGACACCGGAACTCGATAGTTCTGGGCAGCATATCCTGATAAATGGCCAGAACTATGTCGGCACTGGGTGGAACTATACGTATAAGGTCCATAGGACGCCGGAAGTCGATAGTTCCGGGCAGCATCTCCTGATAAATGGCGAGAACTTGATCGGTACTGGCTAGAACTATACGTATAAGGTCCCGAGGACACCGGAACTCAAGAGTTCCGGGCAGCATCTCCTCATAAATGGCGCAAACTATGTTGGCACCAGCTAGAACTATACGTATAAGGACCCTAAGACACCGGAACTCGATAGTTGCGGGTAGCATCTCACTCGGAAGGCTAGCATCTCCTGATAAATGGCAAGAACTATGTCGGTACTGGCTAGAACTACACGTATAAGGTCCCTAGGACACTGGATCTCGATAGTCCCTGGCAGCATCTCACTCGGAAGGCTAGCATCTCCTGATGAATGGCGAGAACTATGTCGGCACTGGCTAGGGCTATACGTATAAAGTCCCTAGGACACCGGAACTCGATAGTTCCGGGCAGCATCTCCTGATTAATGGCGAGAACAATGTCGGCACTAGCTAGAACCATACGTATAAGGTCCCTTAGACACCGGAACTCGATAGTTCCCCGTAGCATCTCCTGATGAATGGCGAGAACTATGTCGGCACTAGCTGGAACTATACGGATAAGGTCCCTAAGTCACCGGAACTCGATAGTTCCGGGTAGCATCTCACTCCGAAGGCTAGCATCTCCTGATAAATGGCAAGAACTATGTCGGTACTGGCTAGAACTACACGTATAAGGTCCCTAGGACACCGGAACTCGATAGTTCCGGGCAGCATCTCACTCGAAAGGCTAGCATCTCCTAATGAATGGCGAGAACTATGTCGGTCCTGGCTAGAACTATACGTATAAGGTCCCTAGGACACTGAAACTCGATAGTTCCGGGAAGCATCTCCGGATAAATGGCGAGAACTATATCGGCACTAGCTAGAACTATACGTATAAGGTCCCTAAGACACCGGAACTCAATAGTTGCGTGTACCATCTCACTCGTAAGGCTAGCATCTCCTGATCAATGGCGAGAACCATGTCGGCACTGGCTAGAACTATACGTATAAGGTCCCTAGGACACCGGAACTCGATAGTTCCGGGCAGCATTTCCTGATAAATGGCGAGAACTATGTCGGCACTAGCTAGAACTATACTTATTAGATCCCTATGACACTGGAACTCGTTAGTTCCGGGCAGCATTTCACTCAGAAGGCTAGCATTTCCTGATGAATAGCGAGAACTATGTCGGTACCAGCTTGAACTATACGTATAAGGTCCCTAGGACACCGGAACTCGATAGTTCTGGGCAGCATCTCCTGATAAATGGCCAGAACTATGTCGGCACTGGGTGGAACTATACGTATAAGGTCCATAGGACGCCGGATCTCGATAGTTCCGGGCAGCATCTCCTGATAAATGGCGAGAACTTTATCGGTACTGGCTAGAACTATACGTATAAGGTCCCGAGGACACCGGAACTCAAGAGTTCCGGGCAGCATCTCCTCATAAATGGCGCAAACTATGTTGGCACCAGCTAGAACTATACGTATAAGGTCCCTAAGACACCGGAACTCGATAGTTGCGGGTAGCATCTCACTCGGAAGGCTAGCATCTCCTGATAAATGGCAAGAACTATGTCGGTACTGGCTAGAACTACACGTATAAGGTCCCTAGGACACCGGAACTCGATAGTTCCGGGCAGCATCTCACTCGAAAGGCTAGCATCTCCTAATGAATGGCGAGAACTATGTCGGTCCTGGCTAGAACTATACGTATAAGGTCCCTAGGACACTGAAACTCGATAGTTCCGGGAAGCATCTCCGGATAAATGGCGAGAACTATATCGGCACTAGCTAGAACTATACGTATCAGGTCCCTAAGACACCGGAACTCAATAGTTGCGTGTACCATCTCACTCGTAAGGCTAGCATCTCCTGATCAATGGCGAGAACCATGTCGGCACTGGCTAGAACTATACGTATAAGGTCCCTAGGACACCGGAACTCGATAGTTCCGGGCAGCATTTCCTGATAAATGGCGAGAACTATGTCGGCACTAGCTAGAACTATACTTATTAGATCCCTATGACACTGGAACTCGTTAGTTCCGGGCAGCATTTCACTCAGAAGGCTAGCATTTCCTGATGAATAGCGAGAACTATGTCGGCACCAGCTTGAACTATACGTATAAGGTCCCCTAGGACACCGGAACTCGATAGTTCTGGGCAGCATCTCCTGATAAATGGCCAGAACTATGTCGGCACTGGGTGGAACTATACGTATAAGGTCCATAGGACGCCGGAACTCGATAGTCCGGGTAGCATCTCCTGATAAATGGCGAGAACTTTATCGGTACTGGCTAGAACTATACGTATAAGGTCCCGAGGACACCGGAACTCAAGAGTTCCGGGCAGCATCTCCTCATAAATGGCGCAAACTATGTTGGCACCAGCTAGAACTATACGTATAAGGTCCCTAAGACACCGGAACTCGATAGTTGCGGGCAGCATCTCACTCGGAAGGCTAGCATCTCCTGATGAATGGCGAGAACTATGTCGGCACTGGCTAGGGGCTATACGTATAAAGTCCCTAGGACACCGGAACTCGATAGTTCCGGGCAGCATCTCCTGATGAATGGCGAGAACTATGTCGGCACTAGCTGGAACTATACGGATAAGGTCCCTAAGTCACCGGAACTCGATAGTTCCGGGTAGCATCTCACTCCGAAGGCTAGCATCTCCTGATAAATAGCAAGAACTATGTCGGTACTGGCTAGAACTACACGTATAAGGTCCCTAGGACACCGGAACTCGATAGTTCCGGGCAGCATCTCACTCGAAAGGCTAGCATCTCCTAATGAATGGCGAGAACTATGTCGGTCCTGGCTAGAACTATACGTATAAGGTCCCTAGGACACTGAAACTCGATAGTTCCGGGAAGCATCTCCGGATAAATGGCGAGAACTATATCGGCACTAGCTAGAACTATACGTATAAGGTCCCTAAGACACCGGAACTCAATAGTTGCGTGTACCATCTCACTCGTAAGGCTAGCATCTCCTGATCAATGGCGAGAACCATGTCGGCACT